>CM042759.1:9498405-9530205 GCA_022496165.2 Catalaphyllia jardinei
TAGAATAGACGATTCCTTAAAAATACGTCTAAAACAAATTTTTAACACGAAATATCACTGCCGTTTGGCGATCCGTATACGTTTGATCTACTGAATATATACCCCCGGGATGTATAGTACCCCGGGTATAGTACATATTGCAGCCGTTTTTTCGGACGATGGTTACGTAAGTTATCCTTCCGTGTCAGGCTTGTACTTACCGGCGACGTCATTTGGTTTGAGCTGACAATTCCAGTGTGTCAGATTGAGCTGATACGTGTTTCCTGACTTCAGACATCAACCGAGGAGTTGCGTGCGGAGCTGGCTATTAGTAGCAGGATGCTCTGATTTATACCCTTCCTTCAAGCAAAACAATGGCAGGTTTCTAGAACCCTCCCATTGCATCTTCAATCTAACTTAGAAAGCTTAATTACATCTTGTTTTGGTTGTTTGCCGTTTTGCAGCTAATTTGAAAAGTGAGTACTGCTTGTCAGTCTCTAATCCACTAGTTCCAATAACGATGAGGAACCAGAAAACCCCGAGACTCTGCAGAATGAATCCTCTATAGCAATACATTGACATTTGAATTGCTGTTTGCGAAGATGCGGAAAATAATGACGTTTGTATTACATGCTACAAGATTCTCGTAACTTGTAAGACCTTGTAAAAGAATGATAGATATCTGACTCCGGCAAGAAGTGGAAGGTAAGAGAAACGGATTTAGTACAAGGATCCCTGTTGCAACAAGAAGATCTATTTACGGACCCGGCAAAAACAGCTGATTTAACCAGCTTTCAGAAATTGTAAGTCGGTGTTTCGAGTGTTTGAAATAGAATTTCACCGCACAATGTTTTCTTTTGAAACCGTTTGCAAAGTTGGGTCAGTAGAATCGTTGGTAAATAATCATAACGCATTGATGATGAGATATTTTAATCTCATTTTGTCATAGGTGCACGCAAGTAAAAACATGACTTGCAAAGTAGAATCTGTACCCAACGTGATATTTTCAGATGAAAGTGCAAACCGTACTGCGTCGATCAGGAAAAGAACTGCAGATGACACGAAGTTATATGTTGTTTAAGGTTAACCTATTGAGATAAAAAGTACCGCTTGAAGCTGCTATTTTTAGTGCTACCAGTAGGGAGTTTACTCGCGTGGACAAAAAATAAATCTAGTTACACAGGCTGATAGACTGAGCGTGATTAAATTTATCGTCTAACCAAGGTTGCATTTTTTTTTATTTACGGCCGGGCTTATTTGTTTATATATGAGCATGAGAGGTTAAAATGTTCACAGTAAGGGTTCGTTGTTCTTGTTCATAAAGGCAATATCAAATTATAATGTATTCCACCTGTCGAGCTTCCTTCATTCCGTTAGCTTTTAAGGTTTCCCTCGAGTTTGCGAGTAACATACATACATACATACATACATATATATTTTATTTAACAAAGCAGGTTAAAAATATGGCAGCGAAAGCTGATGTGGACCTGCAATACTAAAAAAAATATTTAGAAAGTACGCTAACTAGATAATTACAATTCATATAAAAGTTAAACAAAGAAACATACAAAACTAAGAAATAGCAAATAAAAATCTAAAATAACATCTAAAAATATATAAAATCGTCAAAGTTCTTAAGTGTAATAGTAGAACTAAAACCAAAAGATATTCTATCAATAAATATAGAGTGCTTCACAAGATTAGCTTTAAATGATGCAAAGGAAGGAAGAGTCTTGATCTTTACAGGTAAACTGTTCCATATTATACTGGCTCGATGAGTGAAGGAGTCATTGTTTCCTTTCCAGTAATTATGGGTTAGATCAAATTTAAGGTTGTCTCTTAAATTATAGTTGGTCGAATGCTTAGTAAAGAGACTTGTGATACTTGGTGGAGCTAAGTTATAATACGCTTGGTACGCTATGCATGCCAGTCTTTTTTTGTAAAAATATGATAGGGAGTGCCATTTTACTTTGGATAAGACTTCATGCTTTGGGATAGAGGGGCTCAGATTATGGATAAGACGAGCAGCACGAATATGAGACTCCTCTAAAGCCTGTAATGAACTTGAACATCCCCATAAAGAAATACAATAGGTTGTACTTGGTAAAATGCCTTTGAAATAAATCGACTCTAGGGTGGAGAGGTCGAATGACTTGATCTGTTTAAGTTTGTTTATCTTTGCATTAAAATTGGCAGTAATGGATTTGATATGGGGTATCCAACAAACCATCAGCTAACTCACAGCCTGCTTCAGTGGAGACTTCACCGTTCATTTTTGCTACGAGTTTAACTGTATATTACAAAGGATCGGCATTTGCGTGCGTTCAGCATAGGCCTTAAAACTTGAGCAGGAATCGGAGAAATCATGATGAACTTTCCGCGTTTATGAAGAACAACTACATACAAAACTACATCAGATGTTTACCTCACTACTCAGCTCGCACACTCAGCTCTTGACAGGCATTCAGTAGGCATTACGTTGCTGAGCCAACTCGAACCAAACAAAAGTTGGTTAACTATTGACCAAAAGCTCTTACAATATTAGACAGCTCATTGACGTCATATAACCTAAACATGTCAAATTGACGATTAATTCATTCCGCGCGAATTCTCTGGAGCACGAAGTTTAATACTAAGGACAGAAATAATTGGAATCGTTATTTGAAGGAAATTTCAGTTATTATTCTATTAAAAACTTGGAAATCAGAGCTCATAATCCAATTGTTAAGGCGGTGTTCTACCTGAAATATGCCATTTTTTGCACAACTGTCACAATCCTGATTTTCGTGAAAACTCCCGCTAACTATGTATCACATCACTGAGAAGCCAATTGCTTGCAAATTAGAGCTAGTGAGACAATCTCAGATAGTGTAGTGTGCAGTATTGATAGCTCTGAATGGTATTCCCAGACGTACCCAGCTCTGCTCGGTTCACTTGCGGTTTGTATCTACCTTGGTCAGTCCGGGCCACAACCAGAACTGGATATATAAAATTTCACCAGAACATTGGCTTGACTGCGAAAGGACTAAGTCCCAGGTAAATAGCTCTCTCGCACTTCAAGATCATGCGAGAGACGCAGAATGCTCGAAGCACTACTATGAAAATCAACTCTGGGACAGATTAATCGAGACAATTTATCTTCCCAAGGATTCGATGCACAGATATAAAGATACTGTTGATTCACGAAGCGTTGTGTGCAAGGGGTTCGCGTGTCACCAGTGCAGTGGAACGACACGTGTGGACTTTTCGCCAAGCTTAAATAGGAACAAGATACGATACCGAAGCAAATTGATACCGAAGCAAATTGAAGCGGTTTGAGAAGCGATCCTTCGAAAGTGGATGAGTATTTGGAAGTCTAGGACTGGTCTGTGTTTGTTGCGAGCGAAGATATTTTGGCCTGGATTGGCACATTAAACTTAAATTTTGTATTACGACTCAGTATTAACCTCTACTTAGTACTAAACAACTTCGACCCAACAAGAACCGATGATCCTGATCTAGGCTCTTACGGGAGAGTTTAGACCTGTCGAAAGATTTTAGACACAAACACAGCTAAGTGGTGCGTACGTAAAAGTCGCACTTGCCAGGTCAATGCATGCAACGCGCGCGAGTTTTTGCCATTTGTTCATTGCAAAGTTTTTTATGCCGATGTAGTTGAATTGATGGTTAACAGTTCGGTACAATAATACCATTTCGACATGAACATATGAAAAGTTAAGCGCGTTAGCACCTTGTGTTTGCCTGATAATATAGTATGCTACAATGCCATATAAAATACGCTGTGTCTAAATGCCCGGCAGTCGGGCAAGGCAGGGCCGTACCTAGGATTTTTTGTCTGTGGGGGCAAACTCCACAAACCTTTACAGGGATCTCCCGTATACAGCCCAACAAAATCAAACACTATGTTAGAAAAAAATTAGTTTTCCTGGCGGGGGCAACTGCCCCCTGCCCCCCCCCCCTGCCCCCCTCCCCGCTATGTACGGCCCTGCAAGGTCTTAAATGGACTAAATGCTCGGCAGTCAGAAATTTTGACAGAATTTCCACTGAAACATTCTGTCAAACTTCTTGATGGTATTTGATGTTTCTTTAGAAATGCAGAGCGATCCCAAAAATTATGTTAGTGTGCAAGATGTCGAAATAACCGAGCTTGTGCATACTATGAAATCGGCATGTGCTTGACACTTGAAAATTTTCGCTTAAATCGGCAGTTTGAGATATTTAACGAATTGCTCCAGAAAGCGTCTTTTGACACTAAAGAGAAGATGCAATGTTTGTTTGGAACAGCCAAGCGATTCTAAAAAATTATTATGGATTTGTAGTGGACGAATTCTGCATGCTTGTGCATACGTACTATAAAATCACAATGGTTTGTATCCAACTGACGGCCACGGTCTCAAATTTCAGACTGCAGTTTGAAACAACTCATTACCTTTGCAATGCCCCCCCTCCAAGGGAGGCATTAGTCCCAGAAAAATTAGAAAGGGATGTGCAGCCTGCTTCCCAAATCCCTTACTCTAGCTATGACCACAATCTGCAATATTCCCTACTTTATTTATGACCTGACCAAAAATTCGAAACCCTGTTTATGATTTGACTCATAAATCAAAACCCTGTTTCTGACCAGCATTATAATAAGTTCCCTAGTTCAGACCAATATAAAATTATCGAAAACACAGTTTGTGAAGGGCTTTTTTGGATTTTTTTTCCATAATGATGGCTTCTTAAAAACATACCCATATCAAGGCTAGAGTGAAAAAACCATACCCTTCTTATGACCAAGATGGCCAAAATCAGCTAAAATTGATACCCTATTTATGACCAAAACAGCTGAAAAACCATACCCTTTGGAGCTGCACATACCTACGATATATATCTCATATAAGAGAGTGACCCCATGGAGGGGGGGGGGGTTGTCATGCAGTGTAACATTTTTTTATTTGAAGGAACTAAATTCACTGGTCTGTTCTGTGATCCCTGATTGATTATCATACATTGGTTAACAGCCTCGCATACATTCTTTTCACTATAACAAGTTAGCTGGTGATTTTACCAAATCTGTGAATTATATTCTATATTCCCTCTGTCCACTCCTATCACTTTTACATCTGGCATGTATCTTTCGGCCATTGGGCCTTATTATATGAATATTTACTGGATGTACTGCAGAATGACAAAGTAAATAAGTATTTTTTGGTAACAGTAGCATACCAGTTTCAAAATGTTTCTTCAACAATAACAGCCCCCTTTTAAACAAATAAATAATAGTATTCCACATGTCTCTACTACAACAACAGTCTCTTGTCCAAAAAATAAAACTATTTGTTTACCCCACATACCTGGTATCAATTGAAACAATCATTAACCAAATATATTAAAAAAATCCATTTTCCAGGAAAAACGCCTATTTGCAAAAATCATGCAGACTGACTATTTCTGTTGATTAACAATGTTCCTGGTTTCGAAAAAAGTCAATTCCCTCTCTGAACAATCTTTTCCTCAACAGTAACTCTCTTTAGTCTTTTTGAACTACCGGTAAGTCAATTCCTCTTACAAACATAACAATGATGCCGGCACATGTTGCCTACGACTAAAGGTATAAACTTTGCAAAAATAAAAACGTCAGATCGCAGGTTACTCAAGGGTGCAAACAATTCATACCATGAAGTTGCTCTATTGTTTACTTCAGTATTTTTAGGGGTAGTAAAAGTAGAGGGTCCATGGACAGGGTCCATGGACAGGGTCCACGCAGGGGGTCCATGGACCCAGGGTCCTTTTCTTGTACTTTCCATATGGACTGTTGTTTTGGCAAAGCTTGTTTCGGCTCTGTTGTCGGGAGAGATTATTCACGCTCCAAAGGAGATGTGACTCTTGAAAAGGGTTTAAGATGGCAACACGGCAACGGGTGTTCATATGCATAAATTGGATCGCCACGAGCAGCAAACGAACTTCCTACAATGTCATCGCCATTAATTAGTTGCAATTGTAAAAACAAAACGTGGAAAGTTCTTTGCAAAGAAGTTTTCCATAAATGCGTAGAGAGCCGTGCTTGATTCCCGAACCAAAACGGCCAAAATGGTCTTAACTCTCAACTTGCGATTGGATTAATTAGGAGGGTATTCAACGAAGCAACTTGAATAGTAAATATCTCAGCGGAAAATATCCTGATTCTCTATTTGTGTTTGTGTTTAATACGCGTATTACAACTCGTAAAGTACGATTTGGTACTGCATTACAAATCCCAAGTTAACGCTCCTAGAGTGTCTAGTTTAGGTATTTGAAAGACCCATTAACAATATCACGAATAAACGTACAATACTGATGAAAAAAAGATGCAGTGTGTACCTTGCAGACTTGCCCTGATTGTGATTGAGGGGTTGCCCTGATTGAGGGGTGAAATTAGCATAATGGCGGGCCGGTCGCGTTTTTCTAGTTCCGTGATAATATGTCTACTGGTCAGCCAAATCGCTGTTCATCTCATCGTCAATGCTCCCAAACTGCCCATGAATGGAAACTTAATATTTTTGTCAATAGGCCAGGATCAAAGCCGGCCTCAAATCAACTCTGTTCCTCCTCAAACGAAGTCAAGCTCCAAATCTTCAGAAATGGCGCCGGCCATGAGGCTCGTTCTTTCCACGAAGCTACTGAATATAACCTTAACTGCAAGCCTAGTTCTCTTGGCTAATGATGTTTCTCCCAACCCAGGACCTGGTCCATCACAGTCTTTGAAGGTGAAAGGTCTTCGGATATTTCATATAAACATCTGTAGTTTGAGGAACAAGTTGACCGAGTTGCGATTGTTTTGTGACGAGCACAAGCCTCACGTCCTGTCCCTGAACGAAACGTGGCTCGACGACTCATTTCTGGATTCTGAGCTTTGTTTACCAGGCTATCAGTTACTGAGACGAGACAGATATCGATATGGGGGTGGCATTGCTGTCTATATAGCCGATAATCTAAATCCTGAGCGCGTGGACATTAGCGTCGACGATATTGAAGCTCTTTGGTTTGAGTTATCACAACCGAATAGTAGAAAGATCCTCTTTGGAGCTATCTACCGACCGCCAAATCTCGACCCATCAACTTTCACTGAGAGTATGGAGGAAATGCTAAATCAGCGAACAAATGAAAGTATTGAAACAGTCCTTCTTGGTGATTTTAATTTTGACTACATCACACCAAATGCGACAACAAAATATTTCCAGCGTACCATGAATCTCCTAAATTTAAAGCAATTAATCAACGAGCCCACAAGGATCACCCAAACCTCAAGAACTTTAATCGATTTAATCTTCACTACTATGCCCGAACTCTATGTATCTGGAGTTCTACCGATCGGCTTCTCCGATCACTCGGTTATTTTTGGAATTAGGAAACTTCACAGAGTGCCTCTCCCGCCACCAAGAAAAATTGAGATCAGGAATTATAAACACTATAACCCCACTTTGTTTTGTGATGACTTAAAAAATATCCCTTGGGATATTCTGGAACTTGAACAAACTTCCAATGAGACGTGGCTATCTTTCAAGGATCTTTTCCAAATAGCAGCGGACAAACACGCACCAATTGTAACACGTCGTGTTCGCGGAAGATCGGTGCCCTGGTTAACGCCTGAGATTAAAGAGCTCATGCACAAGCGTGATTATGAACATAAGAAAGCGATATCAACAAACACTGAGCTACATTGGAGTAATTACAAAAGGTTACGCAATGCTGTAAACACCAAAATGCGTAAAGAGAAATGTAATTATTATTCCCACAAGCTCTCAGGTGACCAGAACTCAAAGGAAATGTGGAAGACTTTAAACAACATCTTGCCCAAAGATAAGAAATGTGCATCCAAAAGCAGTCCATCAAATCTGTCAGCGACAAAGTTCAACGAGTTTTTTACATCGATTGCAAGGAATTTATGCAATGTCTTCAGAGACTCTGCCTTTCCTCAAATTTTAGTCCCCAGAGTCGAGAAGGACTTTGGTTTACATGCTGTTGATACCAGTTTTGTACGTAATGAGCTGGCAAAATTAAAACTATCAAAGGCTACAGGACTCGACAAAATCCCTGCAAAACTCCTTAAAGATGCAGCCTCCGTTATAGCCAAGCCGGTCACCTATCTTATAAACCTTACTATTTCGACAGGTGAAATTCCATCAGAGTGGAAGGAAGCAAGAGTAACTCCAATTTATAAGGCTGGAAAGAAGGATGATGAGAACAACTATCGTCCAATTTCAGTTCTCCCCCTGGTTTCCAAGGTGATGGAACGTGCGATTCAAGTTCAACTATTGTCCTTTCTTGGAGAAAACAACGTTCTCTCAGTTTTTCAATCCGGGTTCCGCAAGAAACATTCCACTGAGACTGCGGTTGTTTACCTGGTTGACCATATTTTAGAACACATGGACAAGCAACAGTTAACCGGAGCTGCCTTTATCGATTTAAAAAGGCCTTCGATCTTGTTGATCACCATTGCCTACTTCATAAGCTACAGCACTATGGTGTTAGAGGACGCAGTCTCACCTGGTTCAGAAATTATCTAACTATTCGTTCGCAGAAAGTTCAATACGGAAAAGAGTTATCATCCAGCCTACCTTTGGACTTCGGCGTTCCGCAAGGTTCCTTACTAGGACCATTACTATTTGTTATTTACATAAATGATCTACCTAAGTGTCTGATGCACTCAGAAATTAGCATGTACGCGGACGATACAGTGATCTACTATACCGGGTCTCATGTTAACGTCATCAGGGAAAATCTACAAGAAGATCTCAAACGAGTTGAACAGTGGCTGACGAGTAACAGACTGATATTAAATCATAGTAAAACGAAAGGACTACTCTTTGGAACAAGGCAACTATTACAAACCTCATCAGACTTTGTACTGCAAATCCAAGGAAAGGACATAGAGAGAGTGACGAAGTTTAATTATCTCGGGGTTATGCTCGACGAACAACTTCATTGGAAAGAGCATGTTGACTCGATTTGTAAAAAAGTCAACAAGCGACTGGGAATTTTAGCACGAATAAGATCTTGCCTTACTCTTAATGCAGCGAAATGTGTCTACAATACACTTATAGAGCCAATCTTGTGTTATACAGACACCGTGTGGGGTGAATTGTCAGCGACCTCCAGTAAAACCTTACAACGGTTACAAAATCGCGCTGCCCGTATTGTTCTAAGGCGTGACTCTTCTAAAGACACTTTAAATGTTTTAGGGTGGGTGGAGCTAGAAACGAAACGGAAAAGACATAAATGTACTTTAGTATATAAATGTCTAAATAATCTAGTGCCTAAATACTTGAGTGGATATTTCACAAGAAATTTCAATGTGCATGACTACAATACTCGTAGAAGAACAGATCTGCACCTGCCCAAACCCAAACTTAGCCTTGCTAAACGAACTTTTAGATATTCCGGTTCAGCTTTTTTTAACCTCCTACCCCGTAACATTCAAAACGCCAAGTCACTTTCTTCCTTCAGAGTTTTAATTAATACCTACAATTTTTAGATTTTATAGACATTAGATTTTTATGAATTATTGCATGCTTGCTTATACTTTATATTTTTAATTATTGCATGCTTTTTTTTTAAAATCTATACCTTGTATTTCTAAATTGTATTTTTAAATTATCATGATGTATTGTATTTTTAATTACTATATTTTTAGTCCAGGGCCCCTCTGGATATCAGCCTCGTTGCTGAATGGGCCACCCTGGTAAAATAAAGTTTACTTTACTTTACTTTACTTTACCTTACGAAATTTCGTTGTTAACTCCCCTCCCCCGTCTCCCCCGGCAATAACAGGCGTCAAATCGGACACATCCTGAGAACAAAGATTAGAAAAGATGTTAACAAATGTCTCAGAAAGATCCATTGGCCGGAAAAAATTAGCAAGAAAGAACTTTGGAGCAAGACAGGACAAGAACAAGAGCACATACTAGCAATACAGAAATGGCCTTGGTTCGGCCACACGAAAACGAGTCACGACACGGCTCAGACGGCGAAGATGGCCAACATCATCTGGAACACAGCTGAGAAGATGGCACTAAACGGATTCCGCTGGCGGACTGTGAATTCATAAAATTCTCTGTTGAGCTCGTTAAAAAACCAGTTTTACTTTTTCATGCATGGTTTTCATTCCTTCGGGTTCAAAAATCCTCAGGGGCTCCCTGAAAAGTTTGCATATTTCCTGTCCGGTCGGATGTGACATGCTCTGAGGCATGAACAACCACAGGTAGCCCAAGCTCTCTGGGCATCGTCAACATGACATTGCGTAACAGCGTTATTGTGAGAGTTTGTATAGAAAATTAATATATCGATCGCATGGAATAGTTCAAAATAAAGGGAAAAAATAATAAAATCGACTTACCTTTTCTTGTTGCTAGAGGAATTATATATAGAGAGGAATACAGGGAAGCTAAATCTCGCTAGAATCGATCTGAAACGGCTCCAAACGCCATGAAAACAGAAGTTATACGCACAAGAAGAAAAGCTAAGTCGATTTTGTTAATTTTTTCCCTTATTCCCTTTCCCTTATTGAACTATTCTGTACAATCGATATATTTCCCATACAAACTCTTACAATGAACAATAACGCTCCCAGAGAGGTTGAGCTTCGCGGCGGCTTTTGGAACAACGCGAGTACCAGGCCAAACGCGGTCCAAAAAGTTGACATTCGAAACTAGATCTGTACACAAACTGTCGTTGTGGTGAAAAAAGCTATTTAATACGTCATTTTTGTTCATGATCTGTGATAGATATGCCTTTTGGCATATGTGCAAAACCTTCGAAAGATGATTTAACAAAGGAAATTTCCGTACTTGTAGAAATACCTGACAAATCTTCCATAGAAGTGACACTATCGAGAGATGCTTTAGGTCTGGAGTGTTTACAAAGTGTGGCAAGGGAACTTGGTCTAGATGAGGTAAGATTTACGCCTTTAGAACTGAGTTATGGAAAACGTTTTGTAGTATTTTGGATGTTATTTCCTTGTGCGAAATACTCAGTAGCAAATGCTGTTGTCGTAGAAGGCTTAGTGCGAACATTAAGCTTATTAATTAGATATCTAGAGTTGGACACATTTTAGCTGATCTTGCGTGCATGACTTGACAAACGAGATTGCTTCATAACTGATGCGTTTATAACGCGGGTTTTCTGTAATTAATGTGTGTATGTGTGTATAGGTAAGAATATATATATATATGATATAGAATATGTATTAAACACTATACACTCAACATTTGAGTATAGTTCACCCACTTGTTTATATAAATTATATTTATATATATGTATATATATAACAATTTGTTTCAATAGACTACTCAGGTTTTGAGAACATATGGGTTGTAATACAAATCTGTTTCGTAGGCTAACATAAAGGTATCCCACTCATCAGTTACTTTCCAATGGAGTGCTCAAACTGCAAAGCAGTAATATAAAAATAAAACAACAAACACTGGAAAAATGACTTGCCGATATTTCGTCTTTATTCAACAAAGACTTCATCAGGGCAACTGACAAAGTGATGAAAACCGTTACAAGATATATATGCTAGCTGATGTAACACGCGACAATATGAAAATGCGTGCGCACTTTAAAGCGCATGCGTTACAACAAAGACCTACATGGAATCTAATTACATGCTAATACAAGTCCCTTCTCGGGCTATGGCTACAGAAAAAGTCATCACTGTTTAATCCCAGAGGGTGAATGGATTGAAGCCTGTAGGCCCACTGGGCCTCCCCTATCCCTAAGCATTGTTTCGTTGTAACACTTATCTATAAGCCGTACCCTAACATCAGTCAAACCACGATGATCTGGTTGGTTAAAGTGCCTGTATATACAATCATCCTTAGTTTCATTTTCAGCCGTAAGTCTTCTGTGGGCATTGAGCCTAGATTTATGGTTATTAAATCTAGTCCTAAATTTTGTAACAGTTGATCCCACATACTGCTGCATTTCACATCTGGCACACAATATCGGTGATCGGAATTACAATCCACATTAAAATTAATCACAAAATTGTAACCCGTAACTCTACTCCTAAAATCCTTACACTCAACCAGAAAGTTACACACCCTGCACCTCCTATCCCCGCACTTACACTGACAGCCCTTATCATTTACTTTCGTTGGCATTTCCTTTGAGGCTTTTAGGCCTTCTAAAAGCCACTATCGGTACCTGTGTAATGGCTGACTGGCCACGTCTTGATGAGTTTAGAACAGGGTGTAGCCTGTGCCTTGTAAGAAGGGTATCCCTTTTGGGCAGGCCCTCAGGATATGCCACATTTGTTCAACGAATGCTTTCTTTAAGAAACCGGCTAGGGAGTTGTGTAACTACTTGGTTAAAAGGGGTTACAAGAAAGACCACGTGGAAAGGGAAATCGACAGGGCCTGTAGGATTCCTAGGGCGGACACCCTTAGGGATAAGCAGCCGGCTAACAACAGCCGTATTCCATTTGTAGTCACGTTTCATCCGGCACTGCCCAATATCGGGGAGATTTTGCACAGGCTACACCCTGTTCTAAACTCATCAAGACGTTGCCAGTCAGCCATTACACACAGGTACTGATAGGTCCTCCCCTCTTGAAATGCCTAAAGTTAATAACCTCCCCCACAGCAGCTTAATAGAGTAAACAAGGCATTTTCTGTACAACATTATGACAATGTCTCAAAGTTAGAACCCTTAAACATCCAAGCTGTCTTACAATGACAAAAAAGGAGAAATATTTTCAAGTACTGTTCAGACCACAACTCTGTCAAACAAATTTTCTCCCTTCAATAATATATTAATTTTACCCAACCCATGTCAGAATCTGTGATTTTCAGGCCCCTGTCAATAGTAAACACTGTTGGTGAAGCTGCAAGGAGTGGCTTAAGTAGTACGCTCACTGTTAAGTGCACTCATTGTGGAAATCTCAACGATGTAAATACATCTGGTCAACATAGAGCTGGAAGCCGAGGGCCCTTACCCAGTGATGTAAATACAAGAGTAGTTCTTGGATCTCTTCATATTGGAATTGGACAAACTCAACTAAACAATTTGCTCACTACATTAAATGTTCCTCCAGTGAGTAATGTACTTTTCAAAAGACGGGAAAGGGAAATTGGAAATGTAGTGGAAATCGTTTCCTCAAAAAGTTGTAACGAGATTTTGGAAAAGGAAAAGGAAAACCAGAAACAGAATCTCAAAATCAGGGAGAAAAGGATCGTCTAGTTGGAATAGCAGTTTCATATGACATGGGGTGGCATAGGCAAAGTTTTATCATATGCAACTAGGGTGCAAGTCCTGCAGGGTTTGTGACTCTAGTAAAAGGTCAGGAAAGGCAGCTAAAACTCGTGACTGCAGAAAAAATCATGCAGGTTCTTCTAAGTCAATGGAGAGGGATGTAGCTTGTGAACTTTGGAGGAGTGCTCCAGAAGCAGGTGTTAAATTTTCTACTTATGTCGGAGATGATGACATCACAACTCTGGCAGATATACATGCTAAAGTGCCATATGATGTTCAAAAATGGTCTGACACTGTTCATACTAAAAGATCTCTAACAAGTCGCTTATACAATCTCAAAGAACGCATCCAAGCATCAAAACTCTATCCAAACTGTTCTGTATTAAGTCAAAAGGTGATCAGCTATTTTGTGAAATGTTTTAGCTATGCTATATCTCAAAATGCAGGGAATCCAGATGCTTTAAAAGCAAGTCTTAACTGCACTGTGCCACATGCATTTGGTGATCATTGCTTGTGTGACATATCCAAAAAAAGTCCATTAACATACAAGCACACTGACCTTCCACATGGCAAGGATTTGCTTGGTGAGCCATTAAAGAATACCTTAACAAGTCTCTTTTCTGAATATGCTACTGATATTGTTGTTAATAAGCTCTCCCCTTGTGCTAACTCGCAAAGAAATGAAAGCATAAATGGTACCATTGCAACAAAAAAAACGAAAACCAAGTACTATGGTGGAAGCGAAAGTAGTGACTTTAGAACTGCATTTGAAGTAGCCCAGAGAAATGTTGGCTACAGCTATGTAAGCAGAGTTTTAGAGGCACTTAACATTGAGCCTGAGTCAAATGCAGCTGTGATGGACAAAAAATTGTTGAACGACAGGAATAGGAAGTCCACAAAAATTTTCAAGTACAGGCGGAACCAGTTACACCATCAGAAAACTTCCCAAACCCTAATAAAGTTGTTTTCCGATCCATGATTTACATACGACCAGCCATTAAGATGCGGCAACCATGCGTAATGGCTCAAAATTTCTAACTTCTGATTGGTCAGTTTATTCAGAACCAGTCTCACTCAGTGTATAAAAGCTGCATGTTTATGAGCCCTGGCCACAACTGCTCACAACCACTTGAGCACTGTAACAAAATGCAACTGACAAAGGAAAGCCACTCTGCTTCTGAAACCGGTCTTTCACTTAGTTCTTATCAGAACTCTGATGGCCACTCGAAAGGCGATCTAGTCGCCGCCACTCTCGCCGTCGCTGTTAGCAAAACTTTGGATGTTCAAAAACATTACAAGCCTACATAAACGTTTCAATATACGCACTTCTCTTCAAGTCACCCTCTCAGTGTTAAGAAGGGTTTTATATCAAAGGAGAAACTTTGCATTTACTGAGAACAAACTCGGTTGAAGAAACTTTCGAGTTATGAAAGCTATAATTTCTAACTCGCCTACTCAAGTGAGACAACACGCCGGAAATATTTTAGCAGAAGTTAAATTCTCATCACGAAATGAGGCTCTACAAAACAAAACACAAACATCCAGAAATGTTTTGCCTTTAACGCGAAATTGAACCCAGCTACGCCTAACCCAAAAATGGTTCTTATGAAACATTATAACTGAGAACAACAGTCTTTTTACAACCCTCTGGTCAGGGCTAAAATTCCTTCGCAGATTTAACAACAACATTTTGGAGTTATAAACGGTAAGGGTCAAGTGACAATATCACAAAAGGTAAAACCTACGAAACATCAGTTGGATTGAATTTAGATACGAATGCAACTCAGCCTTCGCCTACAGCCTTTGACATTGAAGATATCTTAGACACCATTTCACCCAACGAGTTACGAGAGTATGAAAAAATGGTACCTCCTTATGTACCGAAACCCAACCCAGAAACACTAACTTATGATCCTAATAAATCTTACTCTTTCATTGTTTTTCACACCGAAACTACCTGCACTGGGAAACACGCGAAGATCTGTCAACTATTTGCAATCAATGAAACCAACCTAACAATTTTCTCAAGGTACATTTTACCAAAAAATAATATTAGTCCTGGAGCCACATGAGTCAACAAACTTTCTGTTAAAAATATCAATGGGAAGAGACAATTATTAAAAGAAAACAAACCAGTACAAACAGTTTCCCTTGATGAAGCGCTACAGGAGTTTCTGGCCTTCCTTGTTGATTCACATCAGAAAGACTCTTGTACAATTTTAATAGGCCACAATTCATCCACATTTGACACACCAATTCTTCTTGGGAAAAGTGACACAACCTTCCACTGCAGACTCAAAGATTTAAACGTTTACTTTGCTGACCGTCACATTCATGTCAAAGATCTGCTGAAACAAAAACATCCAGCTCTTCAACTCCCATCAGGACAGCCCTGCAAGTCTAACCAATCCTCTCTGTACTCGCACCTTTTCAACGAAGACTTCGAAGCCCACGATGCACTGGAAGATGCTGTAGCGCTGCAAAAAATCATCTTTAAATCCTCCCTTCAGTTGATCAAAGAAAAGGTAGTAAATTGCTCAGCAGTGATAAGTATCTCGCAAGCACAGTTTGACAACCTAACATACTTGGATCGGTGCCACGAACTGCTTCAGATATTCAACCCCACTGAAAAAATTGGAATATCACAGTCGATGACCCAGAACATTGCTGGAAATGGGTTATCCTATTGTATTCTCAGGGACTTGTACTTAAAGTCGGGCACAAAGGGTTTGCTGGCAATTCTGAGTATGCCTCACAGTCAGTGTTCCTCAAAGCAGCCTCGTGTTACCCGTACAAAGCGAATTCTTGCCGCCATCTTGAACAACTTCCATGAAACAACACGTCGGAAGAATGACCACTCCAGTTGTATAAATAGGTAGGTTGTAGCTGCATTTTAACCAGTAATGTAAGTTTAACCAGGATCATTTTCTAATATTGACTTCGTTAAGCATTTCTGGCCCGACTATGAAACCTTAAATCACGTGTAATTGATGATTGTTTGCTTGTCCAAACCTCTGCGCAAACCTTCGCTAACTGACCCATCTCATCGCAATAACCACAGAATGGTGAACAAAATTATCCAGAACATGTCAGTAAGTCAAACGTTTCAGAGTCTGCAAATTTGATGATGATTGCATTATATTTTGAACCAATTTTGAACCTGAAATCAACACATCCAAACACTTTTGACAACACACTCAAAATGTGCATGGTTTCGCGGGGATCGCGGGCCTTTCTGATCAGGGGACTGTTTTCACGCGTGCACAAATTGCGATCTTGCAAAGTCAAGATTTTAATTTGCGCGTAGAAGCACGTGAAAAAACCTTGTTCACGAAGCTAATATCTCAAAAACAGATCCGGTGGCCCTACTTTTTTAATGCAAAAATATATTCAACAGCAATGGCGGAATGCATGTGCGAAATTAGAAAAAAAACTGCGGAGTGGAAATTTTTAAACTTGGAAATTTCCATTTGTTTAACTTAAGCAAAATTTATTCTGCAGTTTTTTTTTCTAATTTTCCCTGTTTCTTCTTTTGTGTGTAATAAAAAGACTTTTATCAAAAAAAGTGGGTCAAGTTTGTTGCTATGCAACAGGACAGTGCTACCTTAATTTATGACTTAAACGCCATGAAAGGAACAGTGGAGAGTTATCTTAAAAAAATAAAACAGCCATTTAAAACAGTACAGTTCCAAGCCTGAAAAATCGCACCTAGTTCTGTGAGTCTCAAAGAAACAGAAAACTGTATTGAGTCACCTTAAAGCAAATATTGTAATGATCCAACTATTAGGTAAGAACAGGCTAGGTATAAAGAACATTGAGTGGATTACTGGACAAATCACCGAACATGTCAATAATTGAATAGAATAATTGTATAGCTGCCATTCAGATGGAAAATCAAACAACAAGACAGATTTTCAACTACAAACCATGCAGGTGTTTTTTCCTACCTGTTACTCCTTCTTCATTGTGCAAGAAATAAAAATTTAAGGAAATTAATGGCTTGGTGATATTGGAGCTTTCAGCTAGAAATAGATTTCAGGTAAAATCTGGCAACTATGGAAACTGTCAGTTTGCTAGATTAAATTGAAACCAATTTAAGACAAAATCTGATAGAAAGTTGAGCAATTTCAGGTTTTAGTGGACAAAAATCAGTACCAGAATAATTTTAAGTATCTTACAGTCATTTTTACATTTTCTTAAAGCTAAATACATAAGTAATTCCTTGCAGTACACCGAAAACAATTTGGAAACAAGAGAAAATAAATTTCAAAGTTCAGAGAATGTGTGCAAAAACAGGAAAAATTTCATCATCAGTTTCATTTCTCTAAGTGCTTTCAGGTGTTTCATACAAAGTTCAACATTCATTTTCAATGTTTGGTGTTGCTAGAAATGATTTCTTTTGAGAAGATATTTAAAACAGTCACACAGAAGTTTGCAATACGATGCAAATAATCTTGGTACTAGATTTTTGTCCACTTGTTACTCGAACTCCTGTCTTAATTGGATTCTGTCTTAATTAGCTTTGGGAAAGATTTGTACTCCATGAATTTCTGTCCAAATACCAATGTGGAGCAGTGGTTGGCAGTACATAGCTTATCCTTTGTTGCACTTATCTTTCAGTCGTTGTTATTTTACCATGCATCATAAACTTCCAAAAGTAATAACCCTTGTTACTTTTAGAATTAGCATCCGCCGGGGCTTACTGCTTTCTGGGGGTTGGGACTTTTGAAGGGTTGTTACTTTCTGAGAGTAAAAAACGTTATATTTAACAATTGGTTCATGCTTTAGCTTGCACTATCGAGTTATGGAGCATGTAGGAAGTTTGGAGAGCACGAATGAAGTGTAAGAGTTGCCCAAGGCAATAGCTGAGGGCAACTCTAGCTTCTTGAGTGCTCTCCAAACTTCCCAAGTGCTCCATAACTCGATAGTGCACAGCTAAAAGTATGAACCAATTGTTTTTTAACATAGCCGTTGGAATTGTGCAACACAAAAAACGATTTGTTTGTGGGAAGCGAAATATTAAGCAAAATAAGAATATTGGCTTTATTTCAATTTTTCTGTTGAAAGCTTGAGTTTTACATGAACAATTTTAAAACAGAAAAATTTAAGCTTACCGTTAAAGGTTGAAACAGACCAGTTTGTTATTTGGTTGGTTCTACCAGAGTGTGTTTCTGTCAAAAATTGTTGCATTTCACCCTCGGACAGTGAAGCGAATCGTGACGGCGCTGATGTCGAGTCTCCTTTTCCATTGTTTTTCTCTTTTCTGCCTCATTTAAGAACTCTAGCCCAAAAGAAAAGGTCAGAAATCTGTCTTTGTTTTGGGATTAGTGGGCTGAGTCTCTGTTTGTATCTATTATTGTCGCAAAATATAATACTTTCCTTGTGCTAACAGTGGCCGCTTGCGCGAAAAAATTCTGGCGAAGCGATTTTCTCACGCCATCTCAGCACTATCGAGATTTTAAGCACGTTTACGTGTACTGAATTTAATTGCGTGGTTCTGCTAGCTATGTTATAAATGTAGTTGGTATGACTGGGCTCTTCTTCCAGTTTAAATCTATGTTGCTACCACCTGAGTGAGCTCTTTATGTCTAGACTGTTTTGTCAGTGGTAGGCAGGAAACAGTTAGATACCCTAAACTGTTTGTACTTTATGATGCACTGTCATGTTTATCTGCTGTATCAATATCTCAGTGCACTTGTCAAGTTTTCAGTTTAATTATTTGAATCAAAGTTCTTACGTTGTGCTCTTGATGAAAATTCTACAGGTTTTGTTTCAACACAGGGCAACATAACTGTTGAAGCACGAATTGACCATTGACAACACTTCACACTATAAGCAATACCTTGTTGCTGTTGTATAGTGTGTTAAATCAAGTTTCCATACGTAACCGTCACATGACTATTGATTGGAAAAATAAATATGAGACCTCTCATTCGAAACGTTCCGAACAGTAGCCGTTCGAACGCTTAACAGAACGGTAAGCGAATGGACGATAAACGGCTAAGCAAGCCATTCAAAACGGGTACTGTGAACGGATGAACGTCTAATTAAAATTTTTGAATGGATGAGGTTGAAAGGATGAATGTCTAATGAAAATTTTTTGAATGGATGAGGTGGACCGAATGAATGGCTAATAAAATTTCCTCCATGTCACTGAGAAAGAAAACAAAGCAAACCCAGTATCTAATTCAGAATCAAGTGATGAAAATGTACTGTTGCTAACTGTTAGAACTGTTAGAAGCAAAAAGTTGGGTATTTGTTTTGTTAAAAAGCTAGAAAAAACTTCACCGCAAATACTTAAAGTGGAGGGGAGGGGGGAAGAAAAAGAATTCCAGCTTACAGCTTTCTCTTTCAGTCTCATCCCATTTGCAAAGAAATGTTTCTGTATGTTTACAGCATAAGTAAGTCCTGGTTTCAAAGGCTCTTGGAACATTATCAAAACCATGGCATTTCTCTGCGGGTACACGGGAACAATAACAGGCTTCCACATAACACTCTGCCACAGGCCGTTACAGAAGATGTAAAAAACTTCCTAGTAGGCAATAGAACTCTTTAGACAGTTACGTCATAGGGTGAACACGTGACTTACATTGGGTAAACAAACATTTGTAATTGTGAAAGAAGTGCACAGAGTGAGAATTTTTCTTTTTTCAATGTAATTTCACTGGTTTTCTTTCGAAATGGTACACTACTGTTGTGCTTATGATTGCTACAACAACTCAACAATGGAATGGCTTTCTTGGCATGGATTCCCAGAGGACAAGAAACTCATCAAGGTAAAGTGTTTTCTGATCGCTCGATCTGTAATTTAATCTGTTTTCTTTATAGGTATGGATCTCGAGGATAAAAAGGGACCTGAAGAAAGATTTTGCAAGCCCAAACGCTAATAAAAGGCATCTATGAGCTGGGGCTCGTCCATCAATTTTTTGCTGGACCAAACAAACTCCCAAGAGATCACTGCCAAAAAAGAGAAGAAAGATTGAGGTGATTTATGTTTTGCTAGAATCGGAATTAACGGAAACTGCATCCGATGGTGAAGGAGAATACGTTGAAATTAGTAGGGAGAACTTTGTTTCACGTTCCATGCAATGTAATAAACCCACGTTACAAAGACAACATGAAAGTTAGGGAAAATAAGTTTATTGAACCAAGTTGAACTGCTGACCGATGGCAAGACAATAAACCGAGACTAAACTGATTAAAACTATAACTAAAACTACAATATGGTGATAAGCTTTACAAAATCTTGAGATGAGGGAGAGGTGGCTAAGAGCTTACGCGTCGTCTCCGATGCATGTGCAATCGATTTTAAGAGACATTCGATACCCCTAGATCTGTAACTAGTCAATTAACTATCATTAATAAATGATTACTCAATGTTGAGATACCTTGTGAGCGTCGATTCTCAGTGAGTGTTTTGAGAGATCTAGCATGCACTAGAGGCAAAGAAAAGAAATATTTCAGCCATTTAACTGGGTTTTGCAGCTAAAAAAAGTTCCAAAGGGTACTTGAGTTTGTTTTCCCAGGAGGATGCTGAAAAAACATCACAAACACGAAGACAAGCAAAGAGCACAGTATTGATACTTCATTGTTATTCACCTCTGATCAAGAAGCACAAAGTGATGATGACGATGAAGATGTTGATGGGAGTTCGACACTAGAAACTGTTGCTCGTTCTTCAAGAGATCATGTTCTATCTGTGGAAGATGAGTTTTTGCTGGTTACGATGAAACTTCGTTTAGGCCTGACTAATCTTGACTTAGCAGTAAGATTTAATGTTGCAGAAGTGACAATATCAAAAACATTTATTTCATGGTTAAATCTGTTGTTTGTTCAACTTGGCACCCTAAAAATGAGGCCTCACAAGAATGTCATCCTTGAACACATGCCCAAAAAGTTCATGGAAGATTATCCAAATAACATTATTATTATCTCAGAGTTATTAGTCTCAGAGTTATTCAAACTATAAATCTATGAATACATTGAAACCCTTTGTTGGAGTTGATTCCATAGGAGGCTTCATGTTTGTTTCGCAGTTGTATACAGGGTCGATATCCGACAAACAGATAGTTTCTAGGAGTGGTTCCCCCGATTTACTCTCGAGGAAGAAGGAAGTGTCGGAGATCTTTGAAGGTGACAGCATAATGGCTGATAAGGGATTTTACATAGAAGGAGATATACAGAAAATCGGACTACAACTTTACATTCCTCCATTTTTAAAAGGAAAGCCACAATTTGATGAAAGTGAGGTCATAAGAACACAGACAATAGCTAAACACAGAATTCATGTGGAAAGGGCCATTAAAAAAGTTAGGCATTTTCTTATACTTTGGACAGTATGCTGTATACTCTCAAATTTAATGGATTCTATTTTAGTTGAGAAATAAATATAATGAAGAGCTACTTTCAAAACAAAACAATGCAGGACCTGAGATACACACTGAAAAAACTGCCTATTATATCAATAAGAACCTGTAATCTAACTCAAGTTTGTCCTTATGTACATACCCAAGGAAAGTTATTTAAAGTGCTACTATGATCAAAAAATCATTTCCTTTTTTTCTTCCCATTTTGAAAGGGTGTTCGCTTAACACCTACATAACTGGCAAAATTTAGAGCTTTGAGTTTGATCCGAAGGCTGTTTATTTTGAGTGTAAGTATTGGATTTGACGGTCCGCCATTACTCACGTTGAAAACTGACCAATAGCACATCAGAGGGTTGGCTCTAGAGAAAATGACGTCATTTAATCACTAGCTTAACATTTCAGTGTGTAAACGCAATTTATTGTATATGCAAAATGCGGGTTTAAAGGTCTGAAAACCCAAAACTCCTGCCGCATACACACACATTGCATTCCTAAACTGGTGAGTCTTTTTCTTCTCAACCCAGCTCTCTCAAGATTTTAAAATAAGTAATGGTGGACCAATAAATAAGAAAATTCCAGTTAAAATAAACAGGTGTCTTTTTAAAATCAGGACTTAAAACTTGGATCAGGTAGTGTTTAGTTAACATAGTTTTGAAAGCCAATGAAAAAGAGAATTTTTTTTGGTCGTAGTACCACTTTAAAACACTCACTTGTAACAATAACTAATACAGTTGTTCTCCTTGCTTATCCATTCAAAGGATTCTCCATAAAGGAATTGAGTTTGATGTAGTATTAAAAGTAACCAACATCAATGAGTTACACTGTGGGTGTGGCAGAGTGACACATATATTACAAAATCACACCAAGTTAAGCCACTAAGGGCAAGTTGACCCTGGATTTGTGCATAATAACCCTGTTTGTCATCAGTTCATAGCTTTGGGACTCCATCAACCATACTGCAGGGGAAATTTACATCATTACATGCTGCTTCCATGGTGTGATTTCTCCAGGTGTATAGACACTTTATTTCCAATAATCCAAAGGGACTGGCAGATGTTGGGTCAAACACCTTACCACCAGGTAGGGGTGGGAAGGGTTAACCACAAGACCAGTGTCATATACTGTAAAGTTCTTTTTCAAGTTCTCCTGCATTTTGTGACTACTTTCTGAGATCTGACTACTTTTTCATTTTGTTTGCCATGACAAATTGATGCTACATTTGAAAGATCCTTTTCTTCAAAAATACTTTTAAGAAATGGCTCTGTGGGCTCCTTTTTTCTATGAAGTACTTCCCAAAATTTGAAGCTGTAAGTTGAAGTTTACGTTCTTCAAACCATATAGAGTCCTGAGCTTGGCTAACAGTGTTGATCTAAGCTCGTTCAATGTTTATGCTAATGTTTTGCACAATTGGTTCAGACCTTATATATGTAAAGTTGCCGGGGGGGGGCGGGCCCCCGGGGAGAAATGATTGGCTGCATGCACTAGAAACTGGGAGTTTCGGAAAAACCAACACTCCTTGGGGTTGCTGATCCTGTGGAAGTGTTTACACAGCTGTCTGGTTTATAAAAAGCAAAAGTTGTTTTGGTTTCTTTAAATAAGTCAACTGATAGCCTAAAGTTGAACCCAGGGGGACATTGCCAAAAACAGTATGGGTGGCTGATGAACATTCCTGATCACTCAGTAGGTAATAAAAAGGGGAATGTTTTTCTTCTGTGGAAAGATAGTGACACATCTTGCTGCTTCCACCCATGTAACTCGAGATGTTTACCCTGTATATCGTTAAGTTTACAAGTTACTGGAGCTAGTTTTCATTTGCCACCTTGATCAGATGAAGCTTTGAGAAAAGGACATTTCATCACTGGTTCTGGGTCAATATTTGCACTTCTTGGTTTATGCCACTGTTGTGGAACACTTGTAGTAAGTACAACAAGGCAAAAACATGGTTACAGTGACCTCCAACCCTGCAATTGAGCTATTTGTGTCATCATGTTACATTATACCTCATGATCACCAACAAAATACAATTTTTACACAGACATGGAAATATGACTGAAATGTTGATATTGTACTCCTTAAGTGATGCAAAAAATATTGATTTTATTCAATACTGAAAGGTGTTGTCATACACTAATCACTGAATTTAATGAAAGCACCAGTGGAACTTTCAAACACAAGTCTTTATTAATAATTCTTATTAAAATGAATTGTACAGAAGCTTCCAAAAGCCCTAATAATCATTGTTTTAAATTGACGAAAGAACATTTTGGCTTACATGTAGTTGTTGTCTACCGATGTAGAAGTGGCATATAACCCTGACTTGTGGAATGTGACCTTTATAACCTGCATGATAATACTATTATAACTATCTGCAGTGTTATTTAACAGTTATATTCACCAGTTATATTCACCCTGCTTTGCATGAACATTAATTCTGCCCCTTCCACATTTCCTCTTCCTTCTCTCTCAGCTATCTTCAATTTTGCTGCGTTTCGTTCTTCCTCTGGCTACGGTAACAACAGCCTTTCACTTCACGAGTTCGTTCTTGACCATCTTCCTCTTTCACGAAAACACTGTGAATGTAGTTTTCTGTGAAGAATTTGTAACCCTTTTCTCCAATTTCTTTTGTTCTGCATCCTTTTAAATGGTTTGCTATGGTGATCCAGGGCACTTTTGAGAGATTTTGCAAAGATTTTGTCCACACTACAAAACCACACTCATCACCGGCTGCCATCTTCAATGTTGTGTTTACCCAATGTAGTTCACGTGAACGCGAAGCCAAAGAGGTCTATTGCGCTGACGAGAATGCTATTAGTACTACTTCCTGGCAGAGTCCCTGGTTTTAAAAACCATTGAGTGAGATCAAAATGCATGGTTAGCTCTCTTAACGACTGGTTAGCTTTCTTAATACATCATAAAGCAGTTGAGCTTTCTTAATGACTGGTTAGCTTTTGTGACAACTGTCAAAATACACGCTACACTACACGAGAGATTGAAAGTGTCAACGAAAATCAAAGCCTCGCTCGCAGTCATAAATGGCAAAGATGTGTTCACCATTCTGCCAACCGGACATAGAAAGCCAATTTGATCCCTGATGTCGGCAAATACCTGAACCTGACAGGCTATTCATATCCTCACCATGTCATCATTTAGTCTATTAAATGCACGGTTAGATAACAAATGAGTAATTCATAGAACTGGGAATTTCTAACGTCAGTGCTATTTTACGTCAGAAGCGTACAGCAAGGTTAAAAGCGAACCATAAGACGAGGTTGCCACCATTGAGCAAGAATTTAAACTTAGAAAAGGAATGGCCTTTGCTGTTTTGGGGAGTAAATAATTTAGGTTTAAAGTTTGTTTCGTAAAATTTGCGCTTGAACAGCAGCTAAAAAGTGACCTGTAGCCCCATTCTGAAGACCAGATAGCAATTTTATCGTTGCTGCAGTGTACCTTTTGTAGCAAGTAAAGGGAAATTTTTTTTGATCTCAGCCAGTTAAATATTTCACTTGTATGTATGTATGTAAATCTTTATTTATTCACGGAAAATCATCAGTTAAAAACTAAAACTAATTACAACTGCTTTACATGATTGCCGTGTGGGAATCTGATATATCAGCTACCTTCTTGATATTTCGCTTAAAATGCTCAACGGATGTAGCATTTTCTAAGTTTTTGGGCAAGTTATTCCATAGCATGGCCCCGCTGTAAGAGAAGCTTCGTTTCAAATAATTGGTGCTTGGTTTGGACAGGGTCAGCCTTCCCTCAGAGTTTCTTAAGTTGTAAGCAGAGTGACGCTGAGAGAAAAGACTTTGTAGATATTCCGGAGCAAGGTCATTCATGGTTTTATACATCATTAAGGCTTTTTGTTTCTTTCGGCGAAGAGATAGCTTCTCCCAGTTGAGGGTGGAAAGAAGGTGGTTTGAGCTCGCATCAAAGGATGATTTAGTAATAACTCTGGCTGCGCGATTCTGTAATTTTTGGAGCTTATCACTCAAGTAACCACTCAAACAGTCCCAGACGGAGCTGCAGTAATCAAAATGAGGCATAATTAAGGTGTTATAAATTAGAATTGCAGTTTCTTTGGATATAAACGGCGGCATGCGTTTTAGGGCGCCTATAGCTGAAGAGACTTTCTTGCAAATCTCTTCAACGTGTTTACCCCAAGAGAGGTGAGCATCTATGGTAAGACCCAAGGATTTGGTATGAATGACTCTCTTGATAATTTGGTCATCAATTCTGATTTCTGCATCGTCACATTGGGCAGATAGCCTTTGTCTTGATCCAATAATCATTAGCTCAGTTGTAGCAACATTTAGACTGAGCTTGTTGGCTTTCAGCCAATGGCTAAGGTTATTTAATTCAGGGGTTATAGCTAGCTTAAGTTCTGTTAACGTTTTAGCAGATAACGTAAGGTTGGTGTCATCTTTTTTGTTTGTCCCCCATGTACGTTAAGAGAGCTTATTTGTATCTCCATTTTAATTTTTACTAATGAGAAGATTTATCATTTCCAAGGCCGTGTGACTGGAAATTTGGAGCTGTAATTTAGTGGAGCTATAAGCACGGAAATGGAATGTAGTATAGTTCCCAACCTCGTAGATCAGAAACTCTCAGTCTTCTGGCAATAATGACATATAGACAGGGGAGTGCTTCTGGTTCATTGTCAATGTAATGCCATCATCCTGAACTAGCCATGTATTGCAAAAGAAAGTATGTGGTAATGTCTAGTTAGGTGTCCACCATTAGTAGAAGGGACTTCTCCCCTCAGCTACATCTCTTTTGACACAAGAATAAAGTTATTATTATAATAATAATAATAACAATAATAATAATTATTATTATTATTATTATTATTGTTATATTATTTAGCCTTTTTAATCTTGTAAGTAATTATTGTGAAGTTTTAATAAAGTTTTTATTGTTATTTTTATTATTATTATTATTATCATTATCATTATCATTATCATTATCATCATTAATGTTTATCTGTTTGTGCAGGTTGAATGCTTTGGTTTATGTTACAAGACTAGGAAAGGCCATGAGTGGTGGCTGGTACTGGAAAAGCCAATAAAGAAGCAGCTAGAACAGCATGCATCCAGTTGTATTGGCACTGTCAGTCTTAAGTTCAAGATCCACTTCTTTGTGGCAGGTTCTTCTTGTTTGAGGCTCCAAGACAAACTTACCAGGTGATTTTTAGTTCAAAGCACTTGCAGTTCCGGAAATAATTTACTTAGTACATAGCAAGACATGATTTGTATCCTTACAAATCTCTATTTTGGGCAGACAATCTATTACAGATGGGTGATCTGGGAAATATCCACACCTACCATGGGCAGCATAAACATTAACACCCCCTTGCCTTCAGAAATTCCAAAGTGTTCTACCCCTTCAGTGCCCTGTAGTTTCCAATCATTTGAAAATAATTTAACCCCTTTCCTTTTTCAAACCCTTGAGAATTCCTTTTAGACTGTCTAACTAGCACTTTTCCCCCACTCCAAGAATATTCTGTGTACTATTTTCAGTCGAGCAAACAAGAAACTCAAGTTTGTAAAGATTGTAGTACACCATAGCTTTCCCTATAATATTGTTTCCTCTTTACATCCAGTTAGGGATGTCAGCTCCTGGGACACATTGTGATTTCTTAAAGAATAACAGAATGACCAAAACTGAATGACCAAATCATTTGCAAATACACAGTTTTTAATTAAACAGCTCATGAAAGAGGCACACTGTTCTTGTCAATGTCAGGTTCTGTTGTTGTTGACATGTTGGTGTGAAGAGCAAATCTGTCGGGGTTCCATTTGGAAGCAAGAGAAACATTGAAACACAGACATCTTTTTTATAGCAGAGCACTGTACCCTTATAGGTTAGATAATTTTTGGATTTTTTTGGTTGGGAAAACTTTACCTGTCTTCCAAACTCACAAGATTGAAACAAATTTTAGTGAGATCATTGGGCACTAGTTCCTGTAGATGGAAAGATTGAGTGCTGGGAGTTGGCTTGTGCGAGTGGATTTTCTGCCTTCTTTGTGTTGGCCACTTCACTTTTGTACTTCTTCTTTATTTTCTCTGCTTTCAGTTGCCATGTTAGGTTTTTTTCTTTTGTAGCTTGTTTTGAGATGTGTGGGTGGTCTGTTTGCATGTATTGAAAATCCATCTTCGTATCCTTTTTGGTAATTTCGTCGTTTAACTTAATATGCTTTATTGCATGTCAAAATACGGCTTCCTAGTAGATAGCTTTGTTTCATCATTCCTTCAGGTGTCCATATCGGGAGTTATTTTTCTCAAAAAAGCCAAAATATTAAGACTTGACTGGGCTTGTGGTTAGTGCAGGTTGAACAGAGGCTAGTATGCTTTTGCAGGCTTTAATTTATTGGGCTGAATGTTCAGCGCAGGTTGCTCTATACAGCGAAAAGAGTCATTGTACTTTCACAAGCCAATAATTTTATCTCGCTAGCCAACATATATGTTGACTTGAAGTGACTGATATGTAGGCAGCACTAACTTCTAAGTGAGACATTTTAGGGATTGTCAGAAACTATCAGAAACTGAAAAGACTGTATTGCACTTGCATTGCTAGAAATACACTTGAACAGTTTTTACAGTCATCCTGTTGTTGCATTTTTCTAGATTAAAAGTTAGCTTGCAAATCTCTGTTCAATGAGGATCGGCTTTCATAACCATTTTGTGCCAGAATGCAAAGGATGCCTTTAAGGATCAGTTCTGGAATAGACGTACGATGCATGTGATGCTAATTATGGACAATGATGTCGTATGAAAATTTGCTACAATTCTCAGAGCCAAAATGTTTTAAATTTTCATGCCAAAATTGTAACAAGTTGTTACACAATACAAAATGTGTAATGAAGTGATGCTTTGGTTGACACAAAGGATGGGCTACAATGAGTATATTCCATTACTTATAAGGCAGATGAATGTCACCTTGCTGTTTGGCGAAGTCTCCTCATTTGTAGCACATTAATGTTTACATTAATATTTATTTTTATAACTATCCAAATCACTGAAATCAGTACCCTATACCCAGGGATTTTATGTAGCTCGATATTTTTATTTAGCATATAACCACACAAAAGCCTTCATTGATGTAAAAAAAAGCACGGGCCTTCCTTGCAAGGTCTTTCACAACTGAAAATATTTGTTGTCCACAAAAGGGGCAACACTGCAACAACGGTCTGGAGTGGCTTAATGGTGGTGCTAAAGGACTCGCGTAAGATATTTACACTTTTGTATTATGCAAATGAGGACAGTGATGACATCATAGGTGGTTTCACTAAAACAGTACAACACTCAATCAAGAATATCTCTACATGTAGAAATAATAAAAAGAAACAAAATGATACCCATTGAGCTTTTGCCATGACAACAGTTATGTTGCTGGCCCCATTCTAATTAAGACTAAAATTCCCAGATTTTAACTTAAAGTGGTACTCTAACGAAAATCACATCTTTCCTATTGAAGCCATTGTCAAACATAAACAAACAGTCAGTATAAGGAGAAAAATGATGTTTACTATTTTCAAATGTCTTTTCGTTCCAGAGATACATGTATTCAAGTTTTTAAGATATGCAAATTAGCCAACTGATGATGTCATAATTATACTCATTACAACCAAATTTTGATCAAATATGATGAAAAAATATCTCTCAGCCAGTTTGTATCAGAAATGTTTGATTCTTTGCAGTAAGATTCTACTGAAGGTGCTCCACAATGTGAGCTTAAAAGTTTTGTTACCATGGCAACATACTGGGTTCCAGACCTCCCGGATATTAAAGGCACTTCTGGCTACCTGCAGCATTCCATTTTCATATTTGCAATTGGTGTCTCGTATGCATGATCCAGCAGGTCTATTAATAGGTTGGCTTGAGTTTGTGGTCCCCATTTAGCGTTTTTCGAGCTGAAAATCACTAACATATTGAAATCAAGTGGGCGGGGACTGGAAAAGAGTGAGTTGCCATGGGAACAGCACTTTTACAGCTGCAGGTGTGTTTGCTGAACTGTTAGCCTGCCAAGTTTTAATGGTCTGTGCTGCAAATTGGCCAAGATAGCTGTATTTATAGTTAAACGTTAATGAAAAACTCTTAAAAGTGTCAGTGAACATTAATCAAAGTGGCTATGAGCCACTCAACTTGGAAATTGGATCGTTTCTAAATAATGACAATTTTGATTACACTGACTTAAGGTCAGTTTAATCCGAAGGTTAAGCTAAGGTTAAAGCCCACTGCCATTGTTAAGAAATAGTGCAAAAGATTTAATGCATCTGAAATTCCTCCTAAGTTTAGTGGCGAAAATTTCAGACGTTTGCGAATGGTAAACGTGAATAGGTTTTGTTTACATGCGATATTAAAGACACTCGTCATTTGCATGCTACGTAATTCTGCATAGGTTTGTCTAAACCAATTCTCAAACTTTCCGAAGAATTCAAAATTGTGCTTTCCACTTAGATTGTTTACTCGCTACAAAACTTTTGCGGCTCAAAATGGCAGATTTGAGTGATTTGGTGGGTGGATGACTCGTACTACACGCTTAATATGAGAAGGAGTCAAGGGTGGGAAGACTCCTCCAGTGCCAAGCAGATTTTCACCCAGAAATTCAGTTGAATCACCCGGCTTCCAAATCGAACACAAGATAAACTGAAAGGTTGATGCTTTTCCTGTGGCATTCAATTGAAATCCAGGTGTTAATCGCTGAATAATTTGAGAAATGCAGCTTTTGAAGCAACCAGGGACTGGGATTTCGTGTGCCAAGGAGCAACAGTCATGCTGTTTGCTCCACCCTGATTGGATACATTCTTTAGCATCATCCAATCAGCGTGGAGTAACAGCGGATGAGCTTTCAGAATGTCACAAACAGTATTACAAAGTTGATCAAATGATGAGTTTAATAAAATAGAACGATTTTCAAGGAGCATTTAAACATCAAACAAGCAGTTTCTTCAGTCTAACGGAGGAGCATTTTAGTGAACATCAATTGAAAACAGATATAGAATATCTTGTCTTAAATTAATCAAGACCTGATGTGGTCGCAGTCAACCGTGAATACTCCGATGAAAGGTTTTTGCATGAGTGAACAGTTTATTGTGTCGCCTTCAGTAGGTTTTTTTTAAAACAGAAATGTTTTTAAGCTCATTAGCCTTTGGCAAAATACTCTAATCTAGCTCATGTTGACTATCCCTCTACAATACTTCCTAAGTGACATAAACACATCTTCCACATAAACTTCACTCGCAGCACTTCACTTTCCCATGGAAACTACTAGTCGTCTAAACAAACAGCTGGACACATTGTTCAAATTCTCCTCAATTCTCTCGACTGTTGACCTTTATAAAAGCATTTGTGCCAGAATTTATTCAATGTGGAGCATTTCTGCGATAAGATAATTTTTATTAAGTACTGAGGTCAGGGTTCTAAGAGTAACTAACTTGACATGGTGCAACTGACCATGAAATGGCCTTAAACGCCTGATGTTTAAAACCTGGGGTGGGGGGGGGGCCCGCACTCCTATATGTAAAGGTTGAGAAATTTTTGTTGTCTAGGGTACAAATCAAGGATTCTGGTCTCACTTACGGTGTTGATGACGAAACATAATCATTTTTAGTTGTCAAAGTATTGTTTAGGGTTTAGGATTTAAAAAAAAATGTACGGTTCTTATTTATTAATTTCTCCCTTTTCTGGCTTGATTTCTACTGATCTCTCAATTACCCGAGTCGGGTCTACAAGCGCCCACGGGATCCTCTCTTGAACAATAGATAGTAAATGAAGCTATTCCGTTATAAGTGGTATCTTTTAGGAGTATAATGAAGATCACGCAACGTCCACATAAGTCTCCCGTAGGAGTTAAATTCAAATTTTCTGAAGAGCATTCCTTGCGGCTTTTTCATATGGAAGCTTCCCCGGGGTTTCCAAATGTCTAACGGTTGGGCAGCAGCATGCAGAAACAATGGGATGCCCAGGGTTGTTTGGTTTGTGAATCTTGAGTAACATATAGAAACGCAAAGTGCACAGTGTGGTGACCACAAGATGCTTAGCCGTTGGTGGTAGCTCGCATGAAGCGATCATGTCCTTAATTGTGTTCTTGACAATCCTGGGTGTCCCATTGTTTCTGCATGCTGCTGTCCAATGGCAAATTACAGGCTCTTGCCTATTTCCTTGACCAAAGGACTGTTAAGGAACCATCTACACACACCTCACTTGCACACACACCTCACTTGCACACACACCTCACTTGC
>CM042759.1:9538558-9546058 GCA_022496165.2 Catalaphyllia jardinei
TGCCCGTCAAACGCGAAATTTCGGGAACCAAGTTAGTGAAATGACGCTGTTATCAGTGAAATTTTGTTTTGTACCGAAAAGTCGACGAAAAAGCGTTCTTTGTTCCAGGGAAATTTCGCCTAAAAGCCCTCGAATTGTCACTCGAACTTTCCTGGAAAGTTCACGTAAACAAAGAACGAAATTCGTGCATTTCGCTTGCGTTACTTTTGCACAATACTGTACATCATCTCTTCCAGCACAGTACATCAGCTCTTCCAGCTTTTTAATGTAAAATGGGTTTTTATGTTGGTGATGAAGACAAATAACTGTTTTCAGTTATTCAAGGTAGTTGGTTTGTGAGTTACTGCTCAAGTTAGCTAACTTGAGATGGGGTAACTGCTTTTTGAAAAGTTTGAGTTTGAATAAATTTTTTTGGCTAATTCTTTGGCTTTTTGTTTGCTCGATACTCTGGAAAACTTCACTTAGTCACACTGAATGAATTTCTTTAGTTCGTTAATAAGAGGAATGTACGGCTCATCAGTCAAAATATTGAAGTAACTTGCCAGCAAACAGAACAAGTCATTGTGTGCTGGTTTTCATGGCAATTTTTTATGTGTAGTAGGATTTTATGTTTTAATCAAAAGAAGTGTAGTGCATTTCTCACAATTAGCTGCAAGTAAATTGCCTTATTGTCATCTCCAAATCGCATTTAGTTTATGCTGTATTTAGTTTAATTGTTACAAGCAAAGCGAGAAGTTAGAAAAGTTGATGAACATTTTAATTGGGAAATTTATGGCGGAAGTCTGTTAACTTTCTCTCATTCTGTATTATAATCCATCAAATATTTCTGTTTGCATGATTCGTCTAAATGCGCTGCGCTGCATGATTGAATAACCTGCAGCTGAAAATATGCTCGGATATTTGTCTTTGAACATGATCTGTTCTTTAAAGCTCTCAGAAAACTGTTTGCTTGTCAGAATAGATAACGTCCGCTGACAAATATGTGAGCATATTTTTGCGGCAAATGGAGGCTATTGTATTTGTAACAATCATTTTATTTAGCTCTTGGTCCTTATGGGACATGTCACAACAACATTCTCTCAATTTAGTGCTACTATGCCTTTACACATGTCAAGGAAACTTGTACATGCAGTGTCAAGATGGTTTGCTGCAGTAATGACTGGTATTCACTAATGCATAAGCGTAAGAGGACATAATTTATGCAGAGGTAGTAAGATGTTGATAATTTTGTCCCAATAAATTTATGCTAATTATCAACATCTTATGCCTCTGCATATGTCATGAAAACCAGCCTTAGGCCCATTTAAACATACATGTATAACGACATCATACGAGTCCCACATAAAGCAAAACTGTATGACTGTCAAAAAATATTGACTTGGTGAATACCAGTAGTAAATTTGCATATACAATCTGAATATTCAAGTAGCTGCCACACATTGGGAGCAAGGTCAATAAATTGACCCTGCTCCTAATGTGTGGCTTCATAGCTCAGTTGGAAGAGCATCGCACCGGTATCGTGGAGGTCATGGGTTCGAATCCCGTTCAAGCCCTGATTTTTGTGTGGCTTACACAAGTGTAATGCCACACACACACCTTCCTAGATCTGCAGACTAGAATTATTGGTTAACTTGTTATCAAGGCTAGGAAGTTCAGAAGCTGGTTAAGGTTAACCCAGGATTAGAAGTTAACCAAAGGTCATTTGCAATAGAAGTACATGGAGATCTAGAAAACCTAATTTCAAAGTTACAATACTTGAATTAAAATTCTCCCATATCCTAGTGGGTTGGCTTAGTTTTGAACAATCTGGCATTGGAGCTCCACTCTTAGGCTTGGGTAAATCTATAATTATATTATTTTATTAATGTAACAACTAATGTGTTAGCTTCTTCAAAGTGGAGCTTGCTGCACAAGCCACATTGATTTTGATCTACTTTTATCTACGTGATGTGAACACCTGCCTAATCGATCTTTATCCTGCTTCCTTGGCAGGCTTGTGCTTGATTTACCAATAGCCTTTTTCACAGTTAACTCTGCTCATTTTTATTACAATAAAATCTGGCATGTATGTGAGGCAATTTTGCATCTATGTTGGATTACATTGTAATACAAGTGTGTAAAGATAACTGTGGAAAGGGCTATTAGAAAAGTCAACAGATCAGCGTTTTCAACAGACGTTTTTGCTGTCTTCCCCTTATGGAAATTCAGTGCTGAATCTCCCAATGCTTTTGGAATTGCACAATGTGTTACCACCCATGCCTTCAGAATTCAGAAGTCCATGAAACCCCTCTCTCCCTTGGAATTCCAAGATGCTCCTCATGGTATGGGTATGGATATTTTTCTGGAATCACCCAACATGGTTAACCAGAAATCAGCATACATGTGCTTTACATATGTATTGACAAATTATCTGATTATACAGTCCACCTGATAAATTTTTAAAAACCAATGAGTAACCAGGGGGGCATAATTGAAAAGTTAGAAAGATGTTCTCTGGTTAAAAGTAAAAAAAAAAACACTGAGCTTTCGATTGCCAGTCTGCAATCTTTGAAAAGTGAGGTGTAAAAAGGAGGTAAAGGTATATATAGTTATTATATGTACAAAAAGGTGAGAAAATAACAAGCAAATATAAATAAATACAATAATACAAAAGAAATACTTGTGTGTCAATAAAATGCTAATAACATGGATAAGATTACAATAAAATTGAGTATTTTCTTGGCAGTTGCTTAGAATTATTGTCTGCCTGGCTAGTAATATTGCAGTGTGCCAGGATTCCTGCGTTTTTCTTACATTTGAATTGCCAGGTATCTCACTCTCATCTCTAGTTACAACACAAAATAAGTACCACCCCTACCCTTCTAAATCAGGCACTCAATCTCCTGAGCACTGCTGAAGGAGTAAGAAAAGAGCTTTTCCATGTTTCTAATGCGTTAAAATCAAATGACTATACCCATCAGCAACTATATCAAAATCTTAAAGAAGAAATCAGCCTCTGAAGTCATTCCTTCCCCTGAAGAGTTAGTGGGAATGTTGTTTAAGTGGACAGACCCACCAGACTCCCAAAATGGCTTCACAGTTTTACCATACATCAAAGGTGTCACTGAACCACTTACAAGAATTCTCAACAACAATGGCATCCAAGCCACCACCAGACCGGTTAAGACCCTGCAACAGGAATTTGCGTCTCCCAAATCAAGACCTCCATCAGATCGGCAAATAAACATTGTCTATAAAATCCCCTGTGTGGACTGCACATGGAATTACATTGGAGAAATGGGTAGATGCTTACACAATAGAAAAAAGGAACACATACGAAACACCAAAGTTTTTAAAAGTGGCCCCAATATTTCCAGCCATGCTTGGCTTGAAGTCCACACTATTGATTTTGAGAATGCACGCGTCATCGACAGAGGCAATTCACATGTAAGAAAAATGCTAGAATCCTGGCACGCTGCAATTTCTAGCCAGGCAGACAATAATTCTAAGCAGCTGCCAAGACAATACTCAGTTTTATTGTTAGTAATCTTATCCATGTTGTTAGCACTTTGTCACGCATTGACAAGTATTACTTTTGTATCATTGTATTTATTCGCTTGTTACATGTATGTTCTCACCTTTTTGTACATACAGTGCATATACCTTTACCTCTTTTTTGCACCTCACTTTTTAAAGAATGCAGACTGGCAATTGAAAGCTCAGTGGTTTTTTAAAGCTTTTAACCAGAGAACATCTTTCTAGCTTTTCAATGATAAATTTTTGATCAATTTTTCACAAATTTTGAGAACTTTCTGATGGCTTTTACTGCAGATATCCTATCAGAATACAAAACCTGTTTCATGGGAAGCTGTATTGCATGAACCATATTTTATAGCAACTGAGTGAGCTGTAGACTCTCTCTAAACTACCAAGCATATGCAATTGTGTTGCAATAACATATGATGACACAACACATGCTGGCATTATCAAATTGGATTTTATGAGATGATCTCTACAGAATGATCTCTCTTGAAGATTTCAAAGACCTGGGTACAAGGGTGCAAGTGAGTTCAACTACAAAATAATTAGACAAATATACCATGCAATTTTTCTGATGTATTGAGTTTGGCTATGCTTGTGTTGCAGACGCTTCTATTACTTACAACTCAAGGGGCAAATTCTTGAAGGATGCCTTTCATGTGAAAAAGACACTGCTGTTCTACTTGCTTCTTACTCAGTGCAAGGTGATAAGAATTCCCTCCTTATCTCCTATTTTTCCCATCCATACCATTTTATCTCTCCAACACATGTTGTTTTAGCTTGCATAACTTGAAACATTTTGATAAATTATTTAATATGCTTATGGTGGTGGATCCTTGTTTGGGTAAAAAAAATGGCCGAAGGAAGAAAAGCTGGCAGGGCAAGCACACCCTCCCCTCTTAGCTCAAGGTCTGGTTCCACCACTGGTTTATTTGGTTTTAAGTCATGTCATTACCATTGTATACTTTTTAAGGTCACATGCACTTTCACTTAAGATACAGTGTTTAAGTTGACTTTACAGACTGTACAGAGAAACCACACTTTACCCCTGCTTATTGTGTTTGTCCCAGACCAAATCTCACAGAACTTTCATATTTTTCTCATATTAGCTAACTTAATAACTACACCAGTTTGTTGACTGAGTATTTGAAAGAGTTTTAATTAATCTATTACTAGGGTTTTTTGAACTATGAATTTTTGGTAAATGTACCTTAGTTTGCTGTCATTTTTAATGTGATGGATTTTACCATACATGTCCAATACACCCAATCCATGATGGTTTGTGATGACCTGCAAACAACACAAATAAACAGGCGAAAGAAGTGTAACAATATTCCTCGTTGTAAAATAAAGATGCTACAAACATTTGTTTAAGTGTGGAGGACAACACACCATCACCGACATGTCGCAACTGACAAACGGTGACTGGTCATTGCGAACCATCACAAACTGTCACCAGTTATAGATCAGGTATATTGGAAACCCTCGATTTTACAAATCATAGTCATGTTACGTTACCTTTTCTAGAATTTACTAACTTTTATTATGACATCAATTAGTGGCATTATGGTTAAGGGCCTAGCCTACTGACATGTTTTTTGGGGTGCGTTGCTAAGGATGTAATGGTTAAGTAATTTGAGAGAATGTGGCATTATTTTGGCCAGTTTCCACCTTTCGCGAAGGAATGACCCTAAATATGACGTCAACATGCAGGCCCATGGTCATGTGACCAATAAAAGGAAACTCTAAATATGTCTAACCGTTACACAATTTGGGTTTTTAATCTGTGATTTGATAATTTGTTATCATTTTTGCATCCAGCCAAAGATGGGTTTCATTTTATTTTTCTGCTTTAGAGACAAACAATATTGAAATACCCAGGTGAGGGTAGTTCTGAAAAGAACTGTTGTTGGTGACTGACATTTTGACAACCTGAGTATAAGTCATCTTCAGAGTCATGTCAATAGTATTTGTCAGTCGATGATGCAGTAAGTCTGGTCCGTTGAAAGCAATTGGTCAGTCGAGCCATGATGGCATTGGCTGAAAGGCTTGTGTCAAGTTTATCATAAGTCACTGGCTGGTTTTGATCTGTCTTTTGTTAGTCAAAGTGGTCAGTTTGAGGTAAATAAATAAATATACGTAATTGGCTACTCCCCATTGGGGCTTTTCATCTTCAGAGTCATGTCAATAGTATTTGTCAGTCGATGATGCAGTAAGTCTGGTCCGTTGAAAGCAATTGGTCAGTCGAGCCATGATGGCATTGGCTGAAAGGCTTGTGTCAAGTTTGTCATACAGTGTAAGTCACTGGCTGGTTTTGATCTGTCTTTTGTTAGTCAAAGTGGTCAGTTTGAGGTAAATAAATAAATATACGTAATTGGCTACTCCCCATTGGGGCTTTTCAGGACCAATGCAAACAAACAATGATAAATAAACATAACTAGGTTAATAATCCCAACTGGTGGGAGGCAGACCAGTTGGCTATTTACAAGCATAGCCGAGAGGCCTCCATGTATTATTAGTGAAAATTAAGTTGATCTCTTAGAAGTCCATTTGTCGGTTTCACTTTTGTTGTGGATTAGTCGTTTGTAAGGCGCTCATTGTTGTTGACATCTGTTAAGAGGTGTTTGTTCCAAGTTAGTGTACCAGATTTCCAGAGTCAGTCGCTGAAAGTAGTTTGTACTGTAGGTTAAGCATTGAGCAGAGTCCCAGTCAATGTTGTGGTTGGTCATGTCAACAACTACCGGTACCTTACAAACAACTAATCCATGATGAAAACGAAACCGACAAATGGACTTTTAACAAACCAACTAGTACTGGCAGACTACTCCAACTCGGCTCAGTCGCCTTCGTTGAGTTGGAGTAGTCTGCCAGTATTCATTTTATTCTTTCATCTACTAAAAAAATAGGTACCCACTGGGTACATGAGTCTACGTTGTACGCAGATGTTACGCAGTTGGATTGTCTAAGGTGCGTTTCTATATGGAAACCCAATCACATATTCTTAAGGTGGCTTATTACAGTTTTTCCAAGACTCAGTAGCATGCGCTACAATTGCCTGCCATACGTCAATATTAATCATGCGAGCAAAAATGACACAAGTAAACCTAAGAAAAACAAAAACATTTTTAGCACTTGAAAGGCATTTAATTCTATATAGGTAGCAATAGTTTGAAGTAATATATCAAACATGAGAAACATTGTTTCATCAGGATATCCAAACGCTGAGAAGAGAGTTGAAAATATGACGTGCAGCAGAATATTTTTGACGAAATTCAAGGTGTTTGGATTATACCATGCCTTGAATAGGACTGCGTTTTCTTAATTTTTTCTTAGTACTCTTGAACAACGTACCAATTTCTTAAAATCAAATGCCTAAAATGTAAAAAAAAACCAAAATGAAAGTGCTAAGGAACCATGTTTTTTAACATAGTACTACGTAAGGTACTACGTAAATCGAAGAAACTATGATTCAGGTGCCGTACAAGCTCAAGAATAAGAAACTGATTCCGTATGATTGTAAAGCGAAGACCTTGCTTAAAGAGTCAGCTGGCACGAACGTACTACGTACTAGGGGAATCTTTGAATACAATGCCTTAGGAATGTACTAACGTACTAAGACAATCGTTGCATACGATGCTGTATGAACGTACTTAGGAAATCGTACAATACGTTGCTGTACGAACATACTAATGCACTTAGGGAACATGATACCGTAAGTAGTTCCAAGGTACTGGGAAAAATGGTATAACATAATTATCGTACGAACATGTGAACGTACTGAAGGATTTGTAGAATATGATACCCTATGAACGTACTAACTGCGTTCGACGGGACGCAATTTTATTGAAATTTTATGGGACAAGGGATCGTGGACACGAAGTTGGCCTCCCCACGGCAGGGGCAAAGAGAAATAGAGATGTATTTGTTTTCTCAAGCAGAGAAGATGAAGTCGTATGGAAAGCATTTTTCCTTGAAGAAATG
>CM042759.1:9551058-9587218 GCA_022496165.2 Catalaphyllia jardinei
AGAGTCAAAAAGCTTTTGTTCGTATGCTCCCTTGCTGCGGTGCTGCCCATGGGGCCAGATGTGGGTGGTCTATATGAAAGACGAGAAGGTGGTGTCCGGGCGCTGTGCAGCGCATACAACAGTTACTGTACTTTGAAGTTTTGGAAGAGCTTGGGCAAGCATATGAACTGGAAAGTCGTAAGCCACAGATCACGATCAAGCACCCTTCCAGGTTGGAATCACGGTGTATCAGCTGACAAAGTGGAGAATACTTGGGTTTTATTACAATTTCCTTGATCGATATTTCCATTGTAGCAACTTTGAGCTGATTCACATGGACAGCAACTACACTGCCATCTCTGCTAAGCAGCTTGAGGATATTGTTCGCCCAGAGCTACAGAGCAAATTTGAGGCAACAAAGAAGCAATGGCTTACATGGGACAAGTAGGGCGGGTGCCGGGGCTGTTCAAATTCGAATGCAAAGAAAGCCGAATGATCGCGCTGTTTGAAGTGCTACTATGTTGGGGAACAAGACAGCGAAAAAAGAAGTTCAGCACAAAGAGCATGTCGAAGAGACTGAATGACATCACCTGGCAGCGTTTCAAAGCTGTGCTCAGTGGCAGTATTGGTAGAGCAGAAAACAGAGGATTCTGTATGGTTTGCTCCAGAGGAGTGAAGTGCATGGCCACATATGAGCAGCACAAGCTGGGGCTGAGTGCTTATTATGACAAACTCTTGGTGCTGCCAGACGGGATTCACACCGGACTGATTGAGTTTCACATGACCTGTGGAGGTGGAAGCTGTGTATTTGGCAAGACAACCAACAGCTCTTTGCGGACAAAGCTGCGCTTCCAGCCATCGCACAAATAATAGAGGACAGCCTTCTCTGGCTTGGGTACAGTGCATTCAAGCGTGTAGACTTTCAAAGACCAGATTGGGTCTGTTGACCATTTTGCCCCACCTTCAAGCTAACTGGGCTGTTATAGATAATGAACTTTCTTTTTGGAGGGTAATTTTTTTCGTTCACACCAACAGGCCTTGAGTATTGATGGAAGGTTTTGCCACAATACCTTTCTCTATGATTGCGACAGAAGGCTTTTTGCCAGTCAGGCATGTGACTTTGTTGTTCAGTTTGCGAACAATGTCAGGGAGCCTTTTGACCTATGCAGTTGACTGCTGACCAGAAGGCAGAAGCATTCCATGGCACACTGATGGTCAAACAAAGCTCAGTGAGCATGCAGTTGAAATGCTCCACAGTACCTTAGTCTCGGTGAATTTCAGTGCACCCATGTTATGGGTTGAAATGAATGGTATGTTTTGTGGTTTTCCATTTCTTTGGTCACGCTTCCCATGAACTCGCAGCCAGGGTCAACTTGCAGTGTCTGGGGCGAAGTCAAAGAGCCATGCCTGTAAATCGATGGGAAAGCCTTTGCAACTTTGGCATAGTCTTTTGAGGTCAGAGGCTTAGCCTCTTTGTAGTGGCTGGCAACACTGACAACAGTCAGTGCATATTTGTAGACTTTCTGGCCTCAGGGCAGTTTGTCATATGGCAGAAAAAGAAGGTCTACCTGATGGAGACCAATATGGGTGTTGACACAAGAAACAAGGAACAATGCGCAAGGCAGGGAGATACAGTGCAGTGCAAAAATAATTCATGTAGAGAAAGTGGTGCAAGAAGTTCTTGCACTGCAACAACATGCAAGTGGTGAAAAGAAGTTAAATTGCACTTTATCTGCAAGAAATTCCAAACGTGAGAAGTTCAAAATCCTATCCGCAAGAAGCCGCAAGAAGTTACAAGTCCTACCGCAAACCGCAAATACTCCGTTCCTGAGTTAGATGCACGCTTCAGGAACTTTGTCACCCATTAGGCCATAGGCTTGGGTACATGACCAACAACTTCCATACCAACTGCTATTAATAATAATAATAATAATAATAATAATAATAATAACATTTATAATGCGCAAATTCCATAAAATGTTCAAATGCGCATGACAAGATTAAAAACGGAATTAAAAGGTTAAAAAGCTAAAATTACAATTAAAAGCAAACTTACAATGATTTAAAAAGCTAAAATTTCAATTAAAAGTAAAACTTACAATAATAGAAACAACTATGATAAAAATGCGAGGCGGAATAAGTGAGTTTTTACGTAGCTTGGCTTTAAAACTACTAACTGTGTTGGCGCTTCTTATATTAAATGGTAGCGCATTCCAAAGTTTCGGTGCTGCACAGGAAAAAGAACGGCCACCTAGAGTAGCTTTTGATTTAAAACGAGGATAACTAAGTAAAAATTTATCGCTAGAATTCCTTAAATTATATTTAGATGGCAGCCTAAGAGAAATAAGAGAAGACAAATAAGTAGGAGCTAAAAAATTAAAAATCTTAAAAGTAATTAAAAGTATTTTAAACTCGATTCTGTATTTAATCGGTAACCAGTGTAGTTCGTAAATAAGAGGCGTCACACGGCAAAATTTCTGTTCTTTAAAAATCAGTCTGGCGCAGGCATTCTGTACTCTGTACTATTTCATTTGGATGACTGTTCAAAGGCTTAGCTTGAGAGGATGCTCTTGTTGTGTTTCCAGTCTGAGTTTCCTCTACAACTACTTCAGCGTTTTTGTCTACTTCATTTCCGGGGTCTCGCCTTAGTGAATGCTCAGAACTTATTGCAGGCAGCCATATATCCAGATATTCATGGTATCTTCGGACAAATGGATTTACTCTCACCACCAATTGTGAAGACATTTTATACTGTATGTTACTTTCAGAATGGTTACGTAAATATAACCAATGTATCTCATGTTTCCGGTTGAACATTGAACTAGAAACATGCATATGTGTTTTGTCCTGCACGTGTCTCTTGCTGTTTTGGGAGGTTTACGAGATACATGTCCATTGTAACATTCATTGGTTGATTATCTAGCATTGTACCAAGATGGCTTCAGGATGCATACAATGCGGGACAGACACAACGTACAAATGCCTTTTGTGCAACACTCCAGTTTTGGAATAAATGGGAAACATGTTCCATATTTGCTCCGGAAACAGCAGAGTGCCAAAGAATTTGTCAATGCAGATGAACAGCTACCTAGCTGCACAGAGCCTATCGACACAGACAAGCCATCTTGGAGAGATGTCAGGAATGATATCCTCGAGGACACAATCAGCGATACTGATGAGCCGTCAAGTAAGAGTTCTAGAAATGTTGACCAGGAAATCTGCTACGACGATGAAGGTGTTGACAGCCTCCTCAGAGAGCTCACTGTTAAATCTGTAACACACGCCCTTCAAATGATGGCATGCCCTTCAAACTTTCAAATACTCTGCTCAAAGTGTCAGACATCCTAAGAGACCTTAAGATCAGGGAGCCGCAAAAGCAGACACGGCTTGATAGTTACTTTTTACCAAGATGAGGACACTTTAAAAATGACAATCATCTAATGTGCATAAAATGCTGTACTGTATGTACACTGTACTTCTTCTGTTCTGTTTCTCTGTTCTGTTCACCTTCATCAAGTATATATACATTGTTTAAGCGGCAAATCTTTTATTATTGACCCATAGTGTTTAAATTGGTGTTAAATTGACGGTATGTATGTACAGTATAATAGAAAAGTAACATCCAACAACCCTGTGATGGATAATACAGTTACAAGTGGTCTCAGAGTTTTAAAATCCTTGTTCTGGTGGATGATATGCCCTCTAGTGCAACTTTTTTTCTCACCCTCCTGTAGGCAGAAACCTCCCGTAAGCGGACACTTACCCTTGGTCCCAGGGGTGTCCGGTTATGGGAGGTTCGACTGTATGTTTGCCCACAAATACACCTTTGTAAATGACATGTGATGGGTGCATGTTTTGGTCTTTTAACTTGAGAATTGATTCAATCTTACGCGTTTGCCACATGATAAAGAAGTTGAACCTCCATTTCATGTACATGTTTTTTTCTTTAAGGATTTCCTACTTTCTACTTCATTTGTTCTGCAGAAAGGAAGACGAAGTTTGGGTCTTTCATCAAACCAGTGGACAGGAATTATTGTTTCATCGCTTTTTGGGTTTTCAAACACTGAGCATATGCATATTTTTCACTCTGATGATGACCTATTAGATCGAAAACGTTAAGGCCCAATTTTAAACAGCTTTTTACCTGAAGTTTTATAATTATTTTATTTTACCAGTGAAATGTACATAAAACTAAACAAGTATATTTAAGGGAAGCGAATACACTAAACAAACAAATGGCAGTTGCCATAAATTAAATATGCAGAAATCCAGTGTGTAAAAATACTGTAATCATTTTTAAAACCTAAAATTTCAACATAAAGGCAGCCAAATGAAAGAAACTTGACAGGAAGTTCAATAAAAATAAATTTTCATTCTAGATGAGGCAAAAAAAACTATCTAAAAGCTCAAAAATGTTCAAAATTTCACAGACGTGCTTTGCTGCATGACCACATGTTTGAATTAATTAGTCATGGAAAAGGATGAGTTTTTCTCCACAAGTTTTGCAGTTATTTTATTGGCCATGGCTTTGCCAATCGTGTTAAAAGCTGAATTCAACTTCGAACTAACACTCTATGTACCATTTTTGTTTTCTTAAGTCCAGGTAGCCATCCTGAGCCGATAAAAGGCTATTCTAGACAATTGAAGGGCTGAGTGCAAAACCATGCTACCGGCAAGTGACAATCTTAGGTTTCTTCTTTTTTTTTCTGCAAAAGTGCCTGAAATTTTGCATGCCATTTTCAATTGAACAGAAAAACAACACCCTGTATTTTTTCCATTGGTTTGCTCTTCCCTTTCGGAGAAATAACGTATGCAAACAACCCTCAGTTTTCCAAGTGGCATGTTTTGGAGATCTATTGTTAAACGAAAAACAAAAGAAACCTTTTGTTTCACTGAAGGATGAAGTCACTATAATACCTTGATCTCTTACTATTGCTTCGTTAGCACAAGTAGATAAGGCGCTAGCCAGATGGGCCAGATTCGAATTTGTTTTGCCCTGACACTGGCCCGATACGAGGTCGCTGAAATTTTTTTTCATTCTGCTTCTTTACTTCTTTTTCAAAAATCAAGATATCTATTTAAAACAATTCCGAATGAAGCTGGAACTGGGGAGAGTTTTTATAGAGGTTATTGTGACATGAAACACAACACGTGAATTTCGATCGAGCGGCAAAGCAAAGAGAAGTGATACATTTACAGCTCTTTCGACAAATATCTTAAGCATTGTTTTTAAGTACCTTGTAGCCTGCCTGGTGGTTGAGAGCATCATAAAGCCTTGATAAACCCGTAAGTCGCCAACACGTTGTAAAGAAGCAAAATGTGTTCTGTAACTTCCAACGCAACTGATAAGCCACTTATCGGCGTTTGAAGTCAGGTCAATCCAGGCAGGAAAGTCCAAGAGCAATTCTTGCCCAAGAAAAAACCTTATCGTGAGTTGTGGCCCATTTGCCAAGCATTGCTAGCATCAAAGTTTGGAAAGTGAGAACTGCTTTTAGACTTATAAAATTTGTCTTGTATTGTCGGCCATGTCTACCTGCACACGAGGTGTAAAAGAACCTTCCTGGCATGCGTTGTGATCACGTTCTGCAGGACAAGACAAGACAAGACAAGACAAGATGGGCAAAATTTATTAACTTACACTTAACCTAATTGCAGATCTTGGTTTTTCCTTTTTTATTTCAACATAATAATGGCCAACAAGACGCGATCAATTGAAACATAGATCTGTGATCCAGGTTGCATTGATTTTATTTCAAATCGGCATGATTTGTAGTGTTAAACTTCTGGGATCAGACAAACCAGTCCTGGCGAAATTTGTAAGTCATAAGGACAAATCGAGGATATATAAAGCCCGTACTAATTTAAAAAAAAGTGATGGCCTCATGGTTAGTGCGCTCGTCTCTGGATTGAGCGGTCCGGGTTCAAGTCCTGGCCGGAGACATTGTGTTGTGTTCTTGGGCAAGGCACTTTACTCTCACAGTGCCTCTCTCCATCCAGGTGTATAAATGGGTACCAGCAAAATTAATGCTGGGGGGTAACCCTGTGATGGACTAGCATCCCATCCATCCATCACTTCATGCTAAGGAAACCGGGATAAGCTCCGGCCTAATGAGCCACTTGGCTCGTAAGCAGACTTAACCTTTTTTTTTACTAATTTAAAAGCTGTATCTGTGCAAAGTCTCTTTCCTGGTTCCTCTATCTCTGTGGTGAGCGAAACTATGGTTCACCCGAAGGGAATCTATATAAATGAGAATTTAACCCCGTACCGTAAAGAGATGATAGGTCTTGCGGTAGAAAAAAGGGGTGCTGGAAAGATTAACAGTGTGGACACTTGATGGTAAAATCTTCATCAAAACCACTCTGACGGGAAACCCTCAACAAATGTTTTCTCTAGAAGATGTCAAAGAACTTTAAAAGGTCAACCACTAAAACTTAAGGGAAGATTGGCTGGCCCCTGAAGAAACACCAGAACAGCGTACTAGACTGACTAGTGTATGTATAATTTTATGTTGTTTCGTCTTTTCTGTGACACTATAAGGTTACGCGGACATATACTGTAAGTTATCATCGTACTCTGTTCTGTACGAGTCAAACACGAAGAAACTATATCTTTAAAACAATCAAATATCCAAAATCACCATAGAATTTAAATTATTTTCCCTAAATGTTAGAGGTTTGAGAAATCCACGCAAGAGGCGAAGCATTTTTTCCTACTTAAAAGATCAAACCTATACTATTTATTTACTCCAATAAACTTTCTCTCAGCCACCAGATGAACTAATTTGGAAAACAGAATGGCATGGCAAAATTTTTTTTTTCTCATGGTTCTATTCATCAAAAAGTTGTCGCCATCCTCATTAATCCATTGTTTGAAATTACCCTAGAAAACTCCTGAGAGAATGAAGACGGCAGAATCATGTTAATTAACGCCTACTTTAACACTTTCAAATGTTCATTATGCAACATTTACGCACCAAACAACACTACTCTTTAAAAGGCATTTATTGAAAACTTGACTGAAATATTAATCTCTAAAGCTGACATTAGTATTCTAATTACAGTGGGTGACTGGAATGTCACTCTCGAGGCTGTTGATAAGAAAGGTGGCATTCATTGGAAACCTAGTGTTAATAGAGATCTGCTTGCGGAGTTTATGGATGAACTAAATGTTGTTGATATCCTAAGAATTAAGAACCCTAGCAATAGGTGTTTTACTTACGAATCCAGTGCACTTAAAATGAAATCAAGAATCGATTTCTTTCTCATTCCCAAATCTCTAATTTCCAATCCTAAAACAGCTGATATTAAAACTGCAATTGCACCTGATCACAAGGCCAATAGACTTTTCTTGCAATTTGAAAACAAGAAAAAGGGCCCTGGCCCCTTTACTGAACGATGATACCTTTGTTAATTTGATTACAACAAATTATCCAATAATATGCTGGAAATACCCATATTTGACTAATCTAAAACTGAAATGGGAAATGATTAAAATGGAGATCCGAAGTTTGACTATCCCGTATGCCAAGAACAAAGCTAAAAATGTGAGAACTCTCGAAAAGCAGTTGGAATCATGAATAGTCACTAGAAAATTAAATAGATGCAAACCCGGACGATGGCACCAACGCTGAACAACAAGAATACGAGCGTCTCAAAACTGAATTATGTCTTATCTACGAGGAAAGAGCAGACGGTGCCATCCTTTGATAAAAAATGAGGTGGATTGAACACGGAGAGAAACCCACAAAATATTTCTTTAATATGGAGTGTAGAAATTACAATAAGAAACAATAACTGAACTTACTGTGGCAGGAGGAACAACAATCTCCAATGATGATGATATTCTTGAAGAAATAAGGGGTTTTTTAGGAAAGTCTTTATAAAACAGACTTGGGAGAGGACTCCATGTTGATCTTCCAAGGTTCTACTGAGCACTTAAGAACTAAACTACCAAAATTATCAGGGGACCAAAAGGATTTCCATTAGAAGAATGTAGGAGAGCCTTGCAAGCTGTTTTTCTTCTTTTCTTGGCAGATAATTTTCATGATCATTGCACGTATCTAACACTATCAGCTGTAAAGAATATGGTGATTGGGATTCATTGATTCAGCCTGCAGCAGCTCACAGGGTGTAATTGCTTCAGCCATGTCTCTTCAAATCTTGTTACATGTACTATCGCCAATATTTAATTGGGATTTTTGTGTCATGCCACCCCAAGTAGTAGATGAAAGAATCAAATTACTACTGGCAGACTACTTCAACTCTGCGAAGGTGACTGAGCTGAGTTGGAGTATTCTGTCAGTATTGATTTAATTCTTTTCATATAGTACTCAACTTAATTTTGACTAACAATAGACGTACCTCAAACTGACCAATTTGACTAACAAAAGATAGATTGAAACCGACCAATGACTTATGACAAACTTGACACGAGTCTTTCAGCCAATACCATCATGGTTTAACTGACCAATCGCTTTCAATGGACCAGACTTGTAACATGATCGACTGACAAACACTATTCACTTGACTCTGAGGATTCATGACATCTGCTCAGGTTGCAGAAACACCAGTCACCAACAACAGTTCTTTTCAGAACTACTCCCACCTGGAGGATCACACAATATAAACTGCTAATACTCCTGAGTTCACACCATTTACTATATTGAAGTACCCAATCATAATTTCTGTATTTGGGGCTGAAAGGTGTCATATATAATAATGAAAGTGGCTGTGAGCCACTGAACTTGGAAAATAAATTCTGAAAGGGTGATATGAGGCATTGCTCACACATACATTACATAACATACATGTACATTACTTTATTTTACCCTTGGATTTTAGAATAGCTTATGCAGCTTATATCTCCAGCTTTCAAACATTAGCCCATAAAAGCCTTTTTCCATTTAGCAGTGTATTGTGATATTTGCAAAATGAAACAGTTCAACTATAAGAGACTATTTGCTACTCAGGCTGGCCTGCACTTTTTACATTACATGTATCTGTACATGTCATCCTTGTATGTGCTGTAGTCAAAAATGGCAAGATCATTAATTATTTTTGTTCGGTTAAAAGTGATGTGTGAGAGTGAACAAAACACTTGAGCCTGCTGTACGTATGTATATGATTAACACATGGTGAGTGCTGGCTGGCCATGTGAGACATTGGCAGTTTGAATCCTAGAAGTGACAGCTGAACATTTTTTTCTGTCAAGAAACTGTTTACCAAAAGGTAGCGTTCTTTTCTTTGAATCAAACAGCTGAGTAAGAACCATAAGTATTTTCCTTACAATGAAAAAATTGTTATACATGTACCTTACCTTCTACCTCGAAAATAAAGTTCTAACTGCCTTAGACGGTAGATGTTTGAAACCTGGGGGTCTCCTTTATGAAAAGGTCAGGATACTTGTCATCTCAGGTACAAATCAAGGATTCTGGTCTCACTTAGGGTCTTGATGATGAAACATCACCATTTTTAGCAGTCAAACTATCCTTCAGGGTACAAAATTCTTGTCTTTGGTTCACTTTCGAAACTTGAAAAAAAACCAATTGAAATCCTTGTGTGATTGGGCACAAAAATATATTTGTGCCCAATCAGAGTCCAGCCCTTTTTGTGTTACTTTCATGACTTCTTATTCAAAGGTGTTTACCGACAAACTGTTTGATCGCCTGTCTGCTATTTATTTACTTTGTTTACTCATGCAGGAGAGTTTCCCTCGATAGAGAAGTGCCACTGAAAGGAGAACCATGAAACCGAAGAAAATCTCCAAATTTAGCATGTTTATATACCAACCTGAAAAAGCATCAACTGAGAAAATCAGACTGTGTACTAATCGAAGGTAAATCTGTGAACTCCAGAGTACAATAATTTGTGAATGGAGTCCATGCACCTGGGCCATTTTCATTCGTGTAGTCTCTCTGATGTCAGCAGAAATACCGGTTAGCTCCAGCTTTATTGGATGTGGTAATTTCTCTGAATGGCAAACAGGTGATCAAACAGTTTGTCAGTGAACACCTTCGAATAAGTACATGAAGTACCTACAATGTACATGAAGTACATTGTAGGTCTTTAACTGAATATTAGCTAACATTTGACTGGTATTTTATAGCTGAGATTGGTGATCATGATGCTGAGAGGTTTACAAGCTTCGTAGAAAACAAGACTCTTTTCCCTTCTGTAAGTATATCTACTCTTAGTTGTTAATGATGGCCTGTTGTGTGAATTGAATAAATTTCATCTTATTTCAACTGTCTAATAATTCAGAAGTTTTAATTTTCTTCTTTGGCACAAATTTTTGGGTTTGATGAGTAATGATTACATGTATGACAAAAAAATATAGGTCAAAATATTTGATTCCCTTCAAGTTAAAGGGACCCCCTCCAAAAATGACCGTTTGTCCCTAATAATTATTTGTGTATTTTAATTTATGCATGCGACCCATTATAACATACATATTTCTTTCAAAGCCCGCCACAAAACATTCTGCCATCTTTGACAATATTAAGTGGTACAATTTGAATCATCATACATGAAGTACTGACTGAATGACCAAAGCTAAGTGCTGACCTTTCAACTTCTAGACTAAAGATGGCAACAGTGTTTAATGGTGCATTTTAAAAGAAATCTGTATGTTAAAGCAGCAGTGATCTCTGATTTGATTGCTCTTCCTGGATTTTTATGGCCTTTCAAGTAGCTGTTGAGATATAATTATGATGATGAAAGTGGGATGGCAATTAATATTCCCTTTAAAACACAGGTCAAAGCAACAGGGCAGATGTAACAAAACTAAACATTTTGCAACACAATAATGATAATAATAATAATAATTGCCCCCACAGGGTTTTGGCCCTGACCAGAGGAGGCATTATAGTTCCCCCTGTGTATACGTATAAAGAATGTGTGAAATATTGGTGTAGTATGCGAATCAATCCCGATTTGAAGAAACTAGGCATGCACGGCGGTCTCGGGTAATAGGTCGGGTTTCACCATCTGCAAATGGCGTTTCAAGGTCAAAAAAATTCACTCCAAGTACAATATGGCCTGCATTACGATTTCAACGTTATCAAATAAATTTCCTTCGAAATGGCAAGATTCTGATCTAAAACAAATTGAAAATGCTTTCAAAGATCCTGAAGATTAATTTTGGGAGAAAAACAGCTCAGAGGGTATCGTAGGAAATTCTGAAGATTACTATAGAAATTTGAGGCCAGTGTGGTTCAGTTGCAACCTTTGGCATCTCGTTTATTTGGATCGCTTATTTTTACTGAGTAATCTTACGCGGTGTAGACCCATGTGACAGCTGGGTGACTAGCAGGGATCCAAATGTAAATGTAAATGTTTTGCGGTGAGCATATATGGTGACTGTAACGCGATACTTCTGTTTACATCTCGGAAAAAATCTTGACTTCGAAGAGAGAGATACCACAAGAGTAGAGATACCACAAGTACAAAAACACTTTCAGCACTTTCTTGGATTCTTGTAGTTTGTCTTTAAAAAGTCAGCTACTATACCATCTGGGAGTGAATTCCTTTAAGTCAGTTGTTAGTTCAAACATTTTAATAAATTGACATGAAGAGACATGAAGAGACAATTGTCAACTTCTAGAATTTATGATGGTCATTTTTAGGTAAATTGAATCTCAGAGCCATAATCTTTTATTTATTTATTTTCAATCATAAGAAAATGTGGTGTGACCAAGTTAAGGTTTACAGTTGTTTGCTCCAGTCTAGCATGAAAAATATGCCACCTTGCATCTTTTTCCACAGTGTAACCACACCTTGAAGATTATTTACAGACGTGGAATTTCCAAGGGGTAGGAGGCCCAAGTGGAATAATCTCGGAAATTCCAGGGGGTGGGGTAGTACTGTAAAGCCCTCTGGAATGGAACATCCTGGGGGATGGAGGGTCAAAGTGGAAAAAACCCTCTGTACAGGGTATGGATATTTTCTGGATCCACATAATGCCACAAAATGTAGCTCTGAAAATATTTTAAAGAAATGTCTCAAGTACTTCTTTTTGCCACATTTTTGCTGAAATTTGATAGGAAAATACTTAGGTAGATATTTCTTTCTTTTTTTTTTCCAGTTAGGTTAAGACAGAACTAGTGAGACAATCTCCAATACTGCAGGGTGCAGTTAATAGTTCTGGCACGGTAGTCCCATAAGTACTCACCCCTTCTCAATTCACTTCCGGTTTGTATCTACCTTGGTAGTCTGCTAGCTATAGGGCTTTTCCCCTTAGCAGTGTGTATGTTTCAAGGTTGTATTTTTATTCACGGTCAAAAAATTACGTACAATTACTGTTTGTCATGACAGCTTTTAAATTTTACTCTGCTGTTTTATGATGATTTTCATTCATTTTAAAGCCTGCATATGTTGAACAAATGTGACAATTTAGCTCTTTGCACCAATTTGTAACTTGATACTTTTGTTTTCTCTGCAAAGCTATATGAAACTCTTGTTTTCTCCAAAACACACAGATGTGCTTGTGTTTTAGGAATAAAGGATTTCTATCTGTTGAAGAAATAGAAGCAAAATAATTTTTTTCTTCGCAAATTTTCTTATCACCTGATAAACAATTACTAATTCAATTATCAGATAGTCACGGAATACAATTTTTTTTTCTGTTGCCGCCTTTGTTGTTAACAATAAAGCAGTTCAAAATTAATACACATCAATATTGATTGATACTCCTGAGAAGCATTCAGACAAGAAGTATTGAAGGTAAACAGCACTACTTGGCTGATATTGTGCTGCATCAGTAAATGAGTTTCTTCAAAGACCGATTAAATTAATTTGCCCTTTCACTAGGAGCCACAAAGTCTGCAACACTATTTGATCTGCTAAGAAGAGGCTATGGATGTTCCTTCTATATTTGAACTCTGACAAACATGTAGTTACTGTAGTAGCCCTAGTGGTAGACTATTGGAGAGGGGAACATTTGACAGTGAAAAAGCTTATAAACTAATAACCCTCGAAATAAAAACAAAAGGAGATTAATTAAAATCACTATTTGGTATTGTGTGATTGCCCTGGTGAGGGTCGTTCTGAAAAGAGCTGTTGTCGATGACTGATGTTGTGACAACCTGAGCAGAAGTCATCTTCAGAGGCAAGTGAATTGTGTTTGTTAGTCGACGATGTTATAAGTCTGGTCTGTTGAAAGCAATTGGTCAGTTAAGCCATGATGGTATTGGCTGAAAGACTTGTTTTAAGTTTGTCATCAGTCATTGGTCGGTTTCGATCCGTCTTTTGTTATTCAAATTAGTCAGTTTGAGGTCCGTCTATTCATTTGTTAGTCAAAATTAAGTTGGTCTGTTAGAAGTCCATTTGTCGGTTTTTGTTTTTGTCGTGGATAAGTCGTTTGTAAGGTGCAGGTAGTTGTTGACATCTTTTAAGAGGTGTTTGCTCTAAGTTTAAGTGTACTGGCTTTCCAGAGTCGGTTGTTGAAAATAGTTTGTACTAGGTTAAGCACTGAGCAGAGTCCTAGTCAATGTTGCGGTTTGTCACTTGATGGCACACAGCAATGTGATTGTTGGCATCACCATTCCTTGTGGCGTGTTTGTTTTCAGTCAGTCTCATGTTAAGATTTCTGCCAGTCTCGCCAATGTTGGAAGCCTGGTAGTTGTAGCATTTTATCTTGTAAACTGCACCCTGTCTGTTGTTGCATTTGTCCTTGTCTTTAACATTGATCAGGAAGTGTCACAACGTAGTTGTAGGTTTGTGGGCTGCACAGATGTTGTAGGGCTGTAAGATCTGTGAGAGGGTCGCAGAAGTGCCCTTATTGTAATGTATAGTCACTGCAGAAGTAACAGGTGTCAGGATCCTGTTTGTTGGGTCAGCTTCAGTAGGTTGGTAAATGTTTCGTGTAATAAAGTCAGTGTTGTACAATGTAGTTATTCTTGGGAAAAACACGTTCAACAAAAACAACCCCATAGCTGTTCCATGCAACTGTTTGTAGTGTACTGAAGATGATGTAAGGCAAAGGTTCAGTAAGTCCATGATGTCTTCTGTCCGTAACGGTAGTTTAATGGTGGATTGTTGTATAGTAGTCTCAGTACAATGTAAAGCCGATTGAAGTGGAATACTGGTGAACAGTGATTCCACATCTATTCAGAACTGGGTGTCTACAAAACAAAGACCTAAGACCTAAGACCCATAAACGAAGACCCATAAACGAAGACCCAAAAACGAAGACTTGTTTTTTTTACAGGCCTATCAAACCAGAGCCAGTCAAGCTGGGTCAATGCTTTTCCTCAGACACCAACTGACGCGAAACCAGTGGGATCTACATCTACATCTGCATTTATTAAGTTAATAAGATCCTGTAGCCCATCACATCACTGAACTGTAAATAAAAGCTAACATAAGAAATATATATATATGTACAGTCGAACCTCCACTAACGGACACCTCTCGTAAGCGGACACTTCCCATTAGCGGACAACAAACCGCAGTCCCGGCGATTTCTTCTCTCAAACACTACATTTTAACCTCCCATAAGTGGACACCTCTCATAAGCGGACACAGACACGTATTTGGGGTCCACAGGGTCTAAAATAACCTCCTGTAAGTGGACAATAAACAATACATGAATAACATTTTTAGCTAAATAGGTTCAGTTTTAATGCTTTAATCACACACTCACCTAGATAAAAGCAGTGTTTGAGTCTGAACAGTACAGTGCATGTGAAGGTAACGTTCCTATAAGTTTTTTTTTTCGTTACAGTACATCAAAGTTTTCTTTTAGCTTCTCTTTGAGCCAGTCACATGAATATTTGTGGTCTTGAAATTTAACCTTCCAAGGCAATTCCAAAGCATATGCTACTATTCTGTTTATCTGCTTTCCTGTAATAACAACCGTTCCTGAGTTAGATGCACGCTTCAGGAACTTTGTCACCCATTGGTCCATGAGCTTGGGTACATGACCAACAACTTCCATACCAACTGCTATTTCATTCAGATGAGTGTTCAAAGGCTCAGCTTGAGAGGATGCTCTTGTTGTGTTTCCAGTCTGAGTTTCCTGTACAATTACTTCAGCGTTTTTGTCTACTTTATTTCTGGGCGCTCGCCTTAGTGAATGCTCAGAACTTATTGCAGGCTGCCATATATCCAGATATTCATGGTATCCTCGGACAAATGAATTTACTCTCACCACCGATTGTGAAAACATTTTATACTGTACGTGACGGTCAGAATGGTTACGTAAATGTAACCAAATGTATCTCATGTTTCCGGTTGAACATTGAACTAGAAATGCGCATATGTGTTTTGTCCTGCACGTGTCTCTTGCCGTTTTGGGAGGTTTACGAGATACATGTACATTGTAACATTCATCCGGTTGATTATCTAGCATTGTACCAAGATGGCTTCAGAATGCATACAATGCGGGACAGAGACAACTTACAAATGCCTTTTGTGCAACACTCCAGTTTTGCAATGAATGGGAAACATGTTCCATATTTGCTCCAGAAACAGCAGAGGGATGGAAAGAAGGCAGACACCTCCCGTAAGCGGACACTTACCCTTGGTCTCGGGGGTGTCCGGTTATGGGAGGTTTGACTGTACTTACGCATAACTTAAATAAAGCTAACAAGATAAATGAATGAAAATTTATAATTACAATTTGCTTTACTTATTCACATGCTTTTCTAAATTAAACTTAAAATCCGATAATGACTTGCAATTTACTAAGTCAGCGGGTAGTGAGTTCCACTCTGTTATTGATCTAGGAAAGAAAGAAAATTTAAAGACGTCCTTAGATACTTCTGGCACCCTATACTTAAAAGCATGGCTGGTGCTTGTTCTTTTTTCAGTGTTTGGTGTTAAGTGTTCTTCTGTGGATATGTCCCAATTCAGATCAGCTAATATGTCTGTCACACTTGCTGTTTTGCTGAAGTTTTGAAGGCAAAAACAAGCAGCTTTTCTTTGAACTCTCTCCAGGGTTGAAACATCTTTTTTTATGGTGTGGGCCCCACAAGGCACTTGTGTACTCCAGTTTGGGTCAGACAATGCTGGTATAGGCCGTTTCACATACTTTCCTGGGGCAGTTCCTCTTGATCAATCCCAAGGATCGACTCGCCTTGCTTGAGATAGGTGAGATGTGTTCAGACCACTCTAATTTACTGTTAACAGTAATTCCTAGGTACGATGCAGAGTCTACTTGTTCATGTTTGGACCCACAGAAAAAATATGTCCATTGAGGAGGTCTTTGCTTGTCTTCCTTTTGTAGATTAAGCCGGGTCAAACTACAAAACCAAGACCCTGGCTTAAATGCTTTGTTTGTTGTCAACTATTGCGAAATGAATGGGGTCTTTGTTTTGTACATTAAGCCGGGTCAAAGTGCAAAACGGAGACCCTCGCTTAAATGCTTTGTTCATTGTCAGCTGAAGCAAAATGAATGGGGTCTTTGTTTTGTAGATTAAGCCAGCTCAAAGTACAAAACCAAGACCCTCGCTTAAAAATTTTGTTCGTTGTCAGCTGAAGCGAAATCAATCAATAAAGTCTTGGTTTTGTAGAGAAGGCCGGCGCGAACTATAAAAAGAAGATCCTCACTTAAAGACTGTGTTCATTGTCAACTAACGCGAAATCATTGGGGTCTTAGGATATAAAAATTTTACTAAAAATACGTCCGTCGAGGAGGTCTTTGCTTGTCTTCGTTTTGTAGATTAAGCTGGGTCAAGCTACAAAACGAAGACCCTCACTTAAATGCTTTGTTTGTTGTCAACTGATGCGAAATGAATGGAGTCTTCGTTTTGTAGATTAAGCTGGGTCAAACTGCAAAACGAAGACCCTCACTTAAATGCTTTGTTCGTTGTCAACTGAAGCGAAACGAATGGGGTCTTCGTTTTGTAGATTGAGCCAGCTCAAACTACAAAACCAAGACCCTCGCTTAAATGCTTTGTTTGTTGTCAACTGACGTGAAATCAATGGGGTCTTTGCTTTGTAGATTAAGGTGGGTCAAAGTACAAAACGAAGACCCTCGCTTAAAAAGTTTGTTCGTTGTCAGCTGACGTGAAATCAATCAATTAAGTCTTGGTTTTGTAGAGAAGGCTGGCCCGAATTACAAAACAAAGACCCTCACTTAAAGGCTTTGTTCATTGTCAACTGACGCGAAATCAGTGGGGTCTTAGGATATTAATGTACGTAAAAATTTTACTTTTACAAATATGCTTTTACGCTTAAACATTAACAGTTAATGCGAGAATATTTAACAAGAAATATGAAGGATAATGTAAAGATGTTTAGTTGTAAAAAGTGAGTATGTGGAATCTGTCGTCATCATGCAATGTATCAGCAAATTTTATCACATTTTATACAGGAGAATGAGGAGACCTTAAATTTGACACAACGACATATCTGTCCGTAAAACCCTGCTTGTTGATAAAGAATGTTGATTTTAGCGTTGGACAGAGGTTGAAAGTCTGCTAGTTAAGTCATGTCTTTAAAGTATTGTTTTTACATATTTGTATGCTGTAATTGTTTTTCTAACTTTTGAGGGCAACAAGTTTATTAGCTTTTAGTTATTAAGTGTTACCCTCTATAAATAAAGTGTTCACTTACTAATTACTTACTTACTCTCATAATCTTTCACTACTAGTTTGTAATTCAGGCTTGTAAGCTTAGTTACAGTAAGTATTAATATTGCTTCATTATAGGCAGTCTTTGTACCAACTGTGGTTTAGATGCGCATCAAATTTCAGTTTAGCATGTGGATGGCAATTTCTTCGGCCATATACTTGACATTGCTTCATTGATCTCGATGTTCATTTGGAAAGGTAACACGATGTGACTGTAAACCAAGGAAAATGTCTTTCCCTCTGCCTAGCTTTGACTCGAAGCGTAGGCCAAAGTTGTTAAACACCTCTATTCAGGAATTTAACTGGAATGAGCTATCAGACAAGGGCGTGATTGGAAGCGGGAGCTTCAGTTCAGTGATCACCGCGAAATATAATGGAAAAAGTATTGTCGGCAAACAGCTCCTCAAGCAACATTCATTTCGTGTCAGTTGACAACGAACAAAGCATTTAAGCAAGGGTCTTCGTTTTGTAGTTTGACCCGGCTTAATCTACAAAACGAAGACCCCATTCATTTCACATCAGTTGACAACGAACATAGCATTTAAGCGAGGGTCTTGGTTTTGTAGTTTGACCCAGCTTAATCTACAAAGACCCCACTGGTGTCTGAGGAAAAGCGTTGACCCGGCTTGACTGGCTCTGGTTTGATTGGCCTGTAAAAAAAAAAGTTTTCGTTTTGGGGTCGTCATTATAGGGTCTTCGTTTTTGGGTCTTCGTTTATGGGTCTTAGGTCTTAGTCTTAGGTCTTAGTCTTAGGTCTTTGTTTTGTAGACACCCTTTCAGAACTACCCACAAGTAGACTAAAATCACTATATACAACCTATAGATATGACTAATTTACAATATCTAAGTAGTAAACAGCTTGAGACTAAAACATGTGATATCACTGTAGTTTGAAAACAATTCAGATGATATTTGTTGAAGCAACCTGTGGGTAATTCTAAAAGATACATTTCACCTACATGTACCACATATAAAAAATAGGTCCGCAATGCGTACATGTGTGGCTTACGAGTCGCCTTGCTTGTAACATGTAATGGAAGTAATACTGAAGGAAAGATTTTAAGCTGGAATTAGGTGGTAATAAGTCAGTTGTAACATTTGGATTAAATTGACCATACCTTACATTGAAAATTTAATACTGGACAATGGAAGAAGTAACTTTCTGGGTGTTTCAGTCAGAGGGAAAGTATGGATTGACAGTATCTCTCCGGAGATAGACACTTGTTCACATGATGGTCAATGTACATATGCTTAAGGATTTTCCAGGACCCTACATTGATTTATATTTATATACCTTCAACCAAGCAAAATGTTTGTGTTGAAAGCTATGTTTTGGGTATAAACACATGCACATGTAGAAACACCAGACAAGGAGAGCTTGAAAACACTTTCAAACCAAACATTCACTGTGCATTACTTGCTCAATGGAAATGTGCGAAAAAAAACGAGAGAGCAATGGGAAAAAAAACGAGTGTTTTTACACATTTTGTAAGAATTTCGATAATTTTATTTTCTGTATATCTGAACATTTGTTTTCATTTGTAGCAGCTAACACAGTAAATTCTTTTCTACAGTAGGGTTGGAAAGTTTAAGGTCTTCAGCAGAAGTGACACTGTGTTTATACCACAACTGGTTAATAAAGAGCAAATGTACTCTGGACAGTAGCATGAAATGGTTGAGCTATATGCATCTTGTCATTCTGATATTGATGCTGGTTTGCTAGTCTCTCTTCTCTAACATGGTCTGCTGATTCATATATAATTTTTTTCTGTCTGATATTGATGTTGGTTGAACAGTCTCTTTTCTCTACATTCTGCTAATTCATTTGCATTTTTTTGTCTTTGATACTGAGATTGGGTTGCCAGTCTCTTTGTTCTAGATTCAGAAGAATCATTTGCACATTTTTTCTTTTCCTTAAATAGATTCTTCACTTTCATGTGCCTTTCTCCTTTTCTCATATTCACATCTAGCAATCAATAGTTTTTCTTTTTCTTTTAAAGTTCAGTTGAAAAGTGTTGCAACTGTATTAATTCCAATGGTTATCAAACAACAATTGTAGTTAAGTAGAAAATTTGAAAACACTTCTGTCAGAGAATTTTGAATAGATATGTATGGCCCATTATATGATTATTTGATGTCATGAACTTGTCAAACTTCCTGTTAATGTCCATTGTTATGTGTAAAATTCATTGGAAATTGAAATGATGCATGGAACATCAGTTAAAAGCAAATATCTGTAAATGCAAATGTCTCGACAGAACATCTTATAGAAATGTACATGTACAGATTATTTTCAATGGTAAGAACATTATTCAAAGTGGAAGAAGATCAAAAATTGATCTCTTCTATGTGATGATAAATAACAAAATTAAGTGACATTGTTCAGTACACATTGCTTACCAGCATTTTCACCAAAGAGTACTTGATTTCCTTGATTGTAGTTACAGCACATATTGTTCTTGTTGCTTGTAGAAAATCATTTGTGAAAACCAAAACATCACATCATTCTACATTTTGTATTGTCCAACAACTTGTTTCAGTACAGGCAAGTAAAATACATTTAAATGGAACATCATAAGCATTAGCCCATATGCACAAACTGTATACCACTGTCACCTTTAATTGCTATAATATATGCATCTTTTTCTTTTTTATATAATATTAAAATTTTCAAACTGTAAGTGCAAAATAAAGTGAAGTATGACCTCCTGCCTGGTTCTGCATGGTTTTCTCATGAACACAGTCTTAACCAATCTATAAATTATCATCATATCAGAATGTTTGAAAATCCATCAAAGGACAGTGATCGACACCTTTCCTTAATTTTTATCAGAGTGGCCTTTTCATCAATAGAGGCTGTACATGTATATGAAGAAAAGCTGTGTAAAGAACTAAAACTATACCATAAATAATTACAGATAAAAAGCCCTAGAAGCTACATACTGTGGGATTGGATATTGGCTCCACGTGTGCACCTATGCCGATTTGATTACAATGTAGCAAACAATGCTATCTTTTTCAGACTTTCATTAAATCAATACTCTACCTCTATGATCATAATGGATCATGTTTACTATAGGTATTGTCGGTCAACACTATCAGTCGATATATTGACCGACACTCAGCCGATATGTCAACCGAGTGTTGACCACTACTCGGCCAACATATCGCCCACGACTCTACCGGGTGACGATCAAGTATCAGTCGAACATCGGCCGATATATCGACGGATATGTGTGTTGACCAATACAGTTTTAGTCTCGTCGACACTCGGCCAATACCTTATTGATACTTTACCGATAGTCTGCGGATACCTTACCAATACTTGGTCGAAACTCGGCCGACCAAGTGTCAGTCGAGTCTCGGTCGATATGTCGGTCGTGAATTGCCCGACACTCCACTGATGCTGTGTTGATATCTTACTTTTAAGCGTCAATATAAAAAAGGTTTTATCAAGTTTTATAGTCGGGGGAAGTTGCAGCTGCCATTATATGATGTTTGGACTATAGCAGGCAGGTTCCGTGTGGACACGTCACTGGAAAGAGTTTTCAAGTAAAAGACAAGACAAGTATAACATTGAAATCTTTATTATGTGTATAGACTATTTGCCCTTCTTTAAAGAAGTACAACTAGTCTTATCAAGATAATCATTTTCAATTACAAGGAAACCAAAACGTAAAGTATATCTATACCTTTACAAATTTCTAACAAAATTATCCCCATATAAATGATAAACATATTCTAGCTGAATTCGTGTTCTAATATTGGAGGCCGCATGTTTATTGAGTCATGCCAAAACAACAATTACATAGGTGCATACGACAAAAAGCAGAACCTGGGGAAAAACCAACGAGCATCCATAGTTGCAGCAAAAACTGAGGAAAAACCCCGGCCCTATGGATAGAACTCCCCCGCCTTGCTGGGCACGGTGTTCAAGAAAAATAATACATATAATTTAGATCCCTAAAGATCGTGTGAGTAATAGACAAGAATTAAAATCGTCTTAAAGATAGAAATCCTTGGCGTTTTCGCTCGCCCAACGACCATGATGCTTCAATAGCCTATCAGGAATTCTGGCATTAGCTGCTGAGGTGGCTCTTCCAGCTCTAATTAAACCTGTAAAAGCATCCATTACAAGTTCACGAGCTCTCGTATAGCCAATCTGTTCGCTTCAGACCATCTTTTTCAACCAAGGAGTAGCAAGGGCTCTGAAGAGAGGTAAATCTTCGGAGAGGTTGATCTTAACAGCATAGATGTATTCTTCCAAGGCCTTGACAGGACAAGTCAGTAGGTCTGACTTCACAATAACAATGCACGCCCTGTCGCGGAATTGATCAGTTTTCAACGATTCTAGAAAAAAGAAGCATACGAGTGGAAAAACTTAGCATCACAGGCCTTTATATGGCTTAACTCGCTAAGACGGAAAATGCTCGCGTAACCTATAAGACATAAGGTAACCGATCTGAGATCTGAAGTAGAGAGACTTCTTAAAGAGACTTATCTGTAATCTTGGATTCCATGAGGACTTTTAACATCTCAGGCACCACAGGGTCTTTTTTAATCTTGGGCCTTCCCAGAAGCCTCTGAGATGCACTGACCAATAGGGAAACATCCTCTTTAGATCCACGAAGTGTGCTCTTCACCAGGGAAGCAGTGGGTTGGAGATGCTCGGGGTTGAGGAGAAGAATTCCTAACACATTTCCGACTTGAACAGATTTGCAAAGAGATAAAAACTAACCGACAATAAGTGAAACACAAATAAGATAGGCCGTCCGTCTAAATTATGTAATAAATTGAGGTTAGAAACTGATAAACAGTAATAAAAGTAAATAGTAAAGAAATCGCAGGAGAGTACAAAAGAATCCACACTCATGGGCACAGGAAGACCCGAGTCCTGTAGGGGGCACAGATTAGCCCTTAATCACAAATTTAAAAAAACATGTCAAATAAACACAAACTATTTAACACCTTGAATTGACTCACAATTCCATGGGCACAGATGGTCCCATATTCCTGGGCACATATGGTCCCATATTCCTGGGCACAGATGGTCCCATATTCCTGGGCACATATGGTCCCATATTCCTGGGCACATATGGTCCCATATTCCTGGGCACATGTGGTCCCATATTCCTGGGCACAGGTGGTCCCATATTCCTGGGCACATCAGATAGTCTCATATCCCTGGGCACAGCTGGTCCCATATTCCTGGGCACAGATGGTCCCATATTCCTGGGCACAGATGGTCCCACAGATAGTCCCAAAACTGTCTTGGCAAAAATAAAAGCCAATGCACTGAAAGGGGCAAATAGCAAAAAAGAGAATCTCCTTGTTCTTCCAAAATGACAGCTCAATTGCGAAACCACTAGAAGCGAAAAGTTTCCTAAAGAAACTCCATGAAGACTCAGCACACGCGACTCACATTTTTACATCTAGGATGGTCAGTCTCTTTTGTAGTTTGTTCTCCCATATTAATTTTGTCTTAATCTTCCTCACTCTTTAACGTTTATTTTCAGTTTATTATTTTTAATATTATTTAGTACTTATTATCCAGTGTTTTCTACTTTAAAAAGATATTAAAACTATTTCTTGTCGGTTCTTCTTCAGTTTGACAAAAACCTACCGGAAAATTACTTAAAATATTGTGATATGGCTGCTTTAAATTTAATCTACCAACATTAATCTATAGCCTAGAGCGATGGCTTTCGAGACCTCTCAAAATCATAGGTAGTCCAGGTGTAATGTCAGACTTTTTTTAAAAACAATATGTCTATTCTGGACTGCATGTTCGACTTAATAAGAAACAATTAATTCATTAATTAAAGGTAATTTGAGCAATTTTTGTTCATTTACCCCAACAGCATCTAAATGGTAAGAGCCAAGGAAGACTAGAATTTCCACTTCACCTACAAGACTTGTTTTCGAACGCGGCTTGAAAGAAAATAATACCATGAACTGTCCAGTCCGAATTTTCCATTCAAACTCTTATGCTATATGTTATGGACAGATCAATTTTTTACCAACATTAACATATAACGAAGAAGTGTGATTTTTTTTGTCTGTGTTTGCAGATTATTTTATCCAACAAAGTAGACTTCTACTCTAAAGGACAGTGTAATGAGAACGTGCCTTATTTTAAGGTGGATTGTAACCGTTTCCAGCTCTTTTTCTTGTACAAAGGCTTCTTTGATTTAATGGATCAATTTCAGTAGATGCCACAATATAATTCAATAATAAAAGCATAACCCGGCTCATTTTAGAGCTATAATCATTTATATCTAAAATTGAGGGTGTTTTTATTAGGTTGTACTGTTGCTATGGAAACCTTTCAAAGTCAAGCAAATGACAATTGTTAACCAAAATTAGGTTGGCAAAGATAAACAAACAGCATGTTTAAAAACTTCGATCGAAATCAATATAAGCGCATATGTCGTATACTAAAAAAGAAAATGAAAAAGGAAACGAAAATTTAAGGACGTTCGCGCGAAAATTTCCCAGTCGATAGAATTTTTTTAATTTTTTTACTGCAGGCAGATAATGAGTTACTTGGGGGTCACCGTCTTTGCTTCAGAGATAAAGCGTGTGGTAAACTATACTGATTTCGAAAAATTGTCCAATATAATTGAGCATGGCCTACAGGGGTTTATATAGTTAAAAATATCGAAGGGGAGTACATGGAGGCAAACGATCTTAGTCATATTTTGTAGAAGTGGGTCTGTTGCGTAAATAATTCCAAATGTTACTAACGTTTTCACAAAATTTAACCCTTTGAGAAGCATTTGAAGCTGCTAGTCAATAGATTTTCTTTATTTTTTCCCTAAACGTAGAAAATCAGTAGACAAAATGATCCATCAAAAGAAAAATTTGGGTCACCGAACATCCAAGATCGTTAAATCCAGTCAAAGCTCTAGCAATGGCTATCTGCCCTATCGTTTCTTTATTTTATGACTTGCTCTCGCGCGCTCATGCATGATGTGGCATGTGAATTTGCGTGCGCAGTAAGGATGCGCAGAAACAATTAGCTTGAACGTCCTTAAAACGAAGTGCAGTAAATATAAAAAGAAAAAGCAATCAGAACAAATTTAGCTATTTTAGTGTAAAATGCGATATAACACGTTTTTTGGAATCTCCCTCTGGTCATTTATTTATTAAAAGCTATTTATTTATCTCATTAACATTGCTCTATGTGTACTATAAGAAATGATTAAGTATTGTTATTTTTTGCATCCCTTAAATGTGATTACAGAACGATATGCAAGTTTAGACGTCGGTATTATAAAGTTGTGTACAACAAATTTAACATAGTTTTCAAACTAGTGTCCCTCCTGTTTCATACCAGACGATTATGTCAGTGCCTAAGAAAGGCGCGAGACAGCAACACAAAACCTGTCCGGAGGCCATTTGATCTTACTGCTGAACGAAATATCAAACTTCTGGCAAATAAACAATTGAGATTGCATCCTTGCAGCCGTTTTAGTTTTTTCTTGTTTCCATGCGACCTAGTCGTAATTTTCGTCAGTGAATTCACTGTTCCATTGTTTTTTTTCATATGTCAGTTGTTTCTGCACTTTCTGCTTTTGATTTCACTGTCCGACTAGCCCTAGGTCCCCAACGTGGGCAATTGAAATGGAAGTGAAAATTCTCGTTGTTGTACAGCAAAAACACAGAGAACGGAAAGGGAATTCGTTTTTTCTTATATTTGAATAACTACTACCTGTTTTACTGTAGCACCACAACGCTTTTACTGTACCACCACAACGCTACAACATAAGTATCAAAGATACCTTGCCGATCAACGATAATCAACCAATAACTCGCCGATAGTTCACGGATAGTTGACTGATAGCTCGCCGATAGTTCACCGATAGTTTACCGATAGATCACCAACATTATCAGCCGATAAATAGATGCTCCCACGAAAGATATCGGCCGAGTATCGTTTGAGTATCGGTCGGATGATGATCAAGTGTCGGTCAAGTATCGGCTGACATATTGACTGATACTCGACCAACACTCGGCTGATACTCGACCAACACTCGGCCGATATGTCAACTGAGTGTTGACCGCTACTCGGCCGACATATCGACCGAGTGTCCACCGACACTACCTACAGAAAACATGACCATCATAATAAAGAATCAGTTTAATTATTGAAAGGGATTCCTGTAATGAGTTGATTTAGCACCCAGATCACTTATTTACTCTTGTGGCAATGTTTCTCAAGTGAGGGAGCTTATTCGAGACAGGGCAATTATTTCTTTTTTTAGAAACAACTGAACTTTGGAAAAGGTACTTCAAGTGAGCGAGATGCTAGTTCCTGGTCGAAAATGTAGTCTTCAGATGTCAACAATTGTGTCAGCTGGACACAATATGATGACATACTAATTAAACAACCATAACTGAAATTTTATTTAACTTTTCACTTTGTTTAACTTTATGTAGGGGTAGCTCAGGGAACATAATATTTATGAACTTCCTTGCTGGGTAGGTGAAGCAAGTGGAAATACTAAGAAATTGCCTCTTTCCCACTCCCTAGAGATTCCATTGGCACCTATTGTGTTTTGGTCCTTTGCATATTTTGGGGAGTAGTCAAGGATTTTCTTGTTTTGAAAACAAACATATGGCATTGTGTGTGGTGGTTTTCTTCTAGAGGGCAAAATTCTTTACTTAAAACCAAAACACACCTTTACAGAGTTCAAAATGGCAAGACTCAACTGATGCTTAAGAGGGTGGTTATGACTCAGTAGTATTAATATTGTCCTTTGGATTACAAGAACATCTCATTCTGATAGCTTTGACAATATCACTTACAATACATCGATATATAAATAATTTTCTATTGTAGTGTCTTCAATTTCCGATTTAGTTATCCTGTTAAAAGAATCCTTGACATGTGAATAATTTGCTCATGGCTCTTTGACCAACTTTGAGCCATTCTTGCCTAGCGTGCATGGCAAGGCTGATTTTTCTTGAAGCAGTAAATATATTAGAATGAGGGCCCTTATTGGAATAGGGGCCCTCATAATAAAAACACATTCAATTAGGGGGAGCCTTATTCGAAAAGGGGCACTTACTTGAAGAAGAGTGCTAAATGAAATCATAACTGTACAAGTACCTACAATGTACATGTAACTTGACATGTTTTAAGATTGTCACATTGGCACCGTAACCTCTACATGAACAAAGGCAAATGTAACTTACTCTTGATTCAATGGCTTTTTGACATTGTTCTGTTGCAGAATGTTACTACTATTTATTTCAAGGAGGTCCTTGAACAGCAGGTACAGAATTTTAATTGGTTAATTAAGAGAGAGAGAATGAATGTGACAAAAAGCAGCATTAAAATTTTAATTTTAAGAAAAGTTCTTTGCAGTTTTTGTGTTATGGACGTCTTAATTGTGGTTTTAAACTGTCTGTGTGTGTGGTTTGAGATATCCATACCCCCCATGGAAACGTTTTTGTTTTAGTTCTCATCCCTCATTCCTCATCCACTCTGAATTTCCCGTCTAGAGAGTTTATGCAATTTCATGTTTTTAAACCTTCATTCCTTAGCCGGTTAGGAGAAGCAACCTTTTTACAGTATTCTTTAATAGTACATGTAGTTTAATATCTAATATGTAATATCCCATGGTTGTGCATTCTGTTTGCAGAATTCCTTGCTCACCGCAAAACAAATTGCTTGCATAAATATTTACAAGATAATTTTACAATATTTCAATGCTTTTACATCCAAGTTTGATAGTTGTCACCTTTTAAATATTCTTGGGGCATTGCTAATGATATACTTTGGTCTTTCTTTGCTATTTTGAATTTTTTGCTGGGGTAAGATTATAATTAGGGACCTAATGCAAGACACGACGACAACGGCAAAGAGAACGTCACCAAACAATAGGTTTGAAAAGCAAAACAATAGCTGTGCACGTGCATCAGGATTCTTGGTACATTTCTTTGCCGTCCTCTGCAAAACAGCCATGTGAAATGACCAAATTCCACACTGTTTGTTGAATGTGAACGACAACGGCTAATTTTGTCTGTTTCTATTTGGAACTGAACGCATTTGTAGCATATTCAGCGGGGCAAGTTTTAATACCTGACAAGCACCCTGAATAGATCTCAATAAAAGCTAAATTCCAAAGTAAAATAAAAACACATTTTTATTAGGCATCGTCCTTGCCGTCCCTGTTGTATATGCATAAGGTCCCTATTGCTACCAGAGCACTTTTTTTGCACAAGTTTGGGATATCGTATTCTAATATGCTAAAATCACTAATTCGTTGAAAAACATTCATGCCAAAAAAACAGACACAACACACAATTGTTCTTCTTTCAGAATACTTTTGCATTGCTTTCAAAGAAAGCATGCCTTTCTTTCAAAGATCTAGGGTATCTGACAAACGTTTTTAAAATGTTTAATTTTCAAAGCCAACAAAATTTGTTCACTATGCAGCATTTAGTATTTACTACCTATTAACAGCTTAAAAGCACTTGAATGAAACACCAAAAGGATTTTAGTGCTGCTATTTTGTTCAAATTATCACGGTTACTCCGGGAAACAAAAAAGAGTGTACAAAAGGCTTACACTTGCTCTCACCAGTTGCTAAGTTAAAATTGTGACGGCAAGTGCTCCTGCTCGGCAGCTCAACAGTAAGGTATATATCATGTGCTTTAACTTAAATTGTGTTTAGTCAAAAGGTGAACAGTTACGTCTTGCATCGAATTCAAGTAAGAGTGCTAATATTGCTTTTTTTTCTGTTTGACATTCCTGCAGAGTATTCAAAGTGCTCTTGTAAGCAAAGTGTTACCCATTGTTCAAGAAAAATGTTCAGTGATCTCAGTTAAAGAGACGTACTCAGTGACATACTTCTGCGAGTATTTCTTGCGTCTTTTAAATCACAGAACTAGACGCCTTGCTGCATGTAACCAGGTAGTCGTTATACTCAGAAGCACTGGCTATATTGCAATTGAGCTTAAATGTTCTGCATTTGAAGTCGTTCGAAATTCAATCAAATTGATGTGCTCAAGCTATTCTGCCTTTGATTGCATTTCTTGGAATCGATTAATAGCTTATTACTCGTACACAGACCTTAAGCGCGTAAAATGAGTCAAGATCGTTACATCAGCCTATGAACGCTTCAGTCTATCTTCTTTAGCCTTTGCTGTTGTTGTTTGTTTGTTTGTTTTTTTCATTTCTCAAACGAGAGAGACATTTTGCATTTCAGAGTTATGGCGGTGCGCGACATAGAGCCACCCTGAGCTCTGTAAATTTGTTCAAAATAATTCGAGGAATATCTCAGGTTTGGGAAAATGCAGATTTAAAAATTAGAGAAGTGTAATATTTATTAATCTCCTATAACATCAAAATTTGTTCTGTTTTTTCTTTCGTTCTCTTTTCTACCTCACCGAGGTCATTTTTTCGTCTAAATCACGTAAGGAAAGCTTGGAATTAATGTTCTCATTCAAGGTTTAGCTCTAAGGTAATAATTCTGTGATTTTTTTTTTACCCAAACGTCAGCTTGTGTTGTTGTGGGCGACCGTGGCTACTTTGTTGAGTCAGGCAATGACGCGATCGAGGTGAAAAAAAAATTGTAACAAGCTTTCATCGGTCGCTGCTCTTCTTTTGACACCATAGCGAGAGCTGAGTATTCCTTAAACTGTTTCTTCCCATTTTCAATCTTTTAAACGAGCATTAACACTTCAATGATGCAAAACTTTGGCTTGGAAGATCTCTCACACATGCAGTCTGGGCGCAATCTTTCAAAATATCTTGTTTGAGTGGAAATGGCTTCTGATTGGTTTACAAGGATTTATCGATCGATTTTGGCAGAACAAATTTCCTCGAAAATCGAGATAAGGCGTGCAAACTAGGTTGCGGGCTCTTCTTGAGCCCGCAATTAATAAGAAACGAGAATCAAACAAAAGTGAACACCGTGCTTAAAGGCACTAAGTTCGGGAATATAAACGGTCTTTGATCACAAAGATGAACAAAGGGGGAAAAATAAAGAAAATAAGAGGGTCTTAGTTTTCGGGTCTTCGTTTTTGGGTGTTAGTTTTCAGGTCTTAGGTTTCGGGTCTTCATTTTCAGGTCTTAGGTCTTAATTTTTGGGGGTCTTAGTTTTCGCAACAACCGTTATGGGTTCGTTCTGGGATCCTACTTGGTTCACGACCACGTCTAAAAATACGATGACGCTTCTGAAGATGCTTTTTATCAAGGTGAAGAGTCGATAGCCCCGGTTGATAGCTAGCTCCTTTGGCATATTAAACATGGTTCTTGAATTCACTCCAAACGTTCACTCGTAAATTGTTGATCTCTCGTAAGCCTTGCAGACCGACCCTTTCCGAAAACGTTTAACAATCTTTAGTGTTGGTCTACCGCGAATGGTGTTCGTTTGTATGTGATTTCATTGCCCTAGAAATCATGGAATCCGACCTAGCAGCTTTTTCATAACGACAACTACTGTAAATTCCATGTGTTGTACGTTGCATTAGTGACGCATGCGCTGTAGAAACAAGACGGTGATTTGTGACTGAATGAGGAAAAAAAGCCGAAATTTAAACCCAGGCCTCACTGCGTGGGTAATTAAACAGCACAAAGAGAAAGTCATGTGCTTGATTTGGGGAGCCAAACAGTGGGAAAACAAGCCTATTCATGTCGATCACTTGGATAGTTCCTGCTAGGTATTTGCTGTTTGTTTGTTTTTTTTATTTGCTCTTGTTTTTGACTGCTTTATCAGGTAAAAAGTATCTGCGCAAACTCGGAAGTGTTTTTCAACCTTTGAGAGGGGCCCTCTTCCAAAATAAAGCACATGTTAAAGTTGAGTGGATTTTATACAATTTATTGAAGTTGTTTATGTTTCCATTGACTGGTACATCACCATGAAAACCAAACAGAAAGCCTTGAACAAGAGTCTCATTGAACGAAAGACCCTAGTAGGGATCTTCATAGATGAAGCACACGTGAAGCTTTTACTGTAGATCCAGATGACTGGAAAGTTTTGACGTAGGGGGAACTTTCTGCTCACGATTGGAAATACAGAAGCTCTAGCCAACAGGAAATTCAATGTCCCGTGTTCATCACCTGCCAAATGGAAATGAATACAAGTTTTATTTTAAAAGTCTAAACTCTCGACCAGTTCAAGGAAAGCAGCAGTCATTGCGTGAAAGTGCAATGGATTGTATAGACCCTATGCAAAAATGCCTGCCATTATATTATTCTTTTGTTTGTATTTAAATTAGCCTCACTAACCTCGTTTTTGCAACAAAAATTGGAAAGAATTTGTTTTCCCGAACGAGGTTAGTAAGGCTATTTTGAATAAGAACAGAAGAATAATTTCAAGGCAGCCATTTTCGCATAGGGTCTATAGTGTGGGCAAACAGAGTCGTGCGCACTTCAGTTGAACTTCCTCCTCCAGTGCCTGGATCAGCTGCAAAGCCAAATGAATTTGATGAAGAGAAAAAGGATAGAATCAAAATTATGAACCTGGAAGACAGTGAATGCGACCAAGAAGCAAGTGTTGAAGAAGGGCAACTTGTGGTAGAAGACGACGACATATCTGAGGGAGAAGATAACCAAGTAAATTTGTATGCCAAATCAATGTTTTCTGATGGATGGGAGAGTACGCTTAAAAATTATATCTGAGCTCAAGATCAGCAGCCATGCAACAGCCTGAGACAAGGGCAACTGGGGCTCATTGCAGCTGGAGTGAAGGGTCACACGAAGGAGAGAGAAACTGAAGTACAATGGGCCAAGGCAACATTAGATATCTCTTGGAATGATTCAAGTGGAAGATGCTCACTTGCTGGAGATGGTTGAAGGCCCATACCATTCCAGATATAAACATTCAAGGCAAGAGTACTTCACGAAAAAAAAGGAGAAGAGCAGACGAATTTGCAGCATAAAGCACTCAAATACTATGAGAACGAGTGGGTGTGGGAAAAGCAAAAAAATTATGATATCTACAAGAACAAGAGGAAATGCAAGGGATGGCGATGTCAAATCCGCTGTTCATTAGTGCTCAAGTTGAACTTTAAACAAAATGAGATACCTGGCCTTTCTAGACTTGTAATAATGGAAAGAAAGAAAAGAGCAATGGATTTGAAGTGGATTTCCAGGAAGCAGGCCTAACTGGTTACGGGCATATGGGAACCCATGCCATACCCATATGATGGAAAATATTAATCAAGATATTTTCATCACTTCTTCTTCTTCTTCCCTGACACCAACACAGAAATGCACAAGCCAAAAACATCTTTCAGAGAGGAAAATCTAGAAAATGGCCATCCCAAACAAGCACTCCAGTACCCAAGAAGGGAAGGCTAACAAACTTAGCCAACAATGAAAATCGATGTTATCATAAATAAAACAGATATTTCCAAAAATATGTAGAAATTTGGAAAGTATCAAGCAGTCAATTGCATGCCAACTGATTTGAGCCTGTTAAGAAATGAAGGAAATAAATTCCATAACTAGAATTGCTGTATTTACGCCCTGTGTTCCCAGAGAAGTTGTAAGTAGCATTTGATCCGATGGAGGTTTAATGTAAGTGGCCTTCATTAAACAATACCCTATTTTGCTATGGTTTAGTACATTTTAAACTTTCTGGCCACGTGATTTGAGAGAGAGTTTGTTTTTCGTCCTTTTTGAAAATGAAAGTCTGGATTGCTAAGAATAGCTGTTTAATTTCCGAAACCATGGTGTTCTAGTCCCATTCTTAAATATTTATTCTCTCCTGGAGTGAATACTGTAGCAGAATTTTCCTTCCTATAAAAGAAACGGTTGTTTTCGAAGCATTCTTGCTTTCGAAATTAATGGGGGTAGTTGAAGATGTTGTGGTTTTCGGGGGCTGACCCATCGTCGTTTTCTTCTTGTTCTGGTGAGGACCCTGATTCTATTCTCTTTTGCTTCACTCAGCCAAATAAAAAAACATTTCTATTATAAGAAGAAGAGACAAGTAACAAACAAATATTTGAGGGAGCCGCAGCAATGATCGAGTTTATTTACAAATGTCTGAACCAGGGACACACTGAATACAGGTTACAAGCCAAGGAATATAAGAAAAAGTCACACGCTATTCAAAACAACGATATAAACAATAAGGAAAAAACAGCCTCGAGTAAACTGGTCGGCGTCAAGTGGTGTGATATTCACAAGGAGTGGTATATAAAGGCCTAATACCAACCGACCTAATCAAACACCTTAAAGAGTCTGAAAGTCATTATCAAACATCCATTTCTAGCACTGATCCCTTCTCGCCTTGAAGGGTTTCCAGGTATTTGTGCACATTGGCCGCGACCCCTTGCCATCTTTGCTTTTGGTAATGCACTGACTTGCCACAACTGAGCTATGCTTCTAGTCCTCGGAGATCATGCCTTCGTGTTGCTACTAAGTTTCTTGGAGCTGACTGTCTCCACTGTTTGTCAGTAACAACTCAGGTAAACGTATTTTCCTATCGCATCAAACACAAATTTGCTCATCAGCTCCCCAAGTTTGTTGTGCTGGCTGCATTCCCTGTGACTACAAGTTGCAATCTCAAGTTGGTTTCAAGTGAAGGTGAATGTGGTTGATGTAACCATCCAACACCTGAATGCATGTGTTAGTGAGGAAAACAGAATCAAAGCCATACTTTCCTACTGTCGTGAACATATTCTGATCGATAAACCCCCCTTTGATCTTTGCTGTGTATACCATCTCAACGGTCAAAAACTGAAGGGTTATCGGGTGGGAAACTTTTAGCTTGATAAACAAATACACTGCAAGAAACTTTGTGGCAAAGGGCAACTGCAGTGATAATACTGTAGCTGGTTTATACTTGCATGTTTTAAGTAACATGTAGTGAGACAAGTAACACGCAACAACTTCCAAAAGCTCTTCTACATTGTAGCTAGCATGGCCCAATGTCCCTTGGATTCTAGGGTGTTGATGTTGAGTTCATTGATCCATTGCAACTGCATCATTTTTGAAACTGTTCTACGGGCTCTTTTCAGATACGTTTCTGTAGATGACAAGCCCGTCAATACAACATCAGATGGACCATTCGTTTTTCTGAAATACCCTAATTGTGCAATGGCATCTAAGTATCCAATGCGCCCTGCGTGTCCAAGTTCCCAATCATCTCTCATCGTATCAATGAATTTAAATAGGAGATTAGGCAAACATAAACTAAAGTAGACAATGTCAAATGTGAGCTCCTTTGTCTTCGAAACAAAATTTGAGAAACTTTAAGCACCTGTTGACAATTTGTTGTGCTTGTCGATCACTTTTGCAGCCTCCACCATGCCATGACAAGAAATTCTTAGCAATGTTGTTCGTCTTGTCAAGAGTCGCAACTCTCCTCATTTTGTGCGCAGTCTCCTGATCAGTGGCTGTATTACTGTTTGCTTGACCGTGAAGCTCTTTACATGCAAGTAAAGAATGATCATCGCAGTTAATTTTCCAATGTAGGCAATTGGAAAGAAGAAGCCTGAAAAAATCAGGGCTTCATATATACTTCACAAGCTCTTTGCGTGTCTTCCACAGCCTCTTTGTGTAGTGATTCCACCGTGCTTACAACTTTGCATTGGGCAGTACAAGAGACCATCACAGTCATCCTCTTCTACGTGAAGTCTCTTTGGTTTACGCAGTGCATTTGGTAACTTTGACCTGTTGCCTTGTTTGTTTATCTCAAGCATTTGGTTGAAATCAATATCTTTCCAAAGAATGCACACATATATACTAGCAAAAGGTTCCCCAAGAGATCATTCTATTTGCCAATGAAATATTTGTTAACTCATGTCTGCCCACACTTGGTCGTTCTTGGCCCTTGCCTCATTGTTTCCTTGTCCATAAATGGTACACAATTAATCAAAAGGAAGACACTAGCCTGAACTTGCGAGGGCCAGCCTGAATGACATTAAGCATGTAGTGGGCAAGTTAGCCTTTGTAGCTGGCAGGATTCGTGAGCGGGCAAAGCAGCGGAGCTGTGATATTCCCTCCTCACGGGCTTCGCTTGCAAGGGCTCACGGCTTCGCCACTCTAGTAAACGACTTCACTACCAAAACAAAAGAACTCAAGTGCGAAATCCTGCCAGCTATGCAGGCTATGGGCAAGTCTAATTTGAATGATGTATGTTTTGATAAATTTGTATAGAGGAGGTGATGGACAGATAGCCTATTCTTTTTTACACTTTGCGCAAAATGGAATAAATTCAGAACCCGTTCCCATTTAAACACGGGACATAACACTCATCTTGAGAAACAAACAACCACCTCGGGTAGGAAGAATTCCATTCCTGTTGGGCATGAACAGTAGATATCACAGTAAATGGAACAATTTGTTCCGTACTGTGTCGAGCGAGAAATTAGATTGGGAACATTTGTTCCCCATTCTGGCCACATTCACTGATAGATAAGGAACAAAGTGTTGTCAGTGAATTCTTTTATTCTAAGAACTTTTCTCATGGTGAGCTCTAACACAACACGTTATGCGAATTTTTCAGTAGTGGAACTTGACAGATCTGTTAAAAGATAACCAATATAATAGAAAAAAAAGAAAATCTTTCAGAGATCCTTGCTTTGTGATCAACACTGCACAGTTATTTTGCATCAATAATTGCATTAATTCGCTGGAACTTTAGTCAATCATTTTCGTATTAATGGCTCTTGCTGCCTTAGGAAAGCAGCCGGCAAAACAGAATATGATTTTATCGAATTTTACATTTCATAACCTTTCTATTGATATATAGTTTGTGGGGGTTTCCTTGAAAACAACACGCATGCAAATTTTTTGCTGGAGAACAACCGCGAAGGTTTGGAGTAACCTTAAGGCTTGTTCACGGGACAAAACGGGTTTTACAGATAGATTGCACCAGACCTGGAAACATTTTCTATATTAATTAGGAAGTGAGGCATTCTTAAACTGCCATTTTTGTAGTTGCTTATGAGAGCAAGATGCTTGATGTTATTCTTGCCTTTCCAAATGACATCACAAATACTAAAATCGACTAATAATATTTTTTGTGAAGGGAATGTGAAATGTACAAAACATTAACTTGGGTATGACAAATGTCTTCACAATTTGAATTTTGTTGTATAAAGTAAGATATCTCCATTGCCATTTTTTCAAAGTTTCTGATAGCGATTTCAATATTTCATCGAAATTTAGTTTGTCTTTTGCGCCAATCATAAGTGAAATTTACACCTAGAATTTTAATAGGTTTTGTTCATTTTCTTGATATTGATGTGTGGGTGGTTGTCATGGCCTTTCCCAAGCCATAGGGCTTCAGTTTTCTCAGTATTCAACTTCAACCCAGAGCAGATTCCAAATCTATCTAGTGTGATGGAAAGACGTTCAAAGGACTGAATACTATGTAAAAATGTTGTCAGGTCATCGTCAAAAGCTGTTGATTTAATTTCCTTGTTTTCCACCTTAATTCCTCTTATGTTCCTGTTCTGCTGAATATTGATTAGCAAAGGTTCAAGAACAATAGTGAAAAGGTATGCTGACAGCGGATCGCCCTGTCTAATGCCTTGGCGTACTTCAAACATTTGGGTTAAAATCCATTGTCTAGATTACAACTTGAACAATTTACCAAAATTAAACGATTTTAATACTTTGAAAAGAAAGGTCCAACTTA
>CM042759.1:9587228-9594728 GCA_022496165.2 Catalaphyllia jardinei
TTTGCTCCCTTTATAAGTATCTCTTAGTTGGCATGTCAGGGGCATGTAGATGGACTGGCAGATGAGTGATGTATGTGTCTCAGACCAATTAGATTAAAGCTTCTATGAACAACTAATCTAAATTCCACATGCATCAGTTGCAATGCCAGCAGGTATGTGCCGATTCTTGCTGACATCAGCTAAACACTGCTTTGCCAATATGGCAGAGAAACCATTATCATTTGGCCTTGCTTCATGCTGGAGTAAGATGATGGGGATCAAAAGTATGAAATTGTGTATCTTTTTCTGGAAATAAGGTGTTTTCATATGAGGATTTATACTGTGCAAATACCAACGTAAATCACTGAAATCAGCGAAAACGTTACCTTGAGGTGGAACTACATGTAGTCGGCGCCGGCCCATTTTAGCAAAGTGGTGCTTCCAGCAGTCTATGTAGGATGATACTGACAGATCAAAGGTTTGTTTGTTTTCCCAGAAACAAACAAGGTTAGGATTGTGTTTGACTGTGCTTCGAATGATCAGCTCTTTCAGGGACCAGACCTTGCAACTCACTAGTGGGAGTACTGCCGATATTCCAAGAGAAGAGAATTTCTTTAATGGCACACATTGAGAAAATTTCTCAATAGGTCAAAGTGAAACCTGAAGATTGAGAAGCATTGTGATTCTTATGGTCCCCAGGAGCATTGAACAGAACCCTGTTGATCACCAAATGGTCGTTCATCTCATTAGGGCAACTTCATCGCCAAGTTTTTGTTCCTATACCCTCAGAAAGACAGCGGAAGACAACCAAGGAAACTTCAGGTAGAGAATTTTAGAGACTGTCCATAACAATTATTTTTAACTGCCGCAAGAGGAGTCAGTGGTTGAGGTTGTTGATGAGCTCCCTGTGTTATTGGCTTGTGGTGACTTTCAACTGCCCAAGTGGGTCTCCTGTCAGAATAGTGACATGTACCCACTAGGGAACAAGCATGGACACTGGACCTGGATTTGAAGAGGCTGCCAACAGAAAGAGCAGTGAATTGAAGTAACCTGCAATCCTGCCCTCAGACCCTCTTTTGACAAGGCTTACTTTGCGCCATCTGCACAAATTGAACAGTCGTGCAGGATCCAATCGAAGATTGACTGCTGTCCACCGAGAGTACTGTCCCAGATCATCACAGGGCCAAGCACAGGGGCAGTTTTCTTACCAAGGGTGCAGACTGGAAATTCACCTACAGGGGTTGTTTTTTAGTGTGAATTATAATTAGTTTCAGCTGGTTTTATTTTGACATAATGGCAAATCTCCGACTGTATGAGAACCACTGTGTTTTCGTTTGTGTGTGTAACTCATCACTTGGAAATAAACGGATAACTCATCTCTGCTAGCAAATTGGAGCTTACATTTACCATAGACAAATCATGTTATACCAAATTTGTGCATGGGAGAGCGACTCAAGTGTTCATTATGATACTAGGGTCCTTTGATTGACTATTTCCTTCAAATTTGGTTCAGATGCACAATTGTTACTGTTGCCACATTCAGCAAGGATTAAAGGACATGTGTCTCTGTTGATTGGTTTTACATTCAGCAGTAGTACTGGGTTGAAATTTATTTGTTACATTGGTTAGAACTGAAAGCTGAGCCTATGGTTTGTTCAGCATTGTTAGCTTTTTTCGTAGCCTTATGAATTTTACTATTACGTTGTCTGGGCTGAACAGTGTAAATGGTACTTATATACGGTTTCATCTGTACTGGGGAAAAGTGTTTATACTGGGTTCCATGAGCAGTTTCTTTAATTGCTGCATTATGTATAGGCCTTTTACACACACTCTTCTGTAGTATATTTTGTGGTTTTGAACTCTCTGTTCATTTTTGTAGGTAGCAGAATTGTGTCAGCATCATAGGTAGGTTTGAAAAAAGTGCTGTCATCTATTTTTGAAACAGTGAAATCTTTTTCACCCGACCACTAATTAGCGAGTTTTTGCTTTAATATACAGTTGCACAAATCACATGTATATCCATGACAGTCGGCCGACAGGTTTTTTGGGGAGCTCTTCTTCTTTTTCAAGGTCATTATGATAGTTGCTCTATAGCAGATTTGTGTCTTACTTGCAGGGGTTTAACAAGTGAAGAAGCTCAGTTGGAATACATCTTGATCACTCAGCAGCTGGAAGGATATGGTGATGAATACTACCCTACTAAGGTCTGTAGCCATAAGCAATATTTGTCATTTTTGAGCTGTGTAGCCATGCTTAAAAGACCACCTTCAACCAGTGGTCTTTGAGAAGCTCTGTTGTTGTCATCCTGGTCCCGGTTGTTCAAAGGCTGGATAATGCTATCCACCGGATAAATCGCTATCAAGTGAATAAGTGTTGACAAAACAAACCACACTATCCGCTGGATAGTGATTTATCCGGTGGATAGCGTTATCCACTTTTCGAACAACTGGGGCCAGGTAGTCACTGCCCGGACTCACATGTCTCATGATTAAAACTATTATGAATTCATGACAAAAAATCACTTCAATGTCTGATGAGCCTGTCTCTAGAAGAGAAAGATTGAAGAAAGCAAGAAGATTTCTTTGTAAAACTGATGAGCAATATTGAGACGAAAGGGATTGAAATGCAAATTATTTAATTATATAATTGTAGTTCAATTAATTTCGCGTCATTTGAAGGGTTCCGTGGAAAAAGGGTGGTAGGTTTTTTACTCTAAAGTTAACTTTGTCAGAAACGCTCCAAATTTCGCAAACAGTTTTGTTTACGTGGGTCAAACAATGTTCTGCATGTTTTTCCCCTGAAGTTTGCTTCCTTCTTGAGATATTACGTATGCATAAAAACACATTTTTCTTAGGGCATCCTTTGGGGACCTTTCGTTGAATGAAAAACAAAAGAAGCCTTTTGTTTCTCTAAACCATGGAGTCACTATAATGCATGAATCTCTTACTACTGCTTCGTTAGCACAAGTGGATAAGGCGCTGAACAGTCCGGATTTGAGTTTGTTTTGCCGTGACGCTGGCTTGATACGAGGCCAAGGTCTGTCCAATTTTTTTTCTCTTGTTCTGTTTCTCTACTTCTTTCAAAAACCAAGATATCTATTTATCTTTGTGTCTTTCTAATTGAATCGCCGTTTTTAATCTTTAGGAAGGATCTGGGCTTGATTTGTTTTTAGCTGGAATTGTGGCCTCGGCTTTTGGCGTGCAAAGCATCGATTATTCAGAGCTTACCTGTTAATTAAGCAGAGTTGGTCATTATTTCCACCAATATTCGAAGCTTATTCGAGGAATATTTGCACCCGCCTGGTAGGAGATTTGGCATCATTAAGCCTTTGACCCTCTATGAGTCACCACCATGCCTCAAAGAACCGAGGTGTGTTTTTGTTCTGAGATCATGGTTTAAGTCTGCAGTGAACTTAACCATTAAAGAACAAGTGAGTCAGGCGGTAGAGTCTAGAAACGCTTCTTCTTCCAAAACAAAGCATCCGTCATGGACTTATATGGCTCATTTGCCAAACTTCGGCATGTGTCAGTTTTGGAAATTAAAACTGCTTTCTAGACTCTTATTATTTTCTTAAAATCAGCCATCCGCCATCCTTTGCTGCAAAAAAATTCGGGGATATCCCATAATAATCTTTGATACCTAAAGCACCGTGACCATTGTGCGCGTGACTTAGCGCGTCTCAGCGTGACTCTGACACAGCCAAGAAAGGCCAGGCAACAAAGTCGTTGAATTCAACCTGTGTTAAGAAAACAGATTCAAAAGCCATTTTTACAGGCCAAATAGAAGCCAAAGGTCGGTTGAATTGGCAAGCAAGCTTTCCGTGAGTGTGTCTCGTGGATTTCCAAGCAGATGATTACTTTGAATTGCGATAGGATAGTGCCCGCTGCGAACTGAAGTAAAAACGGAAAAAGACAGAATGCCTGATCACAGGTTAGCAAGAAGAAAACTTCAGCTGAAATGTAAGTTTTGTAGTTCAGCGTTCCTTTACTGTTCCGTTTCATGTTCCGTTTCATGCACTTTTTTCGGCATGAGCATCGTGTTAGCAGCTTCCTCTTTCTGTGTTGTCAGAAATAATCATTTCACAGAACAAGCAGTTTTGTACCAAAAGAAAACCTAGAAACATTTCAATCGATCCCTAACGTAGCCGATTTGTAAAAACTTTCAGCCTCTCTCTCTAGGCACTACTCATTGACTTGATTTAGGTATCGATTCATGCAATAGATTTCAAAAGTCCAGCATTAGCACTAACCCTAACCTAACCCTAACCCTAACCTTCAACGCTAACCCTAGTTTTGGGTGGTAATTTAAGTGAAATTAACGTCTTTGTGGTCGCATGTTAATGTGAAATCAAAATTTTTAGGTTTTTTTGACCTGAGATCAATACTTTTTGAGGTTGCATCCTGCAAAAGAGCAATATTTTGCTGGACTTTAAGTGAAATTACCATCTTTGCATCATGCTGACGTGACCACAAAATACAGGTTTTTTGCATCCGTAATATTTCGAAAACAAAGCAAACTTCATCAAGAAAACATACAGAACATTCTTTAACGCACCTACTGTAAACAAAACCACATGCGAAATTTGGAGCGTTTCTGACAAAGTTCACTTTTGAGTAAAAATCCTAACAACCTTTTTCCACCGAACCCTTCTGGGAGTGTTCCGTGCTAATAATTAAAACACATTCACAATTGTTGCGAGGTCAAATGTTTTTAGTGGTAGGTAGTTTGTAGTCTATCAGTCTATGCAGTAATTCCTCACAAGACTCCACAACAAGCACACGCTAGGCTTGTAACTACACTTGGACTTCCGTCACTCTTGTATAAACACACGACCTCTGCCTAGATATCCACGTAACCTCTCTGTTACACTTCATGACCTCCGTCCAAACTTTACAAAGCCTCCAAGCTTTACACGCGACCTTTGTCACGCTTCAGTAAACACTACCGACTCACGAAATTATTGTCTCAACACTCCCACTGCGCGAAAAGCCAAATATTCAGGTCCGAATACGCTCAAATACGGATCGGCGCACGCCGCATATACCGCAGTGTTCTGACGTATTCTATTACGGCTGACTCGAGATACACCTGGAATATTCTACTAGAATCCGGCCTGTTTTTCCGTGTTCAACTTGAATACTCGTGAATGACTCGGGCTACATTTTGGTAGATTAATGATGCATTAGATGTTCTTCGAAGATATTGAGATCATTTACGACTCGAACATTTTCGAATACTCCCAGTTGTTCGAGAGTTTGCGACTGGAACACAAGATGCACGACGCCACTTAATTCTGACGTGTTCGTCTTCGAATACTAATGAATACGTCAGGTATGCTCTAATTTTTCGAGAATTGCACTCCATGAATACGAATACAAACAAAGATGTTTTGTGTCGTCAAGAACGGATTTTATGCAGCGCAGGTAATATATGTACACTAGCGTGTAGTTCAGTCAGACAATGCGCTAGTGTTTCGAAGCGTGCGACTGGAACACGAGACTCATGTGAAGTATGAAACGTATTCATGTTCGAATACTGACGCATACGTGAGGTTTTAACAGTATTCTGAACGACACACTTGAAGTGTTCTGTAGTGTTCTACTGGAACACGAGAAATGCGTGAAGTATGAAACGTGTTCATGTTCGAATACTGACGCATACATGAGGTTTTAAGAGTATTCTGACCGACACACTTAAAGTGTTCTGTAGCGTTTGACTGGAACACGAGAAGCACATTTAGAATGAAACGTGTTCATGATCGATTAATGGGGCATAGGTGAGGTTTTAAAGTATTCTAAATTTTGTGGTGTTTGACTGGAACATGAGACTCGTAAGTATGAAACCTGTTCAAGATCGAATACTGACGCCAACTTGAAGTAGTGAGGACCCATACCAGAGCTTGTATATCACCAAAACTGTGCAAAACTGAGGCGCAACACACGTTTTAATTCCTTTATTGATTGCTTGGATTCCTAACAAAACCCACCCCAAAGAAAAATTATTAGGCAATATGAATGTTATCCCAACAAAACGTAAACAACTGCCATGATGCCATCTTCATTCCATTTGAAATGATAGTTTATTTATAAATAAAAAACTATGGAAGAATTTACATTAACAAGACCCTATGTTATGAAAAAGTATAAGGAACCATCAGAGAAGCCAAATTTAAAAACAACACAAACAATACGCAAACTTTATATCTAGATGCTACTTTGTTATGAAAAGGTATAATGAACAATTTGGGAAGAAAAGCCTTAAAAACCACTATAAAAATTTTTATGCAAACTTTTATCTAGATCATGCTTTCTTATGAAAAAGCATAACCATCTGAGAGTCAAAGTCTTGAAAGAGACACCAACATTTTTTTGCAAACTTTATAACTATTGAGATGAACTCAATAAATTGACCTTGCTCCCAATGTGTGGCTTCATTGTTCAGTTGGTAGAGCATCGCACCGGTATCGCGGAGGTCATGGGTTCGAATCCCGTTGAAGCCCTGATTTTTTTTCAGGCTTCCTTCTTTCAATTGCTTAAATTGAAAAATTTACTGCGAGGATTATACTTCACTTGGATCTACAACCGCAGTTCAAATATGAATTATTTCATATACACTTTGCATCATTTCACTCCTTATGGGAGAGATGAACTCAATAAATTGACCTTGCTCCCAATGTGTGGCTTCATAGCTCAGTTGGTAGAGCATCACACCGGTGTCGCAGAGGTCATGGGTTCGAATCCCGTTGAAGCCCTGATTTTTTTCAGGCTTCTACTTTCCAATTGCTTAAATTGGAAAATTTACTACTTCACTTGGATCTACAACCGCAGTTCAAATATGAATTATTTCATATACACTTTGCATTAGATGTTGCTCTCTTTTGAAAAGGCATAATGAAGCATTTGAGAAGCAATTTCTAAAAAAAACTTTTCTATAACACTTTGCATGAAACTTTATGACTAGATGCTATGTTTTGAAAAAAGCATAAGGAACCATCTGAGAAGCAAAGTCTTAAGAACACAATATAACATTTTGTATGCAAACTATAACTAGATGTTGCTGTGTTATGAAAAAGCATAATAAAGCATTTGAGAGGCAATTTCGCTACTCGATGACTATTACTATTAGACCCCTAGTAGCGTAGCCAATCAAAATGCAGGATTTGCATTAGTCCACTAGTTGGGTGATACTAATAGTTGTTATTAGTTTTTAATCATATTTTATGTTCAGTTGTACGGTTTATAATTTATAATGTCAGACTTTTTAGAGCAGAGTACACTGTACATAAATGGACACATCAATTGATAAAATAAATTGACGTAATTATTCATTTCAGTGATTGTATTTAACTTTTTAGTACTGAGGTTCAGGATATAAAGTGAAGTTATAAGGGTTGTTAAATTTCTCAAAAGAGGGAAAGGTAAACTTGAGAAATTGAAACAATCCTTGTAAGTTCATTAGGTCCTAACCAACATGTACATGTAGTCCTCCCAACAGTCAGTTTCTAAATGCATTGATTAGATT
>CM042759.1:9599728-9609399 GCA_022496165.2 Catalaphyllia jardinei
GTGCAGAGTGCACTATTGGGATAGTTTGGGGGTTGACGGCGCAAGGGCACTAAGGTGCAAACTTTAATGTTTGTTCAATTAATTAATTTCAATTAATTGATTAGCTTTGTTTTGAGGGGATGGGGTAGGTACCTTTGATTGCTACATAAAATGAACTGCACTTACAATGTACCTTACTTCTTAGTTAACATCACAAAACTATATGATTCCAGTATTCTCTTGTTATCCTATTGGTACTATTCTCTTAAGAACAAAAGCAATTTACTCGAAGTGCATGCGCAGATTGAGCATAAGTGTTAACCTTTTGTTAGTTAAACGATACATTTCATACACAGTAATACATGTACACGAACATTAAGTGCTTTTCCTTGTGGTAGAACACAACATGTACATGTAAGATGCATGCGCTATAGCATTATCAGCATGATACAATCCATACTCGAGTTCAGGTTCATTCATGCGATACCACACTCTCGTCTTAACGGTTATAGCAGTTATATTTCAGGTAATATCAGTTCTCCCTTTTAGGGCAAAGAACGCTTTTGTGACAGCGTTCATGTTTGCAAAGCTTTAAACAGGGAAACGAATGGATCTCCTCAGCCGCTTGTTTATTTTCTCCCCTATGAAAGAGAACAAGAAGTTCACAAATGTAGTCACCGGAAGCATTTCCGAGTTAGTGGCATTAAAATTAGTAATGTCATCACAAAAGAAACTTCTCAAATATTGCTGCAGACACTGTGGCACTTACGGAAACCTCAACTAAATTAGTCAGTCTTTGAGGGAACTCATTCACCGATGTAGGATATAATATCGGTCAAATTGAAACACTTCTTGGTTGTATTAATCAATATCATTTTGTATTTTGAACTGGTTTACTGTTAACACCAATGGTATTTGGTAACCTAGTAAGAAAGTAGTATAGGGATATGGGGGAGTGGGGACAACGCTTTTCAAAAGAAAAAAAAGAAGGGGTAAAAACAGCAGAGGAGGTGGGTGAAGTCACAAAAGCAAATAAAAAATTGATACTCTTCTTACTTAGAAAAAAAGCAAAGAGATGCTTTATTTAAACAAAATAATGTGCAAAATATTCTTTATTAAACAAACCAATAACTTCACCTTTATTATTTGGTTTTAAAATATAATATTCAGGAAACTCTCCACAAAAAGGCTTAAGTTCATTTTGAACATCTTCTAATCTTTTTAAAAAACTATTAGCAACTTTTGAGTTTTTAAATTTACAAGGTATAAAATCATCTTGATTACAATAATTCATATTAATTTTTATATCAGAATCAGAATCAGAATCAGAATAAATTTCTTCTTGTTTTTCATCTGAAACAGGCTTATGTTTAGGAATAACAGGTAATTTTATTTTATCATTTGGAGTATAGTTTTTATCTATGTAATTATAACCTTTTGGTCTTTCAACAACAATACCATCTTTTGTCTTAATTATATTATTTTTTTTTAATGGAATAACTTTAGGCTTAATCATTGGTATTTTTCTATTTTGAAATTTATTATAAACACGCGCTACCACTGCTTCTGCTTCACTATCTATATATCCATCTTTTATATATTGTCTATCCATATAATATATAATAGGGTATCATTTTTTATAAAAAAGATATTATTTTATTATTAGAATTACTAATTCTTTTTATTAATAGACTCTCTTGTTTAAATATCTCAGGATTTCTAAATTTATCTAACATAATAGATAGCTCTTCATTTGTTTTTGAATTAAAATCAACTTCATTAAATATATAAAAATTTCTTAGAGTATTAATAAGAAAATTTCTATATATACAGATTTGTCTTTTTAAATGATTAGTATAAAATTCTAGCATATTAACAGGCATATATAATATAATTATAATTTATTCTTCAGTATATTTTTTCCAATAGTATTTTTTATACTTTTCAACAGAGGGGCACATATCAATAAAGAAATTATCAAGATTACAGATATCATTAATTAAATCTTCATTATTAAATGTGCCCATCCTTAATGCTCTCTTTATTCTCACTAATAGATGTGCATAGCTTTGATAAGCATACTTGCAGTTATTCATGTTTTCGTTAACGTTTTTATAGTCAAGCAAACATTCAATTAACATAGAACCACCAAGAGAAATAATAGTCAAAATAGATCCTGAGACAATAGCTGATGCAATACCGCCACCGGCAATTGCACCGGAAAACAATCTTGCCGCATATTTAATATTTCTGTAATTCCTATATGCTCTCTTATATAAAAACCACTTTAGATGAATTGTTTTGTAATAACCCATCAATTCATCGATTTGATCGCTATTCAAGTCTTGTGAAATGTGATTGAAATCGCAAATTTTTTTTCTCATATTTATAAATAATTACAGGAAAATTATTTATAAATGTGAAGAGCTGTTGAATTGATTATAAACAATGCATTCCTAAACTCCCTACAAAAAACCGTAAATGGTGAAAGAAAAATTTTTGATTTTCTTTTAACCAAAATCGCTCGTTTCCAAGGAGTTCAGGAATGTATTGACGTCAACATTGCTCGTTTCTAGGGAGTTTAGGAATGTATTGACGTCAATCGACGTCAAAGAACATTCTAGAAAATTATAAGTCAAGCTCTATAATTAGACTTATTATAGTATGTGTGACATTGCTGTTAGTTTTACTTTTAAAATTAACTCTATCACCCGGACTTAATTCAATAGGTGTATTAAAAACAGCTGTAGTTGAGAAATGTCCAGAAGGTTTTGTGATATAATATTCGTTTCCTACTTCATTACCATTTACAATTACTGCTACTACAATTAATTCAGGAGCGTTATTGTTTAAAGTAGATGTCAAAGCACCATATAAAATTCTAGAAGAAATAGAAATTGGAAAGCCATAGTTTTGACCAGTTGCTCCATTTCCAAAAGACCATTCAAAAGCATTGATAGAGAGAGGTCCATTTTCTTCAGCATGGATCGCGATTTTTGGTTTTGGAAAGGTAATATAGTCATTTATATTCTGAACTAGAGCGTTAAAATCTGCTTTGTCTGTTTTGTTTTGCGTGAGTGAATTTACAGAATTAGACAAAGCTGTTATGTCTGACATGTTTGCTTTTTGATCAAAGGCAGTATTAAAATCTGTTAAGTTGACTTTACTGGCTAATTGGTTGTCAACATAGCTCTTTTCAGCTTTATAGTTTTGATGAACAGTTAAAGTGTTATTGATAATGTTTAGATCGCTCGCTTCTAACTTATCGCCTAAGGCTGTTTGAACATCTGTCACGTTTGCTTTTTTAGCTAATTCATTGTTTACATAAGTAGTTCCAGCTTTATTTTTTAATAAATCCGTGACAAATTTTTTAGTGGTCGCGTCACTGTTATCTACTGGAGCAGATACATTAGTTAATCTCCGGTTTTTAATATGGTAATGCTGGTCGGCTGTTAAAGTGAAACCAATACCTCTATCTCCCTTTTCACCTTTCACTGCTTTTACCTCTTGTTTTTGTTCTCCATTAATAAAACCCATATATTATTAATATGATTTATTTCTTAAAATCTGCATCATATCATATATATCTTTTACAACTTCAATAAAATCTTCATAATTTTTAATATCAACATTAAAATAAAATAATTGACTCTCTTTTCTTATTCTTGTGTTTGGTAAAAGAGCTAAATGATATAATTCATTTATATTATGTTCAACACGTTTTTGTTTAAACTCAATAGAAGTTAAATCTTGAGCAACTTGGTTTAGTTTTGTTATAAAATGCCCTTCCATATATTTAATAAGAAATTAATATTTTTTAAGTTATTTTTTAAATAATTGTTCCTTCATTCCTTTCATATTCTTTGATATCTGAATAAGCATCACTATTCAAATTATAGATATTTTTGGTTATTAAACCTCTCTTTATAGTGAAAGGAGAATCTGACACATAGATGATATTAAATTCATGATTTGGAAATTTGCTTTTATTTATTGTGATTGGTTTAGAGAGACCACTGAAAATAAATTCTATATTATCATCTCTAATAACTAACCAAAAATATAATTGTTTTCCTTTGGTGTTATCGGGGATATTAATACTTTTTAAACTTGGCTCATTAATTAAGGCATTTCTGGAAACTACAACTCTATCTTTACTAATAAAAATATACGTAGGAGAAATACCACCAGCAATCAAATGTATAGTTATTATCATGATACCACTTGTAGTAGCTTTATGTATGAAGGTTAAATAAAACGTGACATTACCGTTGTTAACATCATTTGTGTGATATGCATAATTATTTTCAGTTCTACTTTCAACAGAATCAGGGAAATAAATCTCTTTTATTAATGAGAATCTTGAATCGCCTCTTATTAAATTTATATATAGAAATTTAATTAAATTAACATTTTTGTCTAATTGCGTTTGTAGATCAGAATGGACTGTCCCTATAGAACTCTGCAAATTTGCGACTGAAGTTTGGAAAGAATTTTTAAAATCATTTAACTGTTTAAAATTGATAGCATCACTATCTTCATTTCCTTCTGGAAGGTTTTTAATGGTTTTATTATTCATATCGATAGGAGCTTCAAAATTGACCACATCATTATGGAAGTAATACAATCGGTCCCAGAGATGAATCGAAACATCATTCTGGTAACCTCTAACACCATAGACTACCACATAAATATCTGTTTTAGGGTCTGACCTACCTTTAAGACGAATATCAATATCTAAATCATCAAAACTAGGATTGATAATACCCTTATTAAAATGTATCACACTTCTTGTGTTATTATTTACTATTTTGCTATTAATTTTACTGACAGAGAGAGTGCCACTAGATGCATTAATTTCATCAACAGAGAGTCCATCACTAATATACATTTCATAAACTATAGTATAGTTTCCGATTGGTAAATAAACTACATCAATACTTAGTCGAGTACTATAATAACCTAGACTTGAGTCATAATCAATTTGAAAATGGTATGTTTTTTGATTTACTTTATGATAATCTTTATTTATGAGTCCAATTTTATGAATATCACTATCATCCTCTTTGAAAAGGTCATCATCCATTACTTTTTTGAATACATTTTCTTGGTCAATTGATTCAATTGCGCTCTCTTCAGAGCTTTGTATTGCAGCATCAACATAAGCTTTATCAACATCAGGTGTTGGCACTTTTGCTATTTCTGAATCAATATAATTTTTATTTATAAAATCTCTATTATCAACATATCTTTTATTTACCGCATCTCTCCCATCAGTTGGGTCTGCTAATCCCTTTACCTTTTTATTTACTATCTGGCCAGCATTAGGACCACTCTGCGCAGTGTATTGGAAATTAAGGTCACCAGTCATATTATCACCTTTTGTAAATACTCTTTTAGACATTAGTACTCTAAGATATGCTCTCTCTTTTTCAAAAAAATCAAAGTTAACTGCCCTCTTTAATATTTCTGCCCTATTATCAGGGTCACCATCTCTCTCAATAATTGTGGCGAGATTATCTATGTATTTATTACCCATATTTAAATTACCAGTCATCGCTCTCGAACCATCTAATTTTAATAAATCTGAAGTATCTACCGAAGGAATTTTAGCAATTTTTTTATCTACATATACTTTACTAACAAGATCATTATCACTAAATAAATTATCAGAATATGGCTCTGTGTTCTGAACTTTTTTTCCTCGCAGGTCAAAACCCTCACTACCATCAGGATTGCTTTTTAATTTAATAAATTTACTATTTAGATATCCTTTATTTACAGCACTATATACATCTTTTTCTTTAACTACTAATGAGTCTGTATCTTTATGATCTTCTACGTTTTTTATTTGAAGAATATGGTGTGTATCCATTTGTAGATCACCTCTCATAGACCTACTACCATCTAACTTTAGTAGATTTGAAGTGCCTACTGATGGGATTTTAGCTATCTCATTATCAACATAGCTTTTTGAAGCTTTATCAGCAATGGCAATATTTTGTTTTCCATTTTGAATGTCAACATAACCTTTAGTTGCTGCATCATCAGAGTCGACTGGATTAGCTAAACTCTCTATTTTATTTCCATCCATATTGATATTTTCAAAGAAGAGGATCTCATAGTTATCATCTGTATCGGGTATCTCAAATATTCTATCATCAAATCCTGTGCCATGTGAACCTTTTATAACTCTTGTTTGAAACTTAAAATTCATTGATGGGTCTCTCTTAAATACTACAATACGAAATCTTATTTTACCCTCAGATCCATTACTTGAGAATCTTATATATGACTTTGTTATAATACCATTCTGTCTGCTTGCAAAACTATAAAGTCTAAAACCGTCAGAGGCATACACATTGAATATATGAGTATAATCAGTTACACCAGTTATCTTTATTAATGATGTATATATACCATCTCTTAACTTATCTGACTTCATTTCAAGTTCTAAAAAGGTTTGACCACCAAAGTCACTACTTGTACCAGATGGAGATGTCTCATAGAATTTATTTGATAGAGTTAACTCAACACCAGACTTAAATATCTTTAAACTTGGTTGTAAATGAAAATTATTTTCAGTAATTTCAGTATGATCTTTTAATTTTTCATAATTAACAGCATCTTTATCATTTATTGGGTCAGCTAAATTTACTATTTTATGTGATTTTAAGTCAAGATCAGCAGTTAAAACTTTATCTAATTTAGAGTCTAGATTATCATCAGTATATTTTTTAGTAGATGCATCATTATCATCGACAGGTGCTTCTACATTTGTTAATCTCTTTTCTTCAATGTCAAAATTACCATCATCAGTAAGTTTAAATCCAATTCCAGGAAGACCTCTCTCTCCTACTCCTCCATTTTTATTTACATTTTTTTGTTCTAATAATCCATTACTATATCCCATTATATAGTAATAGATTGTTTTATTTTTTAATTGCTTTTATCTAATTATTGTGATTGTGAAGAATGAGAAGGATAATAAGTACTATCATCACTATCAGTACTTTCTAAACTAGCATTTAATAAAAAATCTTTATAATCAAATGATGAAGATGATTGCGAGCAAGAGTCCTCCGAGAAGGAAGATTGTGATTGAGTAAACTGCGATTCTTGTGATTGTGAGTTTTGAGATTGGGAGTTTTGAGATTCTTCTGAACATTCCATATATAATATAAAAATATTTTATTTTTAAATATCTTCATTGAAATTTTTTTTAAATTTCTTATTTATCTTATCTATATAAACAAAACTATAAGGTTCAGATGTTGCTCTAAGAAATTTATCCTTATTAACATTTACTTCTTTACACATTCTTGAAGTCTCTGCAGAAGATGGAGAGTCAAATATACAAAAATGAGAACAATTAATACGTATATCTTTTGGAGTTAGATAATAAGATTGACTTAGATAGATAACACTGCAATTTTTATGACGACCACCAATAAAATATTCAACAAGAGGTTTTTGATTCTTTTCACAAACAAAGTCATCAAATATAACTATTTTTTGATTATCACCATCTAGTTCAGATAGTGGTGTTATTTCATCATTGCTAGCTTTAATAACATCATATCCTACCTCTTCTGATATAGGTTCGAATTTATCCATTAGTTCCTGATACTTTTTTTGTTCTATATTTTTTGAGAATAAGTAAATTTTATCAAAATATAGAAGGTTATAGAGCATATGCATAAGAGTGTTAGTTTTACCACAACCACTTGGTCCACAGATTAACATTCTAAAAGTGTTAGATGGCATGAAATCTTTAATATTTTTAAAATTACCCTTTGTTTTTGATTTTTTATCATAGTTTGGAATTTTCATCTATAATTTATATGAATATTTTTCTTTTTGATATACAAATGATTTATAAAAATATAAATTATGTTAATATATGAGTTTAAGTAAATGGAAAGAATTAGCAGATAAAAGGACTAATACTGGTCAAATGAAGAGAGAACTATTTAATAAAATAACAGAAGATAAGATAAAGACTAAAACAACTGATCAAGCTATTGCAAAAACTTTTAGGTTAGATAAGCTAGATCAAATAGCTGAACAAACTAAACCTAAAAAGAGAGTCCGAATTCAAGTACCTAGAGTAAATAGAGATGGTGGTATTGATTATGCACCAGATGTAGATCCATATGAAGATATAGATGTAGAGGGATTGCTAAATCTAGAAGATTATGTAGAGCCACAAGCAGAAAAATATATAGTTAAAAAACCACCTGGATATGAAATGGAACCACCTCCTGACTATTCTTTTATAGAAGAAGAAGATAAAGCTCCATTAGCAGAAGGTGAAGATACATTTCAAGAAGGTGAAGATGATTATGATAAAGCAGATGATGAAGTTGAATATAAAGTTAAAGATAAAGGATTAGATATTTTAATAAATAAAATAGATTATAATAATCCAAATAATCTTTTTGATACTTTTGGTTTCCCAAATTATGATGATTTAGATATGGTATTAAATGACCCGGAAATTGGAAATGCTGAAAAAAAAACATATCTTCGTCATACAGTTGAAAATGCAGATAAATTGAGAGCAGTTCATATTACACCTCAAAAAACAAAAGCAACAAAAGATTATAATGCTGGAAGAATATCATTAGAAGAAAGAGATAATATATATCAAAAACTTGATACTGCAACTAATCAGGTAAGAAGTTTTAGAAGATTCTATGGAAATAAAATTCCTTCCCTAATAAAAGGTAAAGGTATCTCAAAAATTCAAAGAGGAGGTGGTGCCTTTTTCTTTAATAATGCAAAAGAAATGCTAAATAAATTGAATGTAATTATTGCAGAAATGAAAGCAGGAAATACAAGTTTAGATATGAGAAACATGGGTGTAACTATTTTAGATGCACTTTTACATACCAAACATATTAATAAAAGCCAATATCAAAAATTAGTTAAAAAATATTTTGCTGTTTAATCATATATGGAAAGAGAAATAACATTAAGTAGCTTTTCTGCAAAAAACGAACCTGGAAATAGACCAGGTGACTTTACAACAGTATTTACACCAACAATCATATTAGACTCAAACTCAACCTACTATATTGGTTTAAACAGAATTATCTCAATGTTTTTTACATGGACAAATGTTAATTCAGAATATAATAATCAAAAAATATCATTTAGTAAAGATAATGGTAATAGTTGGACTGATATTGATTTTCCCCAAGGAGTTTGGTCATATAATGATTTTGACAATTATATTAAATCAAAGACAGTAGAAGATGGAGATGGAAATAATCCAAACTATCCAATCACAATAACTTTTGATGAGCCAACTTTTCGAACAATTATAACTTTAGATACAGGCTATCAACTTGATTTAACTAAATCTAATTTTAATAAGCTAATAGGATTTGATAAAGAGATTTTAAAAGATGAAGAGAATATTGGAAAGAGAGTACCAAATCTAACAGAGGACACAGATATTTTAAATATACATTGTGATTTAACAAGTACTTCATTAGTTGATGGTGGAGAATCAGATATTATTTATAGTTTTGGAACAGGAACTTTAAGTCAATCATATGCTTTTACACTTGAACCACAACGTATTGTTTTTAGTCCAATAAATAAAACAATTATTTCAAGCATACGTATCTATGTAACTGATGGATTAAGAAGACCAATCTATTTTAATAATTCAGATACTGCAT
>CM042759.1:9637204-9639704 GCA_022496165.2 Catalaphyllia jardinei
TGCTGCTGCTGCTGCTGCTGCTGCTGCTGCTGCTGCTGCTGCTGCTGATGATGATGATGATGATGATGATGATGATGATGATGATGATAATAATAATTAACACGGGAGCCCAACTCGCCACAGCGGTTTTCAGTGGGGCCCTCATTAACTAATTAATTAATTAATTAATTAATTACCTTAATTAATAAGTTAAATTAATTTTTTCCTCTCCTATTCCTATCACACACCTTCAGTTTCATGTTGATATTTATGTTACTATAGGTTGGTGGTTAGATATTTAAATGCAAGTGTGATGGATTGGAAATGGAATTGAGAGATATAACACACTACAGTGCAGTTTGTAAAGCAGCCTATGTTTGCTTGCTGGTGGAAAACTGTCAAAATACACTCAGAATCAACGACGAAAGGTATCCCAGTGGGTAGCAAAGATAAACACATTTCGTTCCATGCCAGGAAAGTCAGATACATGAAAGGGGAGTGTGAGGTTCCTGAAATAGAGTGCATCAGGACCGTCATGAGAATATTACCCTGAATTCTCTGAATCATGTTGGTGATGAGGAACTTGTTACAGCCACTGAACCTTCTTTTTTTTTAAGCTACCACAATAGTACCCACTGAAAGAAGTCCTTGTGAGTTTGAGTTATCATCTTCAGAATGTCTTGGTCTGATTTCACAAAAGCACTGGGGATTTTTAAGTCTAAGAGTTGAACAGGAAAAGGGTATTCAAGTTATTTCAGAGAAAATGGACTGCTTTGTGATTTTGCCAACAGGAGGAGGCAAATCACTTATTTATCAGCTTCCAGCTTTTTATTCGTCTGATTTCTATTGATTGAACTGCGAAAGACACCAGGGAAAATTGTTTGCACTGATTGATTGAAGCTCTTGGGTATGTTCTCCCCATTTGCTTTGAAATAGCTGCAGCAACATCTCTATTCGGTGTGTCTCAACCATCACAATACACAAACAACAACTGCACGTTACCTTGGAGTGAACTTTGATCTGTGCAAAAACAAAAAAGATTGAAGAAAACCAAGTATTTTTTATAACATTACTAGCTGTAGGCTCGATTTCCAGCCGTTTCGTGAGCCCGCGTTCCTTGCCCTACACCACGGTTGGATCCCTGGTCTACCCATTGTGTTTTTTGGCTAATCACAGCCACGCCTGCTCGAATCGAGCAGGCTTCCTGTGATTGGTCAATTCTGTCGCTCGTCTATCCAACATGGCGGATGTCATGATGTCATGAGTTTCTTTCTGGAGAAACAAAAACTGGGACTTTCGACTCGCACGTGACCAGGTCGTGCTCCTTGAAACCGTGCTAAATTTGTAAGTCACCCGGTGTCAATCAAATGATTTTTTCGCAATTTTGTTTCTATTTTTGAGTTGGGAGGTATAACAAAACACTTAATGACTGGTCCTGCTGGGAAACAGCGAGTTTTGTTTTCCCTCAGCCTCATTGTTCGCCTCGAGGAACATTGAGGGTCTCGGGGAATCAAAACGCCCTGTTTCCCTTGGGGACAGTCAGTAAGTGCTTGTTGTACCTATCTTTTCTGACGATTAGTGTTCATGGACATTGGCAGTGGCAGTGTCCTTTTCCCAGGACAAATAAACTTGGCACAAGGAGAACATCCTGCAAAATTATTAAATGTTTACTGACCAGTAGGCTTACTGTAAACACATTCTGAGCAAAGAAATTGATATAGTAACAGTGAAAGTACACAGGATTGCCATAAAAAATTAATTACTACAAACAAATAAATTAATAGTCATTGCAGTAAACGCTTTTTTTAATTTTGAAGTAGTAAAAGTCTAGTATCCAGCTTCTTGGATCTTTCTGATGACTTTTTCCTGACCATTGGTGATGATGCGCAAAACAGTTTTCGACCAGGCAAAGATCCTGAAAAACGATAGACTGTTAACACCATAAACAACACTGAAATATGCACGATACTTTACAATAATGGCATAGTATACCTTTTAGGTTGCCACACAGAGGATGGGTGACCAGCTCCTCATGGTTCTCGGTGTCCCACTCTGAATCTACAAAAATTATGTTTACGATAAAAAATGTGCGGGGAAGTACATGTAACTTTAATATGAACACCACAGAACTTTGAACGGAAAAGCAACTGAACGTAAAATAACAGACTAAAAAGGCTATTCCACAAAGTTAGAACTTACCGCCGTTTGTGCAAACTTCATCCGGGATTGTCGCATCAGCGGGAAGCTTTCACTCGATATGGCGTGAGAACCAGCAAATTCCAACCAGGGGTATTTTTGCGCTAAAATCGGGTGTTTTGGCAATATTTGCTAGGCGGTCTCTCGCCCACTCCTTCCCAGACTTCGCGCTGACAAGGGGGCAAGAGAGAACGCCTAAGGATTCCTAGACTTTACGTTGACAAGGGGTCAAGAGAGAACGCCTGGGGACTAGGCTGGAAGCTGTCATGAGTGTTAATACATCTTCGCGGTCGAAACTAAAATTAACGAGAAACCTGAAAAATAA
>CM042759.1:9644704-9654566 GCA_022496165.2 Catalaphyllia jardinei
TGATGACGTCAATCGTGCATCTGTACTCTAATAGATCATAGGCGAGAACCAATCAAAATGCGAGAATAACTTGGGTTATTATATAAAACTCGATAGAAACACGGTACATGCATGTGTACTATTTCTTAAAAACAAAATTGCACAGAAGGACGAAAAATCCTTAATATTGTTCTTTTTGACAGTTTGAAACCAAGAAAGTATCCAAAACCCTTTGAGGTAGTTGAAAACATTTCTTGGTTAATTTTCAGGATCTGTGAAAGGATTAGTCAATCCTGTATTCAGTGAACAAGACTGCGCTATCCCAGAAGAAAGGAGCCGCATTCAAGACAAGCACATAGTTGATTGTGTTTCACGTGACTCCTCAAGTTTAGCCAATCGTTACACGTTATCCAGACCACAGTCCGTTAACTTGTCTTCAATGGACAATCGAAATGACTTCTCAGTGCGTGACGGCTTGTGTACTTCTCAGAACTCACTTGATCAAAACCAAGGCTTGTACGCTCAAGGACTATTTAATAACGCAGCAGTAGATAATGAAGTGGGCAGTTCATTGTCCATGGATTCGGGAAATCCTCTTGGAACACAGTCACTGGAGAGTTTAGACGACAGAAGTCACAACACACCCAACACGTCCTCGGGGGAAGTTTGCTCTGATATTTCAAGGTATTTGCTTAAGACATTCTGCTACTTGTGTAATTTGGAAGGAGGGATGCTGAAGAAGTATTGCAATGACTATGATCGCGGGAAATGAGGAATTTACTGGATGGTCTTCATCTTGTTATAAGCAAATTGTCTGGCACCGAACTATTGTCTTTCTATTTTGTTTGTCACTCCCATTTGTAACACCAACGTTTTAAGCATTATTTCAGCTTATTTCTGCACATTTAACTTATTTCTGTATTCTTATCGGGGGATTCTACGTGAATAAGAGTAAAATTTGAAGTAGGTTTAAAAGGGAATGGGTTGGAAACACTACCAGTTGACCCTCTTAAAAGAGAGCCCCAGGTTGGTAGGGGACTGTTTGGTGTCCGTCTATTAATTCTTCACTTCAAATTTCAATTTTCCAAATCCACCAAATCTTCAACATTTCATATTTTCCTCAATTTAACCTATCCTTTAAGAAAAAATATATCTTTCCCAAAATGTCTAAAAATCACCCAAAACTTACACAAAACCGCAAAACATTGGTTAATGTTCCAAATAGAGGGATTTGGCGTTCCTTGAAACGTAAACGAGATATTGACACAAAGGCAATGTTGAGCGACTTCAAAACAGCCTTCAGGAATAAAGTGGCGGACAAAAACGTATTTGTGTCATGTGTAGAAAATTTAACGTTGAAGAGTTTTCAGCATTGATAAACACGGCACAATTTCACTAACCCATGAAAAACGGATAAGCCTAGAGAACTGTGGCAGACCCTTAAGGATTTTCCCTGATCGTTTTATTCTCAAATTCAACTTTGAAGAAAGCCTGCTTTTCATGGAGGTCTTACAGAGAGAGAATGAATATATGCTTGAATAAACATGGCTTTACAAACTAGAGGGAAGAATTGCCCCCTTCATCCAGGGCAAAATTACTTGAAGAAGACCGGCTTTAACGATGATGAAAATTGCTTTGCTATTGTTTTACAACTGAATTGCCTTCATCACTGGCAATTTTTGCTTCGGAAAACTTCCTAAAATATGTAGTCAGCCCCATGCGACTGCCTATACTTTGTTTTTAGCCAATAAAGTTGAAGTAAGGTTGACGCCTGACTTGACTAAAGCGTGAGAAAATGCCGCTCGCATTTTATCAATAAGTGATCACATGATTTTTCTCGTGCAACTTGGAAAAAACAAAGATTGGTAATTTTTTTACATACGGCAAATTGTGCGTGCCCCACGACCTATTGCAATTTTGTTAACCTTTGAACATGTTTTTGTCCCTATTTATTGCACTCCAAATCAAGTGATTACTACCTGTACGAATTAGGGCATTTCTTGTGGATATTTGATTTATCTCTGGACATCAAAGTGTTTATCCCGATATTTAGTAAGCCTCAGAGAGGCCTTAATTTTCTTAAGCAGGTCAGTTTTTCATTTGCATAATGGCTCAGAGAGTAAAGGAACACAAAATATTTCGGAAAATAGCAGGTTATGATAAACCTCGATTTTCAGTTTTGATTTTGAGGCAAAAAACGACAGTATGCATTTGTTCTATGACAGACCCGCTCGTCCAGTGTCACTAAACTTGGAGCAGATAGCGGCTGATAATTCAAGCGAGGTTACAGGTCGGACCAGCGGTTATAGCACATCAAATGATTCAGACTTGGAGGAATCCAGGGAGTTGGATTTTGATATTGAAGACGAGATACCACTCTCCCGGGAAACACAGGTACACATGTTAGAACCTTAGAGGCTTTTCATGAATTAGTAGAAGGAAAGGAAGAAGTGATTGGCTGTGAGTAAAATTAACTGAAGGAGGAGTTAAATGACGCTGCGGAGGAGAGCGGTTGGTAGATCGGTCACGAGGTGTGCGGTAAAGAAAGGCCACATTACGTTTCCAAGGTATAGGAATTGAGATTTGCTTTGGGCGAATTGTGACGTTACCAACTTATGTTATAAATGGACAATTAGTTTGTGAGGTCATAATAATTTCTGAATGTTTACAAGCTTTTACAAGTGAGGTGGTTCTCGAGAATCTTCGGGTCGGATGTATCACCGTAACTGCCTGCGTCTTGCTTGAAAGGTGAGGATATAATCCGAGTATTAAAATAACTAAACCCGAAAGTCGCGTGTTTCTTATTGTTCTTTTAGCTCGCAGAACTAGAGAAAATCTTCAGTGAAGGGCAGGTATTTACAGAGTTCCAAAAGGTGGAGCGGAGGAGTGAGGTGAGTGCTAAAATATTGTGGAACTTCCGCTAAATTTCGCTTGCTTTAGGCGGGTACCTCTCGTCAGCGGTTGTCAACCTTTCATAATTAAGCACTTTGATGAAGAGCATTTACCATCAACTATTGAGTGAGACTGTTGTTCTTTCAGAAGCTAACAACTACCAGCGCACAGTTTGGCGGAAACGCAGAAAAGAATAGGTACAAAGACGTAGTTCCATATGAGGTGAGGTTTCTTGTGTGTGGCTTTGGAATATCGTTGTGTCTATGACAAATATTTTGTTAATTGCTTTATGGAATCCACACTGGCGATATCGTGATATGGAAATCGAACAATATTCAACAACTGTTCACCAAAGTGGAGGTGGCTAGCGGGCGGATATTAGGGAGTTTACGAAACCACGACGGCAACGTCGCTAAACAAAGGGTTTAATGAGCAGAACAATAGCTCTGCACGTGCGTTATAATTCTTGGTACATTACTTTGCTGTCCTCTGCAAAATGACAACGTGAAATGGCCAAATCTTGCGATGTCTGGAGAACGCGAGCCACGACGGCTAATTTTTTTAAATTTTTATCTCAAAGTTGTCGCTGTGTTCTGAATTTAATTCTGCGATAGTCAGTTTGACAGTGGTAAACAAAGTAAATGGCTTAAGAGTATAGTGAGATTCGTAGATAAAACATAAATTGATTTTTTAATCGATGTTGTTCTTGGCGTCGCCGTCGTCTTTTCGTAAACTCGCTAATATGGACCTTACGCGTATACGACGGCGACGGCGAGGACGACGCCTAGTAAAAAATCTGTTTCTATTTCACTTTGGAATTTCGCATTTGTTGACATCTATTCAGTGTGTTTTTCGGTATTAAAACTTGCCCCTGATGAATAAGCTACGAATGCCTTCAGTTCCAATTCACGTTGTTGTTTTGCAGAGGACGGCAAAGAAATGTACAAAGATTTATAACGCACGTGCACAGCTATGGTGTTGCTCATTAAACCTTTTGTTTGGTGACGTTCTCGTTGCTGTTGCCGTCGTGTTTTGCTTAAAGTCCCTAATTTACCGAGCCGCGAAGCGGCGAGGTAAATATCCACCGCTAGCCACCGACACTGAGGTGAATAGTTGAGATAATATACACCACAAAAAATTAATTTGGATGATTTCTTCACTTGTCGCGAATGCAAATTGGGACGCCATTTTTTCCCGAGTTGCTTGCAGGTAATAGCAGAGGATATTCGGAGTTTGACGAACCAATCAGTGCGCGCCTTCAACGCTATCCACTGGTTTAGTATATACTATAAATTAATAATTATCCCATGAGCGCGCGTTGGATATGAGATGATAGATAGCCAACGAGGCTCATATACCATGATGGCTAAGCAAATGAAAACTCTCAAATTGCATTATCCAGTGATCCAGTTTTTAATACAAATTGGATATCGTTTTTTCACTGCGCCGGTTTCAGCTATCTGAAAATGTGAAATTTCATTTCCTATTGGGTCAGAAATCGTGAGGGTTAAGAACCTGGGCCCAGTCAGGCTGTGATGTAAAAACGTAGGTCTACTTATTTTTCGAACCAAACAAATAGAAACCAGGGGCCTGTTTCCCGAAAGACCCGGTAAATTATCGGGCCCGGTAAGTCACCCGTTAAGTTGCCGTAAACTTTACGGGTGTTTCTCGAAACTCCCGTTAATTGGCCCGGTAACTTGCCCGGTAATTTACGGGAGGTCTTGACCTCCTGTAAAGTTACCGGGAAGTCGAAAATTTCTCAAAACTAAACAAAATGACGGCCGGAGGCGGACCTTTATGTTAAGCGCAAAGACCACAGTCTTATCAAAAACGCCCCTTTCCTGTCGATATGGCTGACTGCGAAGTCATTGATCGATTTCGGCTCTCTCGAGCAAGAATACAGTGCCTCGTCAAGGAAATAAAGGAGGAATTGGAAAGGAACACGGCGCGACGCTGCCCACTGGCTTCGGAAACACAGGTAAATATTTGTTTTGTTTTTAAAAAAAACTTTTGTAAGATCCTTCCTTCTTCCCAATATTGTCTACTCTTAGTTAAGCTAAATTCGTATCAGTATAAAATGCTGAAATAAGTGTTTGAAGCTAAATTTCAAGTTCAAGTTCTTAAGTTAGCTGTTTCCTCAGCGGTCCGTAGATCTTGTTTGACGAGACATTTTAAAAATGTAGATCTTGTGTTGTGTTTGATGCCCACTCCAAGATTCTTTTTGATAACACCTATTTATATGCTTGGAGAAATCTCTGTGCAAACGTGATTTATCACAAAGCTTTCCAATCAAAATTTTCTTTTAATAACTAAAGCAAAGCACATGCTCTGATTGTTTCATTCGTCATCTATTATTTGCCCATGGGTGCCGGCACACTGCTGACATGTGTGTTAATGTGATGTAGCTGGAAAAAAGGACTCCTTTTGCTCCAATGTAGTCAATGTTGTATTGTAAAACAAGTGGTAAACACTACAGCTGTACACCATTGAGTTATGAGTGCACTTGGGGGGTTTGCAAAGCACTCAAGAAGTTAGAGTAGCACTTGGGTATCATGCTTAGCAACCTCCTACATGTATCCATAACTCAATAAAGTGTGCTATGGTATTTACCATTTGTTAATTAAGTTTAGGAATTCAATGGGTGAGTCCAGAAACAAAAACAGTTACAACAGAGGTTACTTTCTGGAATTTCAATGGCAGACAGGAGTTCTTTCTGACTGAGCATAGGGAGTGGGAGACATTGAATATTTTGTCCTTGTCCTACAGGCAACAATGGCTGACTTTAAGTTTTACAAAACAGCAGGAATGCCTCGGATGATTGGTGCTGTGGATGCTCAGGAACATTTGTATGCGTGCCATAAACACCATGGTAGTGTGCAATGCACAACTTTCATTCACCAACTGTGAAAATAAGAAAAAGATGTAATCAGCTTCTTCTCAAACTCATTAATAATTCATTAAGATAAAACAAAGAAAATCATAAGTGTGGAGGAGGTTTGGATACCCGGTCTTAATTAGCATAGATTTTGACGATTTTACTCTGTTTACTCCTTAGTTTTTCTTTCGATTGAGAAGATATATCGAACACTCACGACAGTGTTTCATCGGCTATCCAAACACCTCGAATTTTGTCAAAAATACTCCGCTGCACATTGTATTTTCAACTTTCTTCTTGGTGTTTGAATATCCCGATGAAACACTGTCTCTCGTGTTTGATATATTACATGAAAAATCGCAGTAAAGGTTCTCATGTTAATCACAAAAATAGACAGAATTCTTCTCATGCAATTAATAGGTTAAAGATACAACATATTTGATAACGTACTCAATCTCTATTTTCTTAATATGATGCCAATGACCATACCATCTATGGTTTCAATGGATGTAAAGAACTGAAATAATTTTGATTATTTCAATTGCATTGGAAATAATTCTATTGCCTTAGCACAGAAGCAGATTTTTAACAATGTCTTAACAAATATTATCCAAGTCCAATTTTCACCCAGCTATAGGCGGCTACTTGGTGATAAACTTAGACACTTGTGGCTTTAAATCTGGTAGCCTAGCATCAACTCCTTAAGGACAATGAACTAAATATGTAAGATATATTGTATTTTATAAAATACGTTGTATTTTACACAAGTATTAATATGGAAGAGTTGCAATTAAAATTTAGCTACAGTGTATGTAACACTGAGAAGTAATAATCAAATAATTATTAAACATGAATGGACTAAAGTTTTGATTACTTTCAAATAGAAATTGTATTGTTAGTGATTTTTGTCGAGTAATTTTGGGGCAGGCCTTTTCTTTTGCCCCAGTGGGTGATCTGTCTGCACACTGCTTTATTAGCTCTATTAGTAGCTGCCTTGTTGCCATAGACATTGTTTTCAGCATTCTTTACCACAAGGGACAACTGTCATCCAAAACTGTTGGTCGATCCTGGTAGAACAGTCATATTGTAACAATCATTCTTAATACTGATATTCCCATTGTCATTTCCTTTTACACGAGTATCCACCTTCCATGTCCCTTCCCCCCTTCCCGCTCACATCATGCATGGTAGCTTTTGGAATGATTTTGATGTTGGCACAAAATGTTGCACAGTATTTTCGAATTGGTTATTTTAACAAATATATAATCACAAAAAAATTACCTTGGTAAAAACTGAAGCTGTGTAGTTGGTTTCATCTACCAGACTGACTTCCTGTATTGAGTTATAATAAAATATTAACTACACTATAACAGTAACTATTACTGGGACATCATCACAATCAGAAAATATTTAAATATGTTTTTTACCTTCTTGGGGTTGATCTGTATAAAGCAAAGTTTTTCACTCTACAGACCAACCCCAAGGCAGTGAATAATTAATTTTTTTTCCACTGGAACCAAAACACATGGACAAAACCTCAAAAGCATTATCAAACCTGGGGTAATGTAGCAGTCTAGTAAACATTGAACCTATTTAATAGAGCCTACTTATGTTGAAGTACTAGAGAAATTTTAGCCTTGACTCTTAAAAATGGAATCTTTTAACATGGAATTTCTTACAGCTACTTGATACAACTTAAGAATTATTTTTCCTTGTTGTTAGGGTAATAATTTCAAACAAGTTTGATTGTTTCTTTATTTCATATTACTGTATGAGTACAAGGGAAGGGAAAATCCTTCTTGTTTGAAAAATTTAAACCTAGCAAACATCTACATCAACACGATGAGTAGGGTGAGAATGAACTAACTTTGTTTTCAGTCACAAGTTCAATTTGAAGTGTGGTACAGATGTAAATGCCATGTGAACAAAACAAATATGTTTCAAATGATAATGTTGCAGTTGTGAACCAAATTTATGTTCCATATTTTACCAATTGTATGACAACCGACATTGAAAGTCATAAAAAAAATAATTATACATGTACATCTAGGTTATTACTTTCACATTTTCTTCAGAAATGTTTCCTTTTCTTGTCTGCCCTTAATTTAGGAAAAACGAGAGCCAATGAAGCTGGCAGACAAGGGCAGCAAATGGTTTTCCAAAGGGTTGTACAGAAACTTGCTGTTGGGGAAAATATCCATACCTCTCTACTTTCCCCCTTTATACTTAACATTGTACACCACTTTACTCCCACTGGTAAATTTCAATGAAGCATTATACAAAATAATATCTTTGTCAATCACACTTGATGTCGATGGAATTTCCAGTGACCTTGGTCTAACCACAAATTTTGTTGTCATAGATTAAGACACAAATATAATGATGACAATAACAATAAAATAATAATAATAACAATAATAATAAAAAATAATAATAATAATGCACCTATCAGTGTCAAGCCTGAGGGGGGAGGGAGGGGGGGGGTCGGGCATAGGGTGGGGATTTTCACATTTCCTAAAACAATTATCAAAATCCCCCTCCAGGCAAAAAAGAATTGTCAAAATTAGTAGAAACAAATGGTTTAACCCCTTCTACTACATAAAATTGAAAGATCAGATGCATGATGTCCGATCGAAATCTCCACCCTAGGGATATGCGCCACAGTCAAATTCCCGTGGGTTGCCCGACCCCCCCCCTCGGGCTTGACATTGATAGGTGCATGATAATAAACAATTATTCACCGAAGTAAAGGTACCTATCTACCACTTTCACCGACACTGAGGTGAATAACTGTTTTAGTATACACCACTATTCACTTCTGTGGTATATTCTGGTAATTGATATTCAAACAGGCGAAAATAACCTTGTTGGAGAAAATTAAGACAAAAAAAACTCTCGCCATATGTCATCATGGAATCAAGTCCACCAAGAATCCCAGTGAAAGTTTGTGGCCCTAAATGTCTTGCAGTTTCCTTCTCTGAGGCTCTCTGTGCAGGGCTTTTGGCTGCATTTTCATCATCCTCGAAAAGCAATTAATTCCTGGTTAAATACCGGTGACTCTAATATGACGAACGAACTCTCCACAATATGTAAAAAAATGCAATTGAGATATTTTAAATGCATCACACAAAACTTATCAGACATCTTCATACACCTACCTTTTACACTGTCGCGAACTAAAATATTGTAAACATGTCGTCTGTAATCCGGAAGTACGAGAATGAATCACGGAAAATTCCAAGACTCCTCGATATTAGTTGTTCGAATAGCTCTACAAAGGCAATTGATCATCACTTGCAAATAATATGACCAAGCACAACGCCGATCTCTCTAAGTTGCTCTCCTTTGACAAAACGATAACCTTGAAGTTAGACTGGGCAGTCTTCAAAACGCATCAGTCTCAACGACAACCCTGCTTTACGCAGTCCCAAGTCTTTCTCCTTCTCTCTCGGACGAGCGTGAAGCACGCGTTAGAGATTGGTAACAACCCGCTATTTTATCGGGCCAAGGGCCCGTTTCTCGAAAGACCCGGTAACTTAACGGGCCCGGAATCAGATTTTGATATCAAAGTCTCAAGAAACATAGTAAATGGTTTGAACCCAGGAGTATCAGTAGTTCGTATTGTGTGATCGTCCGGGTGAGAATAGTTCTGAAAAGAACTGTTGTTGGTGACTGACGTTTCGACAACCTGAGCGGAAGTCATCTTCAGAGTCAATTGGCGTTACATTGTACTGAGACCGCTGTACAACAATCCACAGTTAAACTACCGTTACCGACAGAAGACATTATGGACTTACTTAACCTTTGCCTTACATCGACTTACTTTCAGTACAACGGTGAACACTACAAACAGTTGCATGGAACAGCTATGGGGTCGCCCGTTTCTGTTGTTGTCGCAGAAATTGTGATGCAACACGTAGAGGAACGCGCCCTTGCAACTTGCCGACAAACAATACCGCTCTGGTTACGCTACGTTGACGACACCTTTACCGCCGTTCACAAAGACGAAATCAACGCTTTCCACGATCACCTTAACGAACAGAACGCCGACATCCAGTTTACCAAAGAAATCGAAGAAAATGGAAAACTTCCTTTTCTAGACTGTTTGGTAAGCCG
>CM042759.1:9668433-9689714 GCA_022496165.2 Catalaphyllia jardinei
GTTTCACTGGTTGGAGTACAGGAGGAGGAGGAGACCTCCCTCTCCTGATCATCTTCTCGTAATACGGCCACTGCATCAGGAAGAAAAACCTCATGTTTGAAGATTGCTCTGATACATTGTACCACCCCACGCTCCAAATACCTAGCTGAAACATGGAATCGTGAATTGAACGACTAGGCCGCAGAAGCCTAATGGTTATTGCACGTCAACAAAGTAATGTAGTCGGCTTAAAATCATCGGATGATGAACAGTGAACCAATCAGCTGCAGGGTCAAGCTGCTGGGAGTTATTTCAGACCCGCAAATAACGACTTCTCAACTGCCTTTGATCACTTAGCTGACCGGAAAAAAATTCTTATTAGCAATCAGTTCAGTAAACTTGAATTCCGGCCGTATCCACTGTGATCTTAATAAACAACGTATCACCCCGCACGTATCCACGGGTCCGTAGAGTGTTGTGTGATATGAAGGTAGGGCATCCTGACGCAATATTCATATCTGAAGTGGGTCTCTTGAAACTTGAGCTGTTAGGATCAGGACGAAACGAGTCCGTCACATCCAATTGTCCCTCCTGATCCAGCAGTCTGAAGGTTACCTTATGGTGAAATGGCCACGGTAATAACGCGTCATATTCACCCCTCATAATGACGAAAAACACGGAAAGATGTGTGCTTTTACCCATACCATCACCATTTGGATACGCTCTTGCACACACTTTGTATCCAAACCGACCCACATAAAACGGAGGGCTATATATGGAGGGGGTTCTTCCGCTTTTGGCTTCTTGAAGTCTTTTTGGCCACGCATCAATTTTCCAAATATACATGCCATCATAGGAGGTTGCCTCAAGCATTTGTATTTTGATGTCTTGTTCAGCGAGGTTGACGTCATGTAATGCCAACTGATGCTCGTGCCTCTCCATACGGGCTTCATTTGCCACTGAAACACTGCCTCCACTAGCTGATGAAGGTCTGTTACCAACAACCTTCATTGCTTCCTTTTTTAAAGTACCAAGTTGAACTTCATGCTCTCGGATTGCTAGTCTGAATTCCTCCATCTGAGCAGACAACTGCTCCAACGTTGAAGTATCGCGTAAACTGCCCACTTGTTGTCGAAAATTACTCAATTCTTTCTTATGATCTGACAAGATCCGTTCAGCATTAGCAACTCTGGTCTGCAGGACACGCATATCATGAACAGCTGCTGCAAGAACTTCTCTCTGATTATCGAGCTGTGTTTCTAAAGCACATTTTTCTTCTGTTAGAGTATTGATTATCTGGTTCATCTCCTCCTCTTTTTTCTGGCATGCAGTGAGTGATTTAGCCAGAAGTTCCAAGTGTTCTTCACTTTGTTCTGAACAATGCTCTTTAACGGTGTCTCTCCGGGCCTTAAACGTACAAATTAACGTACATTAGGTATCTTGAACTATATCTTGGTTATACAATTTTAAAAGAAAATTACTTTCCCTCGAGTTGACGCAAAGTCGGCACAATTGTCTTTACTCACACGGACGATCACACCTCTTGAAGGAGCAGGGATGGTGCAGGTGCGAGAGCGCTCGCCTTCCATCAATGTGTCCCGGGTTCGATTCTCACGCCCAGCGTCATATGTGGGTTGTGGGTTGGTTCTCTACTCTGGGTACTCTGGTTTTCCCCTGTCCCCCAAAACCAACACTTGATTTGATTTGATTGTGTTTTTATAAATTTAGTCTCCCCAATAGACCACTTTCGATATACTAAAATTCAGCTTGGTAGCGAGGCTTAAAACACAAACAAAGGAAACTGAATGACCATGTTTATTCATTCCTTTTGTTTGTGTCCTCTAGGCCTCACTATCAAGCTGAATTTTTTATATCGAAAGTGACCTATTTGTAGAGTGTCTACTCAGCTAGTAAAATTTGAGACTTAAATAAAGTGATTATTATTATTATTATCGAAGGATCTTTTAGGCTGGCTTTACACATACACAAAGACATGACCAATCTCACAGTCATGATCTATTGTGAACAGAATGAACTAGTCTTGACAAAAGAACTAACAAAAACTGTCCGTGAAGATTTGTGGTCATCTGAAATGCTCCAAAGAAGCAAGAATGACAATTAGAGACTTCTTAATTCTTAATAGCCCTTTTGACAGTTATTTTCTCTCATTTGCATTACAATGTAATCCAACGTGGATGCAGGGCAATTTCGGGCTAAAGCTACAAAATAGCCCGAAATAAACGCACATACATGCTAGATTTCATTGTAATGCACATGAGCAGAGTGAAAAGTGCAATTGTTTACTTTTTCAAATATCTCTTTTCGTTCAAATATGCAAATTAGCTGAGTGATGACGTCATGTTTTGATCAAATATGATGAACAATGATATCTCAGCCGATCAGAGTCAGAAGTGTTTGATTTTGGCATTACGATTTTGCTGGAGGTGCTCCACAATATGAACTTAACATGTTTGTTTCTGGGTAACATATTGGGTTTCAGACCTACCCATTTTGGAAACTTTAGCATTCTACATTGATATGATCCAGCAAGCATATACATATGTTAGGTCGAGTTCATGGTCTAGTTTGATGTTTTTCAAGCTGCAAATTACTAAACAGTCGAAATGAGCTTAGAGCGAACTGGAAAAAAAGTGGGTTGCGATGGGAACTGAAATTATAGCTATAGGTGTGCAGGTGCATGAAGAACTAATAACCTACCAAGTTTCAATGGTTTCTGCTGCAAATTGACCGAGATAGCTCTATTTAAACACTTAAGTAATATTTTGTTGTGTGACGTTATCAGTCCTCTCATTTGTATATTTTTCAAAAACCTTTTTTAACCTTAAATATCTCCAGAACCAATACAGATATTTGCAAACAGTAAACACCACTTTCAATCTTTTTTTCTTGAATTCTATGCGATTTAACGTAAGAATTCAAGGGGTAAAACTTTCATCATAGTACCACTTTGAGGAAATAGCTAATTCTCACCTTAAACAAACATCCATTATTCTTGAAAGGACAAACAATCTCTGCTAAAGTACAGTGATTCTCTAAGTGGTCATCTATTGAGTTGCGAGGTATGTTACTTTCACCGCACCCTTCAGGACATGACAAGGGGAGTCTGGGGCAACTTTTCCTATGATTCTAATGAAGTGTAAATAAAGACATTGTATATTAGCACCATAATCATGTTGCTAACCAGTGAGACAATCTCAGATAGTACAGAGTGCAACTGATAGCTCTGTCACATAAGTACTCAACCCCTGCTCGATTCACTTCCAGTTTGCATTTACAGGTACCTTGGTAGTCTGCTGGGGCTTATGTATGTTTCAAAGTTATATTTTCATTAAAGGTCCAAACATTACGTAAAATCACTGTTTGTCACAATAGTTGTTAAATTTTACTCTAGTGTTTTACGATGATACATCAACAACAACAACTTTATTTATAGTATAAATTCGGCACAAAGACCGTTCTGCAAATAGCATTGCTAGTCTGGGCGGAACAGTCATACAAAGAAAAAAAATGAAAAATGAATAATCAATTTAAAAATGAATAATAAATTTCATTTCAAATTCAATATGTTGTTACACAAAGGTGACAATTTAGCTCTTCCCGCCAACTTTGTAACTTGATACCTTTCTTTTTCTCGCAGAGGGATGTAACATGAAACCCTTGTGTTCTTCAAAACACACGGAAGATGTGCTTTTTTTTACAGGATAAATGAAAAAAAGTTAAATACCTGACTAACACATGGAAGAGAAACTTATCACTGATCAACAAGAACTAACTAAATTATCAGATAGTAACAGAATACCACTTTCTTTTCCTGTTGACACAAGCTAACATTAAAACAATTCAAAATTAATACAAAATTATATTGATTGATACAACTGAGAAGCGTTTCAATGAGAAGTACTGAAGGTAAACAGCACTACTTGGCCGACATTATCTTGCATCCATGAATGAGTCTCCTCAAAGACTGATTAAATTTATTTGTGCTTTCACTAGGTGCCACAGGGTCTGCAGCAATGTTTCAGCACTTTCCTGGTTTCTATTGTCACAAATTTACAGTTTGCAGAATATTAAAGCCACTAACTCAGGAACTTTTTGGTCTGTCTTACAGATGCAATTAAGGCAAGAAATAAACAAGCTGCTTAGGAGAAGCTATGCATTTCTCTTCTGTATTTAAACCCTGACAAATATACTATTGTATTTTGAAAACAGCAAATGATATTTGTTGAACCAACCTGTGAGTAATTCTTAAAGATATGAACAGTAATGACACTAGAATACATGCCTCTTACATGTTGGGTTCTACCATAAGAAAAACCACTCAACATTTGCATGTGATTCCTAGCTTGCGTAGCAGCCATTTCCTTTCCTTTTCCAGGTGGAGATCGAACAAGCAAGTGAAAAAACGGGCAAGCAAAGGGGCACACCTGGGGTGACCAAAAATTTGGAGAGAAGTGGGGAGGGGGTGACCCAGAAGGGGGAGGGGGTGGGGAGAAAAGGAATTGCCTTCAGTCAATCAGAATCAGAAATTTGTCTTTCATGCATAACCGACATCCGGAACACAACAAGATCAAAATAGATATGGCTGAGTCTGAAGAAGCATTCGGAGGGGTCAAATTTTCTGTCCAGGAAACGTCAAAAGATCTTTCGCAAAATGGCAAACTCATTGTTCTAAAACCGGAGCAAGAAGCTGCCAGTCTAGCTATTAGTACATCGACAGGATGTCCTTGCAAGACCTTGCAATCCATTTATCAAGTACCAGTAGGAGACCTTTAATCTTTAATCTTTAATAAAGATACTCCTAAAACAGCATAACTATACTAGGAGTTTTAGAACAAAAGATAAATATATAGATAATTATAAAATATATGTACATATGAACATGCAATAAAATTAGCCCATTAGAATTCATAAATAGAGACTACATGGTCTCTGAGTACACTGAGTCATTGTCTTTCAAGGGAAAAGGTTTGGCATATTACGGGAACATGTATCAGGCAATGTTTTGTGCTGCCGGCTGGTTGATTCTGTTGAACTGTCAAGCACAGTGCTTAATTAAGCTTTAAGCTTTTTAGTACATTCCTTCTCATCACAAAATCACGAATATCACATCTTTGTCCATCTTTGTCAGGTTTTTCATCATAGCGGGCCGCCGTAACTTCAAGAAAGCTTTATATTTGTACAAAGATGTCCGTTTCTTCCATCAATTTGACCGAGCTTAGACCAGATTGACTATCCACGTTGAGCGCTTCAAAGTTTTCTCTTGGTTTTCGTGCATTTTCCCGTGAAGGTTAACTGTACAACAATTTTCTTAAACATGGAGTTGACATGTTTAATGAATTTTTGTTTTCTTTGAGCGATTTTGGATAAACACTGAAAAAAGTTGCTCGCAGGGGTCACATTAAAAGCTTCAATCTTGACCCAATTTTTGGTAAAACAAATAGAATTTGCTCTAGTGCAACCCCCCCTTATGTACCTCCATTTTCCAAACATCATTTTTTTAAATGAACAATGACAAACCCGACAATTAAAAGAAAGCCTATTTACGCGTACTATTGCTTTTAGCAGACTCTATCAAGCCCATGCTGGCCACTTGTCAAAAGGAACTTAATTATCATTGGTTCTCATGTGACAGTTGGCACCCCATGGGAACGCGGCATGTTTGGGGGCGTTCGGTAAAATGTCTGGGATTGATTGCTGGCATTTCCTTCACTTGCCTCACCCCCTCCCTCTGCTCCTTATATTTCACACTTCCTCCCGCACTGAGTTTCGTTTCCTTCGCATAAGTTTTTGGAAACGGCTGCCACGAAGGCTATGTGATTCCGTATGTAATGTATCCTCCACCTAATATACTAGATGTAGCTCTTGTTAGGTGCCAACAAGCAACCAATTAAAACAAATACAAATTGGGAACTTAACAAAACAGAGTCATGTTCTGTGCAAATTACTTTTTTGTAGTCAAGTATTCAAAACCACATCAAATGTCTTAAGATGATGACACAACACTAATCTACGAATGTATTAAGAGCAAATTGGCTTTGTTCTAAAGAGAATAGTTCCACATGGAGAGCAAGGGGTTACTAGAATATACAACTTTGTAGTGTTCACACCTAACCAACATAGATGGAACATGTTTTACATAGGTTAAACATGTACCTTTCCCACCTCACCATAACCATTTCCTTGCCTCTAGACTAATTAATTAATCGAAATTAATAGATTAAACAAATCTTAAAGTTTGCACCTTAGCGCCATAGCTCCATAGTGCCACGGCATGATAGTGCCATCGCGCCTTAGGGCCATAACAACTTAGTCCTTAGTCCCTTAGCATCAGGCAGCCCCCAAAACCATCCCAATAGTGCACTCTGCACTAAAAAATGAAAAAGTTTAATAAGCATTTTGAGGTAGTCTTCCTTGAGAATAAACTGACAGAAATCCAATAAGGAAACCAGCAATCAGTGGGTTCTACAATCCTAAACTACTAACCTGTTGTTCAGTTTTTGATATTGACACTCCACACCACTGGCATGCTGTTTTCTTGTATAAACAATCAAGTTCTACATGTTCCTTTAAGTTTTGTGATAATAATTTGGTGGCACAGCCTGCATTAGGGCACTGTACTTCCTTGTAAGCACACTGACTAAGGTGTTCCTATAAAAACAGAGCAATTTGAAATTCCAATTACATAATAAATTGTTCACTGTGCACCCCTTAGGGTACAGAATCTTTTCACTAAAATACTATTGACATGAACAATGACATTTTGACTAACACGTTGCAAGCTTCACCATGATCATGAAAGTTAGGCTCTGCAGAATTTGAAATTCGTATTACATAATAAATTGTCACTGTGCACCCCTTAGGTACAGAATCTTTTCACTAAAATACTATTGACATGAACAATGACATTTTGACTAACACGTTGCAAGCTTCACCATGACCATGAAAGTTAGGCTCTGCAGAATTATTATCAACTGGAGTGCTACTTTTTATGAGTCGCACAGTGATTTTTGCTTTCTCAGTATTTAAAGAATTTAATAATTATTAATCAGGCTTTTAAAAACTCAAAGAATAAAACCAATCTACAGTAAATAACTAATAACAATGAAAGACAATAAAAGGAAAAAATTATGTGTAGTAAATTTGTTAATATCACCTGTAGCAGTAGTTGTAAACTAAAAAGTGTTGTAAGTGTTAAGCACACTAGTAGTAATCAAAGATTATGAGAGTGCATTAGACGCTGCAACTTTTATACAGATACCTTAAATGATTTCCCTAGCTGACGTTCAACCTTTGTTGTCTTTTGCTAAAACCAACATTTTTCCATGAACAACCGGGATTTTACAGAAAGATATTTTAGTGACAACGTCCATGCCATTCTAATTGAAGAGGTCCCAGTACAAACTATGTTGCGTGACGGCACCAGTTTCCGTAGACTCACAATATTCATATCAGCCTTCAAATTTTGTGCTAAATGTTGCATTAACTTGTAATGTTTAAGCGTAAAAGCGAAATTGTAAAAGTATATTTTTTATGAACATTATTCTAAGCAGGAAGCTCAAATATAAGTAAACATTTGCAATTGCGTACTCATTCATCGTAAATAAACTCCGCGGGATTGATTCAAGTATTTCCCCTGGCCTGATTAACAAAGTACACAGTATTTACATTTCAGTTCCCTGGCCCAGGTTTACTCCTATGGATCTTTTCCTTAGAGTACTCTTCCACTGATTCCAAATAATATTCCACTGGTACTGATTCTGCTATTCATGCATCAACCCTCACAGTGACTCGATAAAAAAACCCTCTTACTTCCCGAGCCAGTTCTTTTTTCATTGTTCATTCAACTAAATCGTCATACAGTTCTTCAAAATCCGTTGTCAAGTCAACTGCTCTCGATCGAATTGACTGCTACTGAGTTCGAAGCATCCAAAAATCCCGCAAAATTGCCTTCCTCTTATCAAAAAATCTTCCTAACATGCCAGAATATCCCTTATTTTTCATGTTGAGTAGGTGACAAGATGCCACTTAGATAACTGTGACTGAAATGGTTACAAACGAGCAACGCTGATCTTCGAATCGTCAGCCATATTTGTTTATGACCACAAAATGTGACGTAGTTCGGATGACGTCACTGGCACCCTGCCCGCCTGCCTGTCTGCCTGTTCAAAAAAAGCTTGATCAACTCTCGCTAGTGAGATTAGAATGCGTTCTCCACTTCTTCAAAAGCAATTAGGCCATCACTAGGGAAAACTTATTCTATATAACCCTGTCATTTTTGGTTATTTCGGAGTTAATCATGTGTTTTAAGTTTTTCATGATCAGTAACACCAGTGATGACATCATCAAACCATGCCCATGGTCATGTGACTCATTCTACAGGTTCCTAAGCATATTAAATTATGGGGATTTTTTCCCTTGATTTAATTTTTGAACTTTAATCTTTATTACACTATGCAAAGATTTTGTTTGATTTCTAAAAGGTCAAATTTTGAGAGAAATTTCCATTTGAAAAATTTGTAATTTTCTGAAAATAGGTAGATTTTAGAAAAGAAAGGCATACCTATGTTTCCAGCATTGGCTTAAAGTGCAGCTCATTGAAAAGGGCTGGATTTAATGAAAAACCACAATAATCCTTTAGCATTTAAAGAAACCAGAAGTGCCCACCACATCTATCAGAAGTTACCCTAGCTATCAGTGTGGGCACATTCTACACAACTAGTAACACGATAAGATCAAATGAAGAACTCAAAAGCCACACAGGGATGGTTTTTCTAGTTCTTTTGTGCTTGTTTTTTCTGGTTTTCTCTTGGTTTGTTTCTGCTTGCACTTTTTTACTCCACATTTTGTGAAACAAAAAAGAAACATCTCTAAAATGCAACTGAATTTGAAAGTTGTTAAATTTTCCTCCCTCAGGCTGGCATAAATGAAATTTCACCACTATGCATGAATCAGTTAATGGGCCCTTAAACTTACTGTAAGATCCTGCACCTTTCCGTTCCAAGTACATCCATGATTATGATTGTTACAGACACAAACTAACTGTAAAAGTTCCCTTTGACAGGAGATATCTTGAAAGACTGGGTCTATGATCTCTCCATCCAAAGGACATTTTCTATTAATACCACTGCAAGGTTAACCAGAGTAAAAAATATATTATTATTCATTCAAAATATTTTCTCATTTTTGACCACATGCCACATGCATCCTATCCTCCTGGCCGACCACAAAACTGCAATCATAACCTGCCGCAACTTGTACTGTGGGTTGGAAATTGTGCAGCAACCATTTTTGGGTAAAACATTTTGTAATGGGTTTTTGAGGTTTCATAAAAAGTCACACAGCTGGGTTCCCATTTTAAGGTCAAACACATTGTATTTGATTCATTTATACCGGGTGTATGTACACCTCTTGTAAATGATGAGGCTTCTAGATTATGCTGAAGTGAAGGCAGGCTACTCTCACACATTCAAACCTTCCAGTCATTATTACATGTATACTTTTTTTTTACTTTTATGAGTACCATCCCTGGGACCTCTGAATAATACTGCAACATCTTCATTCTCAAAAATATTCACAATGTGAATGTAATAACCTATTCTTAGTGACATTATCCAACCCAACTCAGTGAAGCAAATATCTTGCATTGCATTTTTAAGCATGATCATTCTATTTGTCAACAGAGAAAGTTTTATTAAATTATTAATTTTATTTCTGTCTTCAATTTTGCCATGTATGTTAACTTTATACATGTATCATTGGGCAACCAAAGAATGGATGCTAGGATATAGTGGGCATGTAAATTAACAAATTGATGTCAGTTTTTCATGTGTCTGCCCTGTTATTGATCATGAATTTTTTCATAACATTGTCATAATAGCTGTGGATCTATGAGGCAAGCTTCCTGGATCCACAGCTACTTTGACAATGTTATGGCAAAAGTCATGATCAATAATAGGACACTGGCACATGAAAAACTGATGTCAATTTGTAAAACTGTGCAGTACTTTCTCTCCATGAATATAGACTTGGTATGATCCAAAAATTGTAACATTTTGACAAATATGAAATTCTGGGCAATAACAAATATACAGTGTAATAACTGGTCTTGAACTCAATAGCATTGCCAGTCTTCCTTGGATATTTAAGGAGAAAAATATCTACACACTACTTGTCAGCGTTGACAAAATTCAGTGTCAATAACAGAAAACCTGCATCAATTTGTTTCTTTACAATAACAAATTGCCTGCTCTCGCTAGTCGATGCATCACATAGATTTCAACTTCATTGCAGGCGAGCAAAAGCGAGCCCACAGACTAATCTTGACGTTGGTGGTCAGCGCACGTTTTTAAAGGGTACAGCGTTAGAGCCAACTTGAAGCAAAATTTGGGCACATTCTTAGCATTCTTTTGTTTTCCAACTGGAATGAATGGTATGTGAGGAAATGACGGAGCAAAGGCTCTGGTGTTGAGCTCAAGGTCCGTGGCATGGGTCATGTGAATTTTCACGTGAATAGCCAATGTAATTTTCGGAAGCACATGTCACGTCCAGCGTTTAGTCGTACAAGCAACAACAAACTGTTCGTCAACACCAGGCAAAGGCTAAACTGCAAATTTTCGGTAAGATATAAGTGATTTGATCCACAAAATCAAACGCTTTAACTTTGAATTGTCGAAATCTTTTCAGTAAAAGTTTTTACTACGACTCGCTTGCATGAATGTCACCGGGTGAATTTAATTTCGCAGACAACTGGAATTTCGCAGAAGTGTACCGCTCTTTTTCTATCATCGATGCATCAGAAAAAATTGCTAAACCTCTCAGTACACAATTTAAGCTTTCTAAGGAACTTTGAAGTTTCAAAATCTGTTCAGTATTCGCTGAGTTACATTTTTTTGTTCTTTAACCACTCGCTCGTGTACATGTCAGTGAGAGGATTAAATTACGCAGACCATTATAATTTCGTGAAAATTTACTGCTTTTTTCTATCGGGAATCGGGAATACTGGCTTAATCTTTCAGTTCACAATCTAAGCTTTCTAAGGAACTTTGAATTTTAGAAATCCATTCAGTATTGCCTGAAATTTTTTTTTAACTCTGTAACTACCGGCTTGCATGTATGCCACCAAGTGAATAGACAACTATAAATTTCACGAAAGTTAACTGCTTTTTTTCTATGACCAACACGAACAAAAAGAGTAAGTTTACTTAACCCATCAAGAAGTAGCCAGTTAGTTTTTGACAGTAATTGTTTCATTACTTTTGACCCTGTGCTTGTACACATGTTCCTGTTATTTACTGCTCTTGAACAATAAATTGTTACTGTTTTGACTTATACAATAATTTTGTTTATTTTCAATAAAAGTTTCATTCCATTTAAAGTGCATCTTCTCTGCATCCCAGCCATTTGGGCGTTCAGTTAAGTTTTGGTTCTTGTCCTCCCTCCAAGAGTTTTCCAGCGGTTTTCCCATCTCCCTGTAAACCTACATTTCCAAATTCCTCTTCAATTAGCTACTTGAGAAGAACTACTTTTAATTTCGACCTGGTTTCCTATGTTAACAGTAGTCCTAACATCATCATCATCAACAACAACAATAATAATAATAAAAATAATAATAGTGATATTGATAATATCAACAGCAATAATAACAACAGCAATAAGGGTAATATTATTAACGACAACAACAACTGATTATAAATAGATCAACAGCAGGAACCCACAGTCCTGCGCTTCTCCCTTGCTATCCTCAATAATGTCTGTTCCATCTTGCAACAGACCACCCCCGCACTTACTACTTACTGCTAGTCATACAATTAAAGTTCATTGATGTGTACATTATTACGTTGGACGGTAGCTGTAGGCAGCAACAAACTGGCAAATGCCTTTGGAAGAAAAAAGCAAAGAAGAATGAGGTAGCTATAAAGCTCAATGACCTACATCTGTCAAAGGAAGAGTATGGAAAGGAGCCAAGGCACTATCCTTCACCTCACTACACTTCATTTGATCATAGACCTATGTAGCAAAACAAGACAGAGATGATGCTCTGTTTGATGCAATAAGGGCATCAGTTCTATCTCCAGGTCTTAACTCATGGATCTGTACAGCCCCTGAAATGATCCCGACCCCGAAATGACCTCCTAACCCTGAAATGGTCCCCAAATTGACCCCAAAATGATCCCTACTTTTCTTCTTGTCAACCCCGAGATGGCCCCCAAGAAAATAGGGAATGGTGATTAAACACGGGGCTGTGGATTTCTCAATAATTAGGGAAAGTAAAGTCATTTTGGCACATGTAGTAAATTAATTTATGGTGCTGAAATTAACAACTAAAAGGGAATAAAGTAAACTTAGAATAGGGGAAATTTTGCAATAAATGTAATTTGTAGAAACATTTGTAACTGAAGCTAATTAGTGTTATTATGAGAAATAGACTGTATATACCATAGAAAGTGCTGTACTCAGCATTGTCCAAAGGCAGATTTCTTCACTTAACCTTTAATTAGATTAAATTTATAGTTAATTTAATTTCACTTAATTTAGTCAAAGTGCAAATTACTTGATTCCAAATAATTCTACCTGGTATGAATCTGCCCCATTTTCTTTACTGTGAAAAGCTACAAGATGGCAGCAAGTCTTTCGAGTCGACACTACACTGGATGCAAAATAATCTGCCACAGTTTGAGCCTGTTCTTGATTGCCTATTCTCCACGTTAGGATCTGATTTTCTTGAAAATGGTGGGCTGGTCGTTCTGAATTTCCTGAGGTTTAGTTCGCTCTGTTTGCATACTTTCCGGGCATACTTTCCCACGAGAAAAGTTCGCAAGTTGCTCTCGCTCATTACGCGAAACTGGTGTTTGAGTTGGTCAGGTAAATATTAAGGAAGAATTTTGAATACCGGTATGTGTTTAATTTATTTTTATAAGGCAGCTTACGGCGCTTAAAACTGCCAGTTTTCCATGATCCTTCAGCATTTTATCGAGTAAAATGTGCTCAAGCGGGAATTAAACGAGATTGGTCCAGTGTAGTGGAAAATACCGTTGCATTCGACGTATGAAAATTTCGGAAAGTCAAACCGAAACTTCTGGTCAAATGGAATGCGCCCCTAAAACCCCAAGAAACACAATTGTGACACTTTATATTTCAATTGTTTTTTATTGACAAATCTTTGTGAAATCCCGAGTGACAAGTGATCTACGAATTTTTTGAGTGTTCTACCAACATCCCAAGTGGTTTATCAGGCTATAAATCATAGAAACTTGTGGTCTAATGTTTTCATATAATAATTCAGAAGATGCGCGATTTTTCATGGGTTTACTGGTACAATAAACTATAGGTGATTGACCAATTACAGCGTGTGCATCGATTTGGTTATTATATAAATAATTGTAACTAGGAGCAAGCCATATTTTGTCAATTTACAAAGCCCAGTGTTGCGTATCAGTGTGAATTCATCAGACAGTTTGGAACAAAACTTTGTAAAAAAGAAATGGTAAGTTTATTTTTTGGGATTTCTCTGCACGATGGAATGTAAAAAAACAGTTTTATTTTCCAATTTAAATATAATTTCTTTATGACAAGTCGTAACGTTGCCTGACACTTAAGACACTCGCCTGGGTGAGTGGACAGGTGGTTATTTCCAACCCTGAAGTTTGTTTCTAGTTGCCATTGGTTCAACCAAGTCTTCTCCTTCTTTCTATCCTTTAAATGCTCCTCACATATCAAACTGTGGCATGTCTTGAATTATTTTTTTTGTGAAAATATAGCCTTTATTAATACACATAAACCTATGTACAATACAATGCAATTGATAACAATTTAACAGTTGCAAAATTAATACAGCCGTAAGCTACGGTAAATAAACATACATGTAGGAGAGAGATTTAACAATAATAAAAATGACTTAACCAGAGAAGACCAAAACAGGAGCATCATTAAACGTAAATTTCAATTTTCTAGCCTGCACTTAGAGGACATTTTGCTGACAAAATCTGTGATTAGAAGAGAATTAGTGTAACTTATTTGTATAGATAAAATAGCGAGCAAAAAGCAAGGAAATTAGCTGTAGCTAATTTTATCAGTTCTTTATTGACAGGATTGGAAAAAATCCCAAATAAAACTCTTGATTTTTTGGTTTAAAAGAAGACTGATTACAGTTGTTGAGCCATTGCACCACTTTTGACAAGAAATCTTTGGTAAAAGAACAGTCTAAAAAAGTATGTTCTACTGAGTCTTGTTCTCCACAATACAGGCATTCACTGTCGTCTTTGATACCAAATCTACAGAGCTCTTTTTTAGTTACAACAATTCGGTGGAGAAATTTGAACTGAAATTCCCTCAGCTTATTTTCTCTGGAAACCTTTGTTCATCGATATAAAATGCTTTCCCCAATGTTTTGCACATATTGGCATAGATTTACTCCATTAATTGGTCCAGTATATGGACCATTTTTAACTTGCTTGTTCGATAACCAGTAGAAACCCTTTACCTTTGCGGTTTCAAAGTTTATCATCATTGAAATATCAAGATTAAAAGTTGAGCAGTTTTGTAGAAAGATGCTCTTGGAAAGCGGTTCTAAGCTATTGTTCTTTGCCTTGGCCAGTAAACTGTCCAGAATAGCACTTCTTCTTTAATTCAAAAAGTTAGTTTTAAATTTATATTTCGCTTTAAAGGCTTGGTATGAGAGTAACAGACCTTGCTCATCTAACAAGTCACTTACGAAGATAACTCCTTTTGAAAACCACTCTTGAATAAAAAATGGCTTGCGGTCTAGTAGTATTTCCTGGTTATTAAACAAAACTAATTGGCCCAGATTATAATTATACAGATTTTTAAGATCATCGATGAAGGAGAGCATGTATTTATAGAAGGTAGGTAATTTGGAATTGAGGAAAGTCACATCATATTACAACACAGTAGGAAAAAATTGGGTACTGAATTCCAATTCGAGTTTGCATGTTTCAGCAGACAAGGTACATGTATCCATGTCAAACGCATAGCCTTTAACATAAGACCTACATCAGTCATACGAATACCACCTTTATCATAATCTTGGTGAAGGCTGTCTCTTAATTTTGTCCTTTTTCTTGTTCCAAAGGAAACTTAAGAGTTTCCTTTTAACAGTTGTGATAGCATCTTTTGGCGCATTGGTGTTCAAGGCTGAATAGAGAAAGATTTAATAATGAAAACTTTCCCAAATAGGGCGAGGCTCCTTGAGCTCCACATATCTACAATGTAGGTGAATTTGGAGTTTTTTAATTTTTAGGCCATGACAATTGCAATGGTGTCATTCTGTTGTTTCACCACTTACCCAACCAAAGTGCCTTGGTCTTTTTGACATTGAGTTTTAAACCAGAAACTGGCACAAAGTCATTAACTAAACACAGAGCCTTGTCAACCAAAGTAATATCTTTGCAAAAGAGGTTAGTCTCATCTGCAAATTTTTTCACTTTAACTTCATTTCTATAAATATTCATTCCTTTAACAAACTTACTCTGGCGGATTTTATTGGAAAGTATTTCCACACCCAAAATAAAAAGATAGGGCGACAGGCGGCAGCCTTGTCTGACTGCCCTTGTTGGCTTGAACCAATTTGTTGCAAACCCGTTGTTGAGAACTGCACTTTCAACATCAGTGTAAAAGATGCTAGTCCACCGTTTTACGCTTTCCCCAAAATTAAAAAGATTCAATACACTTTTTATGAATGGCCATTCCAAAGTGTTGAATATTTTCCTGAAGTCAAGTGAAACCAAGACTCCCATTAAATCCTCATTCTTAGTGTATTCAAGAACATCACTGATGAGTCTTAAATTCTTGCCTATATATCGCTCCTTCATGAAGCCTGTCTGATCTGGTGTACAAGTTTCGGAAAAATTGTCTCAATCCGTCTAGCTAAGGCTTGAGATACAATTTTATAATCAGTATTTAACAGTGTTATTAGTCTCCTTGGGAATAAGAGTAATTACTCCACGGCGTTGCGAGATACAACTGTAGACAGTTTCCCAACTACATAAGCTGCATTTAGGCTTTCTAAGAGACAACTTCCTACTGAATCGAAAAGCTACTTATAAAATTCTACGGTGCAGCCATCCTCACCTGGCAATTTGTTTTCCTGGAAAGATTGGATTTCTGGTAAAGGGGTCAAATTGTTCTTGCAATGTGGATATTTCAGAGGAGTAGGGGTCCTCATAAAATTCCTGAATGACTTTTAAGATTTCCTTTTCTTCTCTTATCTCTAATCCGTCCTGTTTCCAGAGCTTGTTAATGGTCTTTCTGTTGTAGTTTCTTTTTTCCAAGTTGAAAAAGTATTTAGTGGTTTTTCCCCTTTTTCTATCCACCTAGATTTAGATCAAAACATTGCAGCTTTTCCTTTGCGATCATATATCAAATGAAGCTCTGTCTTTAAAGCTCCGTATTCATTTAAAGGTTATCGCTGTTACAAGTTAAGTTGTCAAGGTGATCAAGTCGCTGGGAAATTTCAGTCTCCCTATTGGAAAGTGCTCTTGATTTTTGTTTTGCAAATGAAATAGATTTCTCTCTTATTTCCATTTTCATTAATTCCCAGAATAGCTGCTTGTCCCGAACAAAGGAATATTCATCGCATATTTGAGGTACGAGTTCGCGAATATGTGCTATATACACTTCATCTTCAAGCAAGGTATTGTTGAATTTCCAGAAACCAGGGCCCCTTGTGATGGTCACGGGCAAAGACAGACACAAATAGATTGCTTTATGATCAGGTGCAATCGACACGGTAATTCCAACTTTGCTTACATACTTTACCAAAGATTTTGCCACAAGAAAATAATCTATTCTTGACTTGACCTGTAACAATTTTAGATTCGTATGAAAAAAGTTGTAAATTCTGATGGCGGGCTCTGTAAATGTCGATTAAATCAAAGGTTTCCATGGTGGTTGGTAGCAGATTTCTAAAAGGTGTAGGTTTCCAAGATGCTCCACCTTTTTTATCTTTTTTTGTTAGTGTACAGTTCCAATCACCTCCGATGATAATGTTTGTCATTTCGGACTTGTCAACAAATTAGTCAACTGTTTAATTCCTGGATGAACTCTAGTTGATCTGATTGGTTGTTAGATGCGTAGACATTGCATAACGAAGTTTTCATGCCATTTAAATACATGCTGATTAAAACAATTCTCCCTGTATTATTACTAAGAAAGTATTCCACATTGCTGTTTAGGGTTGGATCTAATAAGATGCAAACACCCTTGCTATGGTGTGTCCCATGAGAAAAAAGAATCTTACCCCCCATTCACTTTTCCACATTGATTCATCATTTGCATCTGAATATGTCTCTTGGAGAAAAAAAAAATCGGCTTTTTGATCTTTCAAATAGGTAAAGATGCTCCTTTTTTTGGTCTGGTCTCTTATACCTCTGACATTTAACAAAATAATTTTGCATTTTACATTGGATTGCATTGCATACAGTCTTCCAAAACCACAGGCTCCCAAGCTCAAAATACGTGGTGTATGTGACAGCTTGTGTATATAGAGAATTACATGGGAAAATCACCGATCGTAAAAAAAATTGTGTAAATGTTTTGTTAGTTTAGGCACAGGCTCCCCAAGCTCAAAATATGTGGTGTATGTGACAGCTTGTGTATATAGCGAATTATATGGGAAAATCATTGTGTAAATGACTTTCTCATTTGAAATAAAGTTTTCCTACCTCAAATGTGTGGCGAACTTGTTTCTTGCGCCGATTTTAGAGCCATTCTGACACCGTTTAGTGAAGTTAAGAAGGCAGACCACTCGATCCATCGCTAGCCAGACGTCAATCCACAAATCGCTTTCTCCTCAAAAGGAAAAGTCCTGAATCGCAATAATAACAACAGTTCCATGAAGCCCAATAAATTTCATTCCAAATATGTGTGCTTCAGCAGCCGAAAGACTCATGAAGAACGAAGAATTTCGCTCAAAATTCGCCTCTGACTCTCCTGAAAGGCTTGTGTGGAAGCTGGCACCAACAGCCACTTGCAAGGTGCTTTCACCCTCAACTCTGATTGGTTCATTTGAATTTGAGCACGCACTGACATCACAACCTTCCACCGGAGGAAAACGTACATTTTGCCTTGGGAGCCTTAGTGGAACACTTGATTCACAACAAAATGCACGTTTCCCTCCGGTGAGGGTCGTGTAGTCAGCGCGCACTCAAACTCAAATAAACCAATCAGAGTTGAGGGTGAAACCACCTTGCGAGCAGCCGCTGGCGCCAGCTTCCACACAAGCCTTTCAGGAGGGTCAAAGAGGCGAATTTTACGCCAAATTTTTCGTTCTTCATGAGTCTTTTGGCCTCCAAAGCACACGTATTTGGAGTGAAATTTATTGGGCTTTATGGAACTATTGTTATTACTGCGATTCGGGACTTTTCCTTTTGAGGAGACAGCGATTTGTGGAGTGACGTCTGGCCAGCGATGGATCGAGTGGTCTGACTTTCCATTCTTTTAGAAGGAGGAGTAACGGTTTCAAACAACTTCACTAAATGGCATCAGAATGGCTCTAAAATCGGCACAAGAGACAAGTTCGCCACACATTTGAGGTAGGAAAACTTTATTTCAAATGAGAAAGTCATTTACACAATGATTTTCCCATATAATTCTCTATATACACAAGCTGTCACATACACCACATATTTTGAGCTTGGGGAGCCTGTGCCTAAACTAACAAAACTTAACAATCAATACACAAAAAGAAGCTTTGACCTTTGCCCTTATCCATTTGAAATCTTCCCTCATGTTAAGACAAATCAATACGAGACAATTTTCGACATAACCTACTGTAGACCGTTCAAACAATCTAGAGCTTATTTAAATCATGTTCAGAAAAGCTTCAAATAGGTCTTCCCTCAGGGGATGTCTTCACAAACACTTTACCATCAATGGTCCACACTCCTAGCAGTGATAACTCTTTTTTCCTAGAATTAGCTTTTCCCACCAACTCTCCACGAAATGCTGTCAGGTTTTCATTAATGAAAATCTTGCTGGCCTGAACTCGATCTGCTATTGTAGCATTCGGAAAAATACTGGCAAAATGTACATTTCTTAGTCCAACTCTGTTTATAAAGAGAATATTTCACCTTATGACTGACAAAACATACAATAATTGGGCTGGATCTCTTTCTTTTCACTCGATGGCAGATGTCGATATCTTTGGGTTTTACTTGAACATTCAGCACATTGGCAATTTTGAGTACAGCACCTTCATTTTAACTAATACTTTCAGGAAAACCGACTATTTCAAGGGAGTTTTTTCTCAAGTATTGCTCTAAATTGTCCAAGCCATGACACAGTTCATCTATTTCATCCCTTTGCTGAGAGATTTTTCGTTTAGCTGCATCAAGTTCAATTCTCAATTCCTCGTTGGTGCTTTTTACATCACTTAAAATGGTCTTTGTCGCCAACAGCTCGCTCTCCAATCTCCTAAGAGACGACTTTAGCTCACCAACTTTGGTCGAGAGTTTGTTGTTTTCCTTGAGGATATTTTCTGTGGTTCTTTGTATGCTAATAAGTAAAGTTTGAATATCGTGCAGGTTGGGTTCATTTGCAGTGACAACCTTTTCTGCTTCTTTGACTTCTTCTTCGCTCTGTGCGTTGTCGGTCGCCATGTTTGGACGCTTTGAAGCAGATATTTCTTCCTCCATAGGACCTCTTGCTTCTTTCTTGTTCTTCTGACCAATTGTAATAGGCATTTGTCTTGGAAGCAAACTTAAATAATGTCTTGAATTCCTTGTCGGCAGGGCCCCAAAATATCTTCCAAAACTCTTCTTCTCTTAACATCTTTTGAAATTGTAAGAAATGACAGGTCTGGCCTGTTTCTGGATCCAGTTCTCAGCCTTGCTCGCAAAACATACTGAACATGGATTACTGGTATAAGCTTGAGATTTCTATTGTGTGATAGTTGACAAGGCACATAGAAATCAAGAGTGAATAATCTAACTGCTTCAGTATAAATCTAATTTTTGTTCAAAACTTGATCTAAATCCCCTTCACAGACACTTTGAAAACGTCAAGAAGGAGCTGTCATCCCAGGGGAGGTACTTCAGGAATTTCTGGGTGGGGATGTGCCAGTGGGACCCTGGAACCCTTAGCCTATACCAGAGCTAGTTCAGCTGAATTTTGGTGCCCTAGAGTAAACTCCTCAAATCACTCCTATCCTTGACTAGCTGTTTTCCAGAAACTGATTTTTGACAGTTAATAATATCCAGTACAATTTTATGATAGTCATCTATCAATGCTGTTGAGGCAGAGTTGTGGAAATTTAAACCTGCCAATTTCATTTTTTATATTTTTGAGTAGCAATTCGTAGTTTCCTTTCATGAAAGACTAGACCCAAACACTCAGATTTATATACCCTATCCTAGAGTAAACTGCTTGAAAACCATACCCTAAACAGTGGCACATACCTATAAAGCCCATATGTGGCAGCCCCCCCCCCCCCCCCCGACCGGAGGCTGTCATATTGTTAACGGGTCTTAACAAGGATACACTACTCACTATCTATCAGAGGATAATCAGTAGCATAGCCAATCAGAGAATGGTATTCGCCATAGATTGCAAGTAGATTTATTCTACAACTCAATAGAAACACAGTACGTATTTTCTATTTCTAAGTAAAGGCTTGTGACTGTGTTTATGCCTATACTAAAATATGCACCTGCATTGTTTGTCATTGATGTATAAATGATCATGTCACGCCAGGGTACACTGCAGTCAGGTAATTACGATGTGAACATAAACAACCACAAAGTGGATGTATTGTACACCAGGGTGCATTTAGTTTAGGGTACGCCGAAGATCTTCAGTGTGGCTTTTGAAATTTTGTGGCGTACCGGCGTGCGATCAACAAGATGTCGGCGTACTGAAGCATAACTGGCGACCTCACTAAAAATGGAAATTAATAGTTCCTTGTCAACGATAAGCGAAAACCTGAATCAATATTAGCCGGCCCTTATGTCCTCGATTTCTAGAGATGGCTAGATAAAATAAAGCACAACCACTGAACACATAAAGATGAAAAGTAAATGCTTTTGCTTGTGATAGCGAGCATGGACATCAACAAACTAGTCTCCAGGATTTTTCTTCCCCCCCCCCCCTTTCGCGACGGCAAAGTACGGCGTACAGTGGCACCCTACTCGGCGTACATTTTCAAAGCCCCCAGCGTAACTTCGGCGCAGGGTCTATGCGGAATGCACCCTGGATTGTACACATTATACTGTTCTACAGTGAACCTACAGTTCTTGTTTTGGGATTAACTATTTTATTCCACGCTGCAT
>CM042759.1:9689724-9716078 GCA_022496165.2 Catalaphyllia jardinei
TGGGTTTCTGGGTCTTTGGGTCTTGGGGCCTCTGGGTAAGTGGGTCGTTGGGTTTCTGGGTCTTTGGGTCTCTGGGCCTCAGTGAGGCGTTGGGTCTTTGAGCTCCTGGGTAAGTGGGTCGTTGGGTTTCTGGGCCTTTAGGTCTCTGGGCCTAAGTGGGTCAGGTTTCTGGGTCTTTGGGCCTCTGGGCCTAAGTGGGTCGTCGGGTTTCTGGGTCCTTGGGTCTCAACGCCTAAGTTGGTTGTTGGGTTTCTGAGTCTTTGAATCTCTGAACCCAAGTGGGTCATTGGTATATCAAAGAAATAAAATACACTTGAATTTCTGATGATCTATTCTGTAAAAATGAAAGAAAGAACCTAAGCAAGACCAATCATCTTGGATTTTGGAGCCAGTGAATGATCTTTCCACAGGAATGTTTTGCAGACTGTAGACTGCAGGTAGAAATAGCCTGTCTTTTTTTTTTCAAGTTTAAGAAACAATAAACCCCAATGAAAAGGCTAACCGCAAGCAACCTACAGCTGTAAGTTAATTTATGCTAACCGGGGCGCCATTCAGGCTAACCAGTCGAAGTGCTATGTAGACTCACTCAAACTCGTAAAGTATATTTTATCAACCTGCTACTTGCAAAAATACCAGCTTATAATTATATAAATATTTTTCATATGGACGTCTGCCAATACACAGAAACAAAACGTCAAAACTAACAACGCCTTCACAGCCAACAAAGAAGACGCGTGCTCGGGACATGTCTCTTCACGAGTTTCACTTTAAATTAGAAATATTTTTCACGGAAAGACTGATTTGTTCCTCAATCAATAGGAGCGCTAATTCTTTCTGCTGTTTAAGGTGCTGTAGTTTTTGCTTCACTTGGTTTTCATCTTATGAATTGTTGTCGCTTTGGCATGTGTAAAAAAATATGCAAATTAGGTCAGGTGACTTTTCAAGGACCAAAAGTATATGAGCTTGGAAATGTTGAAATATTTCAAAAGCAGAGTTTAAATACAGAAATTACTTTCATCAGGGGACTGGGTACTAGGAGTAAAACCATTAGGACGTTCCTTATACAAATTCAGTTTAATCACTCTTTCAATAAACTGTTCCCATTTTCATTTGAAGATTTTGGTAAATTGTTTGGCCGTACCAAGTCACATGACCTAATTGGATAGATTGGTGATCTCTTTAAAGCAATTTTTGCACCACACACTGTTTTTTGTTTAGACTGTGCGCGCTCTGTTGCAGTGTTTCCGGTTACATTATTGAATTATTATATTATAATTGCCAATTTTTTTCGGGCTGTTTGCTATCCGAGATCATTTCAGTGAGTTTTAATATAATGACTATTTTTGTATAGAGGCAGAGGTCCATAAGAAAATTTCAGAAAAATTGTTGTTCTTTACCTTTCGATTAGGTAGTTCATTTCAAGTGTTGCATTCCATCGCTAAGTGATCAAATTATTCATATATTGTTGAACTAAAAATATCCAAAATGATTGTTTGTGTTTGCTCTGACGCAAAAGCGAAAAGGAAGCTATTTTATCAAGGAGTTTATTATCAAAATGATTTTTAATGCATTCATCAGTCCAAGGTTGAAAGATAATCTGAAATTAGCATTGACTTACTTGAATAAACCTCGTTTTTTCTCACAACATTATATATTCGATATACTCACGTCCAGTTTATACGTCGAATTTCAGACGTATCAAATCTAATTCAAGAGACAAAAAATGACAGTTTACCTTAACAGACTAATTTTTTCTGAATACTGGGGTGATTTATTGCAATTTTTCAACATTTTTCTCAATGAACAATTACATTTGACGCAACTGAAATGTGAATAACATTGGGCCTATCTACGTGGATGTCTCGATTAAAATACTGGGCCGGGTTGTTCGAAAGCCGGTTAATGTTAACCCAGGGTTAAATGTTAACTGAAGAATTATGTTTTCTTGCTTAAAAATGTTCTTTACCTCTAATGTTTGGTGTAGTTTGAGATTACTACAGTTCAAAACTGAAGGGCAAACAATACAAACAGAACACCTCACCAGAATATTACTAAAATGAAATCAAAATTCTTGCTAATCCTGGGTTAGCTTAATTGGGCTTTGAACAACTCGGCCCTGATGGAAAATATTGCCCCTGTTATAAGCCTATGATACTTATTGGTTTTCGATTGCAGTTACTAATGGGAAATAATAATGCTGCTGGTTTAAGGGCCTAAATATCTACTGGCTTTCGATTGCAATTGTTTCATTGTTGTATTCAGATGCAACATGATCAATAAATGAATGAACAGTTCGAAGCTGTAGTCATCCCTTTCAGCATCCCAAAATACTGTAAATCTCATATAGGCAAGACAACAAGGCCAAAATCGAACGACCCAGAGGCCCAGATACCCAAACACCCTGAAATCCAGAGACCCAAAGACTTAAAGGCCCAGAGGCGCAGAGACTCAAAGACACACTTGCACCAAGAGACCCAGAGACCCATAGCCCCATAGAGCCAGAAACCCGAAAGCCCACTAACCCAGAGGCCCAGAGACCCCACGACCCACTTGGGTTCAGAGATTCAAAGACTCAGAAACCCAACAACCAACTTAGGCGTTGAGACCCAAGGACGCAGAAACCCGACGACCCACTTAGGCCCAGAGGCCCAAAGACCCAGAAACTCGACCCACTTAGGCCCAGAGACCTGAAGGCCCAGAAACCCAACGATCCACTTACCCAGGGGCCCGAAGACCCAACGTCTTACTGGGGCCCAGAGACCCAAAGACCCACTTACCCAGAGGCCCCAAGACCCAAAGACCCAGAAACCCAACGACCCACTTACCCAGGGGCCCGAATACCCAATGCCCCTCTTGGGCCCATAGACCCAGCGACCCACTTACCCAGAGGCCCCAAGACCCTAAGTCCCATGAACCCAAAAACCCTAAAGACCTACTCGTCCAGTGGTCCAAAGACCCTGCGCCCCAAAAAACTAGTGGCCTAGAAGTCCTAGCGATCCAGTGTTCCAGTAGTCCAAAAACTCTAGAGATCCCGAGCTCCAGCGGTTGATGAATCAGTTAGTTTCAGTGGTTGATATACCGAGAAAGGGCCGCACTTGATACACAATATAATTAAGCTTACACGTTAAATAAGTGTTGAACAACTAGAAATTAGTCGTTAGCTGATTATTTATCAAGGACTAACCCTACCTTACGGCGCGATTCAAGCAGATTCCGCAAAATCTGTGACCACATGCAGTTTGCAGTGGATTTTTCAGTGCTTTTTTACATAACGGACATCTGTAGCGATCTGGTAAAGGTACTAAAAACTGAACGTCATCGGCATTTGAAGTCTCCACAATTTCATCTAATTCACTGGTGTACATATTTCTCACAAACTATGCCGTTTATACATCTTAAGGAAAACGGAATTCCAAGCTGTAAACCTCATCGGAAACCGAAAATAAAGAAACGCTCACGTAATCACTTTTCATCAAATTATGCTTACCAAGCGAATTACTGCACTCTCGTCCCCAGACGCAGCGCTCCTTTTTTGGTCAGCACCAAGAATCGCGGGCTCCTGGCGCTTTCCAAAAGCGCGGGACACCCCAACGGCACTTTCCTGGTAATGGAATTTACGAGCTTCCGTGGTGTATCCAAATTTTCTTACCGGCATATCTTCTTTTCTTAATTTGATTTTATTCCCGCAATTTCTGGTTGAATAGTTCGCTTCGCACAATTTCTGTTTCTTTTGCTCCCATTTCTAAATTTTCGGAATTCAATGTTGAATGGGGCCCCAAAAGGACTAATATAGCCAGGGGTGAGATTAGGGACGAGCTCCTAATCTCTATAAAATGCCCCTAGAAGGCCTGCGTCTCAACACAGCCTCTGTCAATCAAGTCCCAACCAGAACCGTTCATGTCGCGGGGTCGTTTTGGCACTGATTCTGGTGGTACAACGGCGAGTGGTTGGCGCCCTAAAACTAAGACACGTAGCCTAGTTGGCATCTCGTCTAGGAGAATGGTAAACTCTGATTTCAAACCTAGGGGAAGAAAGCCCCCGAAAGAAAAACCCAACCCTCCAGAGTGGAGGTTGAGAGCAGGGCCAATCACCCAGCCTCGTGAAAAACAGTAGATTACAGAAACCAGAAATCCTTTGAAAACAAGTTTCGCGGGTAGCCGCCAAACGATTTACCGGACTCCGGGTAATAACTTCATGCCATGGAAGGATGGCAGTATGATGAGTACGGGTCAAATCAGTGAAGCGCGTACACAGAGTAGGCCGTTAGCTAAGAGGACGGACGAGAGAGACATGGTGTAGAACAGTAAACAAAGAGAGAGAACATCTCAGATTAAGACCTGGAGACAGGCTGAGGTTGCAGCCAAAGACAAAGTAGCTTGGAGCAGGGGGATCAATGGCCCCATTCTCCATGGGGAGAGAAGGGATCGATGTTGATGAATGTTGACTGGAAAACTCTTCCGGTGCATCAAATAGAGCAATTTCGATATATTAAAATTCAGCCTAGAACAATAGACCCAACTCAGTACGACGCTCTGGGGAATAACTAGTGTATAGAGTTTGTGGACCTTGTTGGACCTTCTTGACCCAACAAGGTCGAAACAGCTGTCCACGGTTGCAGTTCTTGGGTTGAAATTCAGTTTAGACTCTATCATGTCGTTATCCCGTTAAGCTTTCTACGTAGTAATTAGCCTTCAAACGCATTAAATCAGTGGTGTTCTAGACTGTCAACCCACGATTTTCGCGTCATTAGCACGCGCATATGTAGTCGTGCGCGCACAAAACGTAAGATATCTCACTCAAGCACGGTGAACCCCACTTTACAATGCATGAATTTCAATTACACAAGGTTATCTACAGTATATCTCGATTTGAAGAAAAGTCGCGCGTACGCAGAGAATTTTTAAGTTTATAGTATATTCGTAACTCCTGTTAAACTACTAAACATGAAGAAACTGAACTCAAAAAGGCTGACAGTGCGGTTGGGGTTAACTGTTATATATTTCCCATTATTATTCATTCAAAATATTTGCCCGTTTCTGATTGGTTAAAACCACACGCATAATTCACCATAACCAGCTGCTGTTGACCAAATATTGAACCAATGACATCAAAAGTGCAGCCCGCTGTAAATTATTGAACCGATGATGTCAAAATGACGTCAAAAGTGCAGCCCGCTGCAGATTATTGAACCATTGACCGAGAAAACCTGGGAACGAGATTGTGTTATTTTTGGTGAGAGGAAAAACAAAGAGCGAAATGGCGAAACTCCTTTAAGAACAGGAAAATATTTTGAATTAATAATAAAGCAACTATTGAATTCGGCTTTCGTAGGATATGAAGAATTCTGTAGGTCTCGGCTAGTGTTATCCACCTCGGTCTTCGACCTCTGTGGATAACACCCTATTCTTCATATCCTACTCAGCCTCATTCAATAATAGTTAAATATTTGAGTAAAAATAACACACAAATTGCGGTTATAAACATAACGAGACAACGCATGTTGTAAAAACTTTCATTTATGAACTTAACGTTTCGTATGCTCCAACATACATCTTCAGAAGTAACGGCTACCAAAATTACAATTAAATTTAAACACGAAGGCTAATACCAAATAAGGAAAGTAATAACAATGAAAAAGTAAATGAAAATAAACAGACCTAGTTAAATCTGCTGGAAAAATATGAATGGCTAGTAGAGAAGAAGTTTCTCACTGCCAACATTTTCATTGAGCGCTGGTTTTAAATCGCGAATCAACAAGGTTTCCTTCATTTTACAGTGTATATCAGATTTTCCAGTGGCTAAAATGTGAAAATGATCTCATTTAATTTTGTGGCCTGTTTGGGTCATGTGATCAGCAATGGCAGAATCGTCAGCGCCTTGAAATGTTCCGTTTTCCTGTCATGTAAACGACGTTTTGTTTTCCCAATGTAGCAATCTTCACAATCCCAACAGCTAGCCCTATAAACTACTTTAGACTTAAGGGAGTGGCTGAGCCTGTCTTTATAGGGGGAAAAGGACTTAATTCGGCGAGTGTTTCTGAAAATAATCTTAGGATTAAAACAACCATAGAACTTGGAAATACATGATTGAAGCTGTTGAGTAACGATTTTACTTTGAATTCCTAGATAGGGTAAAACAATGAAAATTTCTTTTTTGGGCACTAATGATATCCTTAGGTTTGTCTCGGTGTTTATTGACTACATCGTTCATGTTATATGAAATAATACCACGGGGGTACCCATTGCGTGACAAATGCTTCTTGAGGTCATCTAAAGCAGACTGTAGCAGACTGGGCGATGAACAAATTCGGAGACAACGATAAGTAAGTGTGCGGATGAGGTTAACTTTGTATTTTCGAGGCGTGAAAGAATCCCATTGAGTGTAGAGGCCAGTGAAAGTTTTCTTTCGGTAGATGGAAGTGGAAAAGGAGTTGTTAGATTGGCGTTTGATGAGAACATCAAGAAAAGGAATCTCTTGGTCCTGTTCAAATTCAGTACTGAATTGAATGTTCTTGTGCCGTGTCTCGAGATAAGAAAGAAATTGAACAGCACTGTCTTTATTGGGAAATAAGGTGAAAGTGTCAACAACATATCTAAACCAGATGCTTGGACGAGGACCGTTATTCATTACCCATTTTTCCTCGAAATCGCACATAAAAATATTGGCCAAAACCGGTCCTAAAGGAGATCCCATTGCCACTCCATCGATCTGGTCGTAGTACTGGCCATCAAACACAAAATGGCTCCTCTTAGTGGCAAAAACAAGTAAATATTTCAAGACAGAGCGCGGTAACTTTGATGGATTGGCTAAAGCATATAATTTGCCAGACAGATTTGTATAGTCTCATCAAGCGGAACGTTGGTGAAGAGCGAACTGACATCAAAAGAACACTTTTTTTCGCCATTATGGTTGTAAGACTTGGCCCATTCTGAAAAGGTGAAGGTGTCCTTGACAGTACACTGATTAGTTGAGATAGGTTGAAGTACCCGAACAAGATAGGAAGCAAGGTTATAAGTGTTAATAGACGAGACAATAGGGCGAAATGGGCAACCAGATTTATGTACCTTGGGTAGACCATAGAGTACACCTTGCGTGGAACCAGACGGCATTCTTTTGTGAAGTGTTTCATCATCAATAATACCATCTCTTTTAAGTTTACGGAGATAAGTAATCAGACTGTCCTCTCTCGACTTCGTAGGGTTTTGTCCATCGCCGAAGACAATATACAAAAACTATTGTTCGTAGGTTTTTTGGTCAAGTCAGGCAGTGTGAATCTATAATCTTTAATCATGGTGCTCCTAAAACAGAAATGACTATACTAGGAGGGATAATTACGGAATAATAAGTAATTTACATAAGACGTAGGATAAAATAACATAATAAATAAAGAAATAAAAACTTAGATAAAAACAAAATAGCATAAATAATCTAATATAAAATGGGTATGAACTAATCCGACCTAATAAATGAGAGAGCATTTGATTTAAATGAAGCTAAATTATCAATATTTCTGAAGCTCAGAGGTATATTGTTCCATAAAGCTATTGTCCTCGGATAAAAAGAATATTTATCAGAATATCGTTATTCACTTACACTTGTTTGAGAGGACAGCAGTTTGCAGCTCTTGATGGTTTTTCATTGCGTGTGATACAAGGTGGAAGTGATATGCCAACATGGCCCATAGAAATTTTATAAAACATGGTGCCTTGTGAAACAAGTCTTCGGCGATGGAGCGAGTCCCATTCAAGACTTTGTATCATTGGTGTATCGTGGCTAAAACTCGAGTAGTCGTTAAAGACATATCGAGCGGCTCTTCGTTGGACAGATTCAATTTTGTTTATGTTCTGTTGCCTGTATGGATTCCGTACACAGGACGCGTATTCGAGTTTAGGCAGAACAAGAGTACGGTATGCCGTGTCTTTAACGTTATGGCTACAACCGCCCAGTGCTCGGCGCAGAAGACCCAGAGTTGAGTTGGCATTTTTGCAAATGGCGTCCAAATGTTCATTCCAGCTTAAGTTGCTTGATATCGTAACACCAAGGTACTTTGTTGAGTTAACTTTGGATATAGGCATGCCATTTAAAGTGTATTGAAACAGGATTGGAGACTTTTTACATGTTTTTCCTAAATGGTAAGTTTTTTAACGTTAAATTTCAGTTGTCAGTTTTTTGACCATAAAGATAATTGGTACAGGTCATTTTGTAAACCTAAGCAGTCCTGAGAACTTCGAATTTCACTATACAAAATACAGTCGTCAGCAAAAAGGCGCAAATTAGCATTTATACATTTCGTGATGTCATTTATATACAGTAGAAATAACACTGGCCCCAAGATTGAACCTTCTGGGACCCCAGATAAAACAGGCTTAGGAGAAGATTGAGTGCCATTTTTGGAGACAATTTGAAAGCGATTTGACAGGAACTCCTTGATCCATAACAGCATATTTCCTCTGATTCCATAATAGTCCAATTTAAGTAATTATTATACATTGTACTCACTATCAGCATTCTGATTGGCCAAGAGCCCCCTGCTTATTTTGAGAATTCACGTGATTTTGTGGACTAGGATGATTATAGTATAATCTGCTATTCAATTATATCTGCCAGGAGCCCATCAGATTATACTGTGCGCAGTACGCACTGCGCACCTTTGGCATTCTCGACCCCAGAGCTCTTCTCTTTTGCGCATGACAGACGTCAGTCACGTGATAAAAGACAAGAGCTCTGGGGTGCTTTCCATTATGCTAAAGATTCCGGAAATTTCGGTCGGAATTCAAATGGAAAGGTTCGTTTCGGTTTCTTCTGACCGGAATATTCGGGATCACCTCTGGAGGTGGTCCACGTATTTCGGTCGGAATATTCAGACCGAAATTCGCCGTTTCATTTTTGACAAACCGGTTCTTTGCCCTAATTAGGGAATTCGGTAAAAGAATTTAAAATGACAACAGCCATTTCTATTGGTTGGCCCGATTTAATCGGAAAATCTCGTTCCATTTTCCTCAGGAATTCCCACTGATCTCTGACCGATCAGTTTGGTATAATAGAAAGCACCCCTGGGGTCGAGAATGGCACCTTTGGCTAAAGAGCGCTAGCACCTGAATGGTCTCCAGTGATGCGGCCGCTTGGTGCGTTTGTCCTTGTATTTTTACAAGTACAAATAAAATTTACTTGCATTTCACAAAATAGTTTTTGTATATTTTCCATAAACCAATGTATAATAAAACAATAATTCGGTTTTTGTGATATCCGGAATAATCAAGGTCTCGGCAGGTGTAATCAGCCTCGGCCTCCGGCCTCCGCTGATTGCACTTGCCTCGACCTTGATTATAAACAATAATTGGATGAGGTTTTTGTGATATCAGGAATAACCAAGGTCGAGGCAAGTGTAATCAGCCGTGGCCGGAGGCCGAGGCTGATTACACTTGATTGTATTACGCATGCGCACTACGCGAGGTATAATCTGCAATCTGTGTATTACGCATGCGCACTGCGCGAGGTATAATCTGCACATATAATTGGATAGGAGATTATACCCTAATCATGCTTGTCCACAAAGTACAATGTATAATAATTCCGGATATCACAAAAACTTCATCCAATTATTGTTTATAGTCTTTGGTGGGGTACAGAGTCAAAGGCTTTCGAGAAGTCAAGCAGGATAGCATCAGTCTGGCTGCGTACATTAATATATTTAGCGCAGTCGTGTATGGTTGTTGTCTATTGGGTCTCAAAATAGAAACGCTGTCGAAAGCCATGTTGCTGGTGAATTATAATGTTGTTTGTAGACAGGTGTTTAGCCATATGACTGAGCACCACGTGCTCCATTACTTTACAGCAAATGGAGGTTAAAGAAATTGGCCGGTAATTCGAAGGAAGAGATTTGAAAGAAACACACATGATGTTAGTAGCCTTTTGGCGAACTTTAGTGAAAATTGTCGTAGCATCGATCTTAGAACAAAAGACAACGAAACCAATCTTTGTCACGATTTGTTGACGATCTGAAAACACCGACTCGGACTTGAAAGTGGACGAGCTGCACTATGCAAATGAGATACTCCGCGCGTTAGTGTCAGACATGCCTTTCAAAAACTTTTGTAAACTCGCCAATCGAGCAGAAACAACAAGAAACTATCAAAAACAGGTTTTGGTTATGATAAAGCATTGTTTGGCAAACCCACAAATAAACTCGATACCGAAGTAAAGAGTTTTCTTACAGAACATTTCTCTACAGAACTATTAGAACTATTGGTCCCGCAGTCCGGCAGTCCAGCAGGTCTTTTAATTTCATGTGTAGCGCGCTTGTTTCGGCTGATGGATTTTAGAATGAGGTAAATTCATGTGTAGCACGCTTGTTTCGTCTGTACATAAAGTATTTCTCTTTTGTTTCCATATGCAAATATTTATTGACTGCGGGACTACGGGAGCAGGCATTTAATGGGACGCAATTTTGGCCGGGCATTCTGAAGTTTAGCCCCTTTTCCATTAAATCAAAGCATAAAAGTACATAGAAGAGCCCTGGTTCTTCTTCTTTGCCTTATTCTCTGCCATTGCTGTGAAAAATCGGCAAGAGAATCTTGCAACTCTCGCCATTTGATCATGCAACGTGACAACATCCACGCGAGAGCCCAAGACACGTGCGTGGATCAGCGTAGATATATGACGTCAGGATGGCGCAATTTGTTCTAAAAATAGAAAAATTGTCCCATATCATGGGTCCCCACGGATCCCAAGACTTCTGGTCTCCTTCCCTGATTAGGGAGTTTTAGCAATGGCGATGGCGATGGCGACGGCAACGAGAGCGTCACGAAACAAAAGGTTTAATGAGAAAAACAATAGCTGTGCAGGTGCGTTTTGAATCTTGGTACATTTCTTTGCCGTCCTGTACAAATCCACCGTAAGAAAAAAAGATGTCGGCTGTACATTTTACCACAATACCTTGCGAACCAAACTAAGCCCACTGGGCATATAGAAAGATATGGTTTAACGGCAGTCTTTCCTATACCAACAGCATTGTTCTTGTCGACTTTCAGTGGCTTACAAACTTTCTTTGTGTTTTTATGCTCTCTTTCAGAGATTTCGTGCGCAACAAGCACAACATACAAACTCGAGCCCAGAGTTCTCCGGCTCCTCGGTCAGCTGGGCTCGAGATTGCTCAACATATAGATCAACCTCGTTCCCAGGGTCCTCGCTCTACCTCGAAAAAAATACCCTGGTTATGGCTGATCACGTGTCTATGCATGCCAACCCAAGCCGCCGAGAGGGTGGGTCCTCGACTTAATTTTATCATTACTGTCTAGGGAGGTGAATGTTGCTCTGCTACACAAGGGAAGCAAGTTATTTGTCAGAGATCTTGCCTGACCAGTGCTTTGTCTTAACCTGTACTTCTATGAGTATGAGGTGATGATTGAGAGGGAACTTTGCTTATATTTCACTGCTTTTTTTAACCGTCAACAACCTGCATCGGATTACATGTAGTTTAATCAGTTTTTCACACCAAAAGATTTAAATAACCGTGAAATTATCTATGGGATGCTTTCAACCAGGAGCTACTTTCTTGACCGAAAATTGGATTTGCCACTAAACAGTTTTAAAACGAAAGCCGCTGGATTTTGCAAACGTTCTTCATAAATTTTTTCACTGCAAGAGAATCGAATGACTGTCAAACTTAAATGAATTCAATCAAATTCAATAAAACTCAAAGCTAGTCTCTTTGTCAAACACTGGACGTATCAAACTCTAAGGTAAATCCTGCTTACGAGCCTAGTGGCTCATTAGGCCGGAGCTTATCCCGGTTTCCTTAGCACGAAACGACTGAGAGTATTTCTACTCCCCCCTGAATGGGACGCTAATCCATCGCAGGGTTACCCCCCAATATTAATTACGCCGGTACCCATTTATACATCTGGGTGGAGAGTAGTGTCTTGCCCAAGAACACAACACAATGTCCCCGGCCAGGGCTCGAACCCGGACCGCTCGATCCGGAGACGAGCGCACTAACCTTGAGGCCACCGCGCCTCTCAAATCAAACTCTAAACCAATGCATAAATGCCTCCGATCCGTTATGTTTTTGCCGATCGAAAAATATAAGCTGCTTAATCAAGCTTATTCCACTCGCAGACGTTGTTGTTGTCAAGTTCTCTGCAGATAGTTTTCGCTGCAAGAGAAGGATATGACAGTTAAACTGTCTATGGGAATAATTCAGTCAAATCCAAAACTACCTTTGTAGGCGACGTATTTACCTCCAAACGAATGAGTACGTTGTGATTTCGCCGAGTGAAAAATGAAATTTAAATTCACCGCGCAGTCCATTTATTGTTGTGGTCGTCATTTCCTTTGCCAAATTTTTGCCAAATTTTTTTACCGCCATAAATTCCAAATACCGTCCAAGTGTCGACGGGAAAAATTCAGCCAAATACAGAGCTAACTTTTTTGCCGAGCATGTTGAATGCATTGAACTCCAACATCGGATGTGTTAGCCTTCGCAGTGAGTTTTGGCGAAGGTTACAAATTCCACTTCCTACTTGGCTCAGCAGGTGAACTCAGTGGAGACAAACTTTAACTTTCCAGCCCCTCCCTTCAAACACTCGAAAAGAAATTCCAGATCTACGCGCACCCATGTAATATCCTCAATACACCAGTCGACCTGTTTTGGATCCAATTATTTTGGATGAACCAAGGGAGTCTGGGGGTCGCTTGGTATTATCACAGGTTTTTACATGTAAGGGATTTTGCGACTGCGATGAGGTTTTCGTTTTTCGTGCAAAGTAGATTCACTGTTTATTAATATTACCAAATAACGTGCTGTTTATACGGTACGCTATTCACATATTTACATAGCTTGATTATAGTCTAGATCTGCTCTGCTCGTTCGTCGATTATCACGTGGCGCGGGATCACATCGTTGTCACTACACATTTATTGTTTGTTAGCTTTCCTCTGAGGCATCGTCTTGTTCAGTGTTGGTGCTCGTGACAGATTCTCTGGCCTCTTGTCTCCATTTCATTCGCCTGTTTTGAAACCACACCTTAACTTGATTGTCGGATAAACCCAGCATTGCAGCTAACTGATGTCTGTCTGCTTTTGTTAAGTATTTCTGTACCTGAAAGCGCTTCTCAAGTCCTTTCCGCTGCAAGTTAGAGAATACTGCTCGCGTCCAGGGTCTCCTGGGTCGGCGCGACCGAGGTTGTCCATGAATAGACTGGGTACATATATCTGACGAGGTTGATGGGTGTCTGTTATTATAGTTGGTGAAAGGATCTAATAAAAGAAATACAGATTACTTCATGGAAAGTCCGCGCGTACGGTATTTACGCACGAGTTTTCTGATACAAAAACAAGGTCAAACAACGAGTGCGTAAATACCGTACAAAGCACTTTCCATGCTGTAATTTGTTTATTTTATACTTACTGAGATTTCCACCCCCAAACAGATCTTTACCCTTCATTCTGCAGAGCAAATGTCAACTGTTTTATTCCGTCAAGTGTGCAAGCACTTTGTCGCTTCTTCAAAAAATTAGTGTAAATATTTTTCATACAGAATATTTTCCTCGCTTTAAGCCAATCCTTCAGCTGCGTTTGATTTGTTTCCCTTGCCTTGCTTTTTTTGAGTCGTTTGCTTCTAGCTCCCAGACATTTCCTTGCTTGGCCGGTAAAACACGACGGGTTTTGCTCGAGTCTTTTTGTTCTGCTGTTTCTCATGTGTTCCTGGCTGTACTTTTTACTTGTAATGGGTTTGTCTGAAGCGATAAACCTGTTCGAATTTTCTGCCATTGTCTGTGGTTTATAGCTAATTTGCGTGAAAACTGGAGTAAACCTCAGTAAAATTGTGCAAACTCTACAGCCTTGTGTGAATGAAGATTGAACAGGCGCCAACAACAATGTGAACGCGTTGCGAACTCACTGATTCATTTTGCGGACTGCTGATTTCTGATTGGATAGAACGCTCTTCCCACGTGTGAAAAAGTCGTTTCGCGATTGTAATTGGGTGAAGAAATTTTCGTGTGAGTTTGAATATGCGATCGATTCTATCTGAAAATCTCAGTAACTATGAAATAAACAACTGATTATTAGAACTCGTCATTTCTGCAATGATGTAACAAAAACGCGTTTACTTTCTTCAGGTTGTTTGATGAAGAAAAAAGGGTTAATCTTTATATGTCCCGCACCGAGGAGGCATTCTTGGATTCCCTATGAATAGTACTTACACTATGAAAATCAGTGAACCGTAAATGGTGAACGCAGAGTTTATTCATGAGGACAATCACTAAGCGCACTCGATTTGAATTTATCAGCTGTCTACTGACAGATTTTATTAACTCATTTATTTCAGATAAGCCATCATAAGCGCTCGGAGAAAGGAGTAAATTTGTTTTCATTTCACAGCGAAATAGATCTTTTCAGGCTCAAAATTACGTTATCGTGACTCTCTTATAGTTTTTCTCGCGAGAGTCCTTGATTAATAGCTTTTTAGCAAAACTTTTTAGCATCGCTGAAATTGCATAAGCGATATAACTTATTCAGAAACATGTTCAATTTACAAAGATAAAAGTTGTAATCTCGAATATCTTACCTGCATCCGGTAACGAGCTGAAATTTTCCCTAAAGATAACTTTTATGTTTCTTTCGATAATCTTAAAGTGGCAAGTTCCAAACAGTGATATTTTCCTTGTAATTCGAAAAAAGGTGACTGTGCTCTCAGGCCTTAGGTCCGTGAATGTGGTCCTTGGTCTGCGAAAAGTATTTGTAAATCCTAACGAGAATGAGAATTTTGACAAATTTTATTTATTCTTTAATTTCCTAGATATATCTAAGCTACAATCTCGATAGTAGTCACTGTGGGTGTAAAATAAATCCGTTTTCTTTTTGGACAACAGTCTCCCACACAAGCCCCTTATACATTTCTTTTGCTTTCTTTTTTAAACTTTAAAACATGAATAAAGAAGACGTTAAAATTATTCAACAAAAGCAAAGGCCGTTACCATTTATTTAAGGTTTTTCTAGTCTGCTTTGAGAGATATAAGTTCTCTGGGGTCATACGTTGCAGACCAAGGGCCACTACGCAAAAAGTGATGGTGTTTTTCAAGGGTCGAGGAAAAAAGAATTTCAAACTCTGAAGCAACTTCTTTCTCACCAAAAGAAATGTGTGTCCGTTTAAAAAAAAAAGGTGCTCCTGTTGAGTTAAATCCGTTCACAAGGTGAGTAAACTTGATAATGTACTTTACGGAGCCGCCAAAGAAGACAATTCAAGAAAGACAAAGAGGCCTACCTGTCAACAAACTTGAATTTCTCGTCCTCTACAACAACGGAAGAGCCGTAGCTTCGTCATACGAAAAAATACTTAATAACTATTCAACGAAGCGATGGATATTTACCTCCACCGCTTTCACCGACGCAGTTGTCCATTTCGTAAACGGTCAATACCATTTTCGCGACACTTAAAAAATTCCGAGTTTTAATATCAACAAATTTTTCTCTACTAAAATTAAAGCAAAAGGAAGCTATGTAAGAACCACTTAGTATCGAACCCGCAACCTCTGTTTCATACTATCCCTCTTACACAACTACACTCACTAGGTTGACCCGCCAAATTTCCGCAAAATGTAATCATAAAACGTAACTTTCTTAAATGTTAATGATAGAGTTGCCCCAAACAACAAATAAAAGCTAACCGCAAGTAAACCAGTGTGAATATTAACACTGATTAAGTATTTGGTGAGTGCCTTTAAACTCCATCAACAACAAATTATAACGAGTTTCATACTTCACTTGCATCTATAACCGCAGTTCAAATATGAATTATTTCATATATATATCACATAACTTCACTGCACGGGAAAATATGAACTCAATAATTTGACCTTGCTCCCAATGTGTGGCTTCATAGCTCAGTTGGTAGAGCATCGCACCGGTATCGTGGAGGTCATGGGTTCGAATCCCGTTGAAGCCCTGATTTTTTTCAGGCTTCTTCTTTCCAATTGCTTAAATTGGAAAATTTACTGCGAGGATCATACTTCACTTGCATCTATAACCGCAGTTCAAATATGAATTATTTCATATATATATCACAGTTTCTACCTTGTCCAGGCCTAAACTAAAGCAGATATAGCACCGTCCATTCTGAAAGGCTTGGTTACCAATTAATGGCATTGCCGCAACCTCGTCCCCAGGGCCTTCTCCTCGACGATTAGTATATACCACACAAGCTGAAGAACTAGCGGACCAAAGAGTAAGATGTTTCATTGTTTACATTGTAATTTTAGTGCTCGACAGTTTTCGTAAACAAAGCATTGTATTTCGACTTTTCGCCTGAGAATATGAGGTTGGAGAGATTAAATAACTTACCGTTAAATGCTGTTGCCCCAAACTTTGATGCCATTTTTGTGTTTTTTGGTACAGCCTCCTCGTTCATTGAAAGAATTTCCTCTTCGGAAACCGAAGCGAAACGGGAAGCCTGCGGCTTTTCGGAGGTGAATAGTACTCGTCTAATCACCTCCGAGCTAGCCAATCAGCGTGCGCGAAAAGTACTATTCACTTTTGTGATATATACTAAATATCAATATTTAATCGTTCATCTATTTAACGAGAAAACATGACATCATGTTCGGAAAATTCGTGGACCAAGGACCACATTCTGTACCACAAAACATTTAACTCCCATGTTTAGATGAGGCTTTGTAAACACCGAAAACTGCTCCATTGCTTAATGTACCAATATGGCATGGAAAGGTCAAACGGTCTAAAGGCGTACATCAAAGAGAGAACTGACACAATTGATTATAAAACCATTTTGTCTAAATACCCGGCAGCCGGGAAGTGCTTTTAAAATACTACATACCCGGCAGTCTAGAATTCTAGAATTTCCACGGAAAATCTCATCCAATCCTTCTTAAAACTGTAGATCTTTGTTTTCGAAATTTCAAGCGATTTCAATTATAATTGAGGAAATTTTCGAGCTTAGGCATACTAGAAAATCTCAATGTTTCGTCGCTTAAAAAAGCTTCGTTTTCTGACCTTCATGATATTCAGATACATTTTCCTTATTCAACCTCGTTCGCAGGGCTTCATCCCTGTACCAAGCTAGGGCAATCATTACAATGGCTTTTCTGAACGCGCGTAGAAAGACTTTGTGTCGTCCAATTCGGTCTGTAATCATACTCATGATGAACAAATCAGACTCCCCCTTCGCGGTCCGATTTTGTTATCATCATCATCATCATCATCATTATCATATCCTTTATTTAAATACGATAAGGTTTAAAGCTTAGAGCTTGTGGGGTCGTGTGGAAATAATTACAATATGAAACTCGTATCACTCGTATGATTACAGACCGAATTGGACTCCACTCAGTCCTATTACCATTACTAGTCAGTCTTGGCTTGATTAGCAGCCGCTGTTCGGGAAAGGAGCCCGCGCTCCTACGTCAAGGGGGGGCGGGAGGAACGTAGACCAGACACGAGAGAGCGCCGGAAATCGAGCCTATAGTCAGTCCTAAGTTCCATTGTCCCTTTTGTTCTTTCTTTTGTATGGTTTAATCTATGTGAGTATAACACCCAAGACAGAGACTTGGGCTGCTTAAATACCGATCGTGTTTAAATAAAGGACCGTACTATTTATTGCCCAGGTATTCAGGCATTTGATAAATTTCGCTATAATAGCCCTATGACAGGAGCCTGCCCTATGGTCAATAGTTGAACCGGTCCTTGAAAGAAAACCAACAACAAAAATTGCACTTGATCGCGGTCACTGGAACTGAGATAGTACTTGGCGTTTACCAGCCAGTAAATAATACACGGTCTTGGTTTGAACACCGTTATTGCTTCAAGAATGATATATCGAATATTAAATATTTTTTACCTGAGGAGGTGCCGTAGAAAGTGGAGTTGGTATGGTAGCTGTATCCATGAGCTGGTGTAAGACATGTGTATGGAGGACTCCAGTAGCATGAGTGTCGAGAGACGTGACAATGCGATCCTGTGGTGACAAAACAGTTAGCGGTTCTACTCTATTAGTGACCTTAGCATGTGTGTGTACAGTTGGATGCAGTTAAATGACAAACTTGTATGACACGAAAACCCTATCAATAGCACTTATAGTTAAACAGTAAAGCGGCAGCCACTCCGTTTCTTAATTGCTGCTAGCGATATCTGTTTTAAGAGTTGTAGTGTTACTGACACGCTCTAGCCAACCGCGAGCCAAGTCAACCTTGCGTCACGAGTCACTAACATCGGGTCAACCACTAGTCAAGCCAGTTCTTTTTTATTATGTCCCTACAAAAAATATAGATTGTAACTAATGGCTCTACTCCGTTGAAATGTCCTCCTTAAAAACAGCATTGAGTGCCCTTTAGACACAAGTGCGGAGCAAGACCAAAACTAAGGAGTTTAATACTGGCATTTAATCCAAAATCAACCATTACTAAGAGAAATATTCAAAGATTGATCCCCCTACAGTCGAACAATACCGTGAAGTGAAAAAGGGCAGATCCTTTAGTGATGTACTCGTTCGAGCAAAACTTTCAAAGAGGCAAGTAGATAGGAGTTGTGTAGGATTGTCATCTCATTGTTACCACCGCGATCGAGGCGAGCCTACTACTGAATGACAAGTTGCTAACTGCTAAGACAATCCATATTCATATATTTTATTTCCTACAATCTAAACTGATTGGCTGGACTCGTGGTTGACTCAACGTTGACTTAATGCCGACTCGTGACTCGCTGTTGAATTGCATGGTTGGCTCGTGTAACGCTACAATCGCTATTTTAAAAGACAAAAAAAATACTATCTTCATGAAATGGGCCTGAAGTGTAAAGTACCATATTCTTTTTTCCACAAAAGAAGCCGTAAACCCGCCGGTTCACTTCTTAATTAAAACGGAAGCTTATTGCTCTTTTCTCACTACCTAGTTAAATAATAAGCCTAGAAATCTCTGACAGGTTATTATTTCTGCAAGCGATTTCCAAAAAGCACCTTTTTCAAAAGACCGAGAAACAGCTCGCGGAGCGGTCAATTCAAACCCAAGCATTTATTTACATGCATTCCCTTTCCTTGAGATGCGAGGAAGAACAGTATTGATCTATTAGAACTATCAACAGTATTACTCTTCATGGTGACAAATCCTCAAAAGTAGAAAACTGAAATAACTTATGCTTTGACCCTCTTTAATGCCCCCTTAAAACCAAACAAATGAAACCAGGCGCCACACTTTCATGCAGAATTCATCTATTTACTGGAAAACTGGCAGAGTAACTGATGACATGACAGATTATTTCTTGTTGCCGATGTGTTATTCCATTGCGTATTGCTGAATTGTTCTCACCGCCCTCTGGAACTTAACACTGTGTGTCTCTCGCATCAGCCACCGAATAAAATCCTTTCCGTGCGTTTCAATGCGTTGATGGACACACAGTCAATGGCACATGATGCTGTTTCTACACAGCTGAAGTGTGGTTGGCACTGAGTAGTCCAGGCTGTGACGTGAACACCACTGCCATGTTCCTTATAAAAGCTATATTTGTTAACACTGGTTCTATCTTCTCACTCCTTTCTCTCTGAATGCAATATTTGTTTTTCGTAGATCTGAAGACAGGTTTTTATCCATTTATTCTTTTAGCTTGCGAAAACAAAGTATTAACAATAGGCGAGAACAAAACTACCCGGCTGAAAGCCGAACAAACTGTTAAAACAACGTTCAAAGGAGGACGACATTTTGAGAGATTTGTTTATGGAAAATTCAACTAACGCTCTTTCAAAGTAAAAATGACGCCCAATAATAATTATGAATGCAATACTCCATTAACAAACATAATGTTGTTGATGCTAAATTTTTAAGAATCCTTACCAATTAACAGCTCATGTAGAAAATAGAGTAATAATTTCATCACAAAAGCAATCGAAGCCCCATTAATCTTCTTGAAAACCGTTTAAAGTGGTAATCTTAAAATTCATAAATTGAGGGTGTGAGTAAAAGATTGACACAGTCGTACATCAAAGTCAAAGCGACAACACTAAAGAAAAGTGATATGATGAAATTAAATGTGTCATCGAAGCATTTAGATGTGTATACAGCTTTCTGATAAGGATGGATTTAACTAGTCCACATTGTATCATATTACTAATTTCTGTATTAAATTCGTCTAAATCTACGAGCGACGAGCCTTACGCGCTGTATTTAAGTTAAAAACTTAGGTTTCCTCTAATGGGTTTCACCTCATTTTTCTTGAGGGGTTAGGCGTTTTCCTTTATTCTGAAAATGCCAACTGTATCTGTGCATTAATTTCGCGGATAATTTCGAGAACGTTCAACTGGGTAGATAACATAACTGAGTTAATGTACTGTTGACAACAAAACCACGTGTAAGGACTGACGTTTTTTGCTTTTTAGGCTTTCTTGCCTACTTCTAGTATTTGATTACATCAGTAGATAGTCGTAAGGGATTTTTTCCGTTAAGTTTTAGTCTAAAACTTCACAGTGATGACAAATTTCGAACTGAGCGATTCCGTTTAATTATCCGAACAGGTAGATTGGTCTGCATGCAATTGCTGCGCTAAAACTAAACTGAAGAAGTTTAGGACCAGTTTGCTGTGGCCTTTCTACGACATGTTAATTCTCTTAATTGGACTGACCCTTAGAACTCATGCCAACTCCAATACCTTTTTTCTTGTCATCATGATTTCCTAAAAGGAATCGTAACGCATACCTACAAAATCAGTGAATGTGACTTTTCAGGTTGAAACATGTGCTATACACGGACTCGTGTTTCTGCCGGTCGACATTGATTGAATCTCAACCAACAGGCGTAAAGCCGTAAAATTTGCGAGTCCAAGTTAACAACCTTCTTCGTTATGTGCCCTTCTTCGTTATGAGTACATGCTAGTCAGGGAAACATAACAACTCCACGGTTAGAAAGGTGCCTCTATCTCTTAATCTGACCACAGAAAGCAAACACACAAAGACGATTTGTAAATCCCATGATATATGTAAAGAATTTCAGTCAAGTAATCTCACTGTTATCATTTTTTAATGGCCATACACCAACAGGCCTCTTGCATACACACTATCGTTATGATATTATCGACGTAACCCAGTTATATCGCTAAATTGGCCAGATAACTTCCCTTTCAGCAAAAAAAGTTCAAACAAAGAAACGCAAATTATCATAAATGATCACTTTGTGTTAACAAAGAAGCAAGTTCTGACACGGTTGTCTTTCCCCTTCGACTGACACAAATAACTTTAAATATTTTTCCTAGCAGTAAATGGGAAAAAATACATGCACTCATTAAGTCATAAACATAAAGAAAATCTGGATACAGATTTACAGAATACAGAACCGTTTTCCCACTAAACCGGCATAAAACAGGAAACGAATGAAAGGGAACAAAGTAGACAGAGACAGAAAGTGCCGAACATGTCTCGTGTGTATCACCGCAACAAGGAAATGTCCTGGTCTGTGTTCGAGCTCAACAATAACTTGAAACATGATGTACAATACTAGTTAAGATGCGTACGATCCGTCCACTTTCTTGCAGAAAACTTTTCAAATAGTAAGCAAGATTCATCAGAACGTTTTATACTCACAGACATGTTAGATACCAATTTTACACTGCAACGCCATACACTAGATATCTGTACAGAAAACATGGCTATACAATGTGATATCTTTACACCAAGCAGTCCGATACAACACGATATCTGTGCAATATCTGCAGTCGGCTATACATTACGATTAATATGTCCACTAAAACAGTGATTTATAATACGGCGATATCTCTACAGCGAGCGATGCTAATACAAAGTTTTATCTCTACAGTAGTGTTGCAGCACGACATATATGCATATCTCTATCTCTTTAAAACGATATCTATACAACAAGCAGCTGGGCTATAGGGGACGATATCAATACAGTCCTGTACGACTGTGGCGTTTATCGGTTAGGCTGGCCATCAAGCGGAAACGTGCTTGTGATTTAACACCGAGAAAATATATGATAAACAAATAGAAAAAAGACACCACGGTTTATGTTAGACGTGGTAAACTTTAAACAAACACCATGTTTTCAAATCCACACTACCTTAAAAACGGCGATTTAATTTTATTAAGTATCTAGCATTTTTATGAATTTATACCATTTCCAGAAATGACTCGCTTTTACTGTGTCAGATCAGAATCATCGCCAAACGTTTCGAACATAACAGAATAGTTTTAAGCATGTTCAGTGTACTCTAGGCATTTCTGAGTCCGACTACAACGGGTAGTAAATTTATCGTAGCACATACGTAACTGATAATAATAATAAGGAATATACACCATAAACACTGTACCGTAACATGCGAGGCAGCCTGCATTCAAAGGATGGTTACATATAAGTGTATTATCCGTGACTTCGGTGGAGATATGTCTTGAGCTCAGTGACTGTAGAGTAGCAGACTGCGGACTGGTAGCAACAGTAGGTACAGTCTGAGGTGCTAGAATATCGTCAATAAGAAACGAAACTACCCTGCCGGGTCGATCGTCTTGTCTTTGTTCTTGATTCATTTATTTAGTTCAGGCTAGCTTTGGACTGGCACGAAAGCAAAATCGAAGAACGTTTGAGAGCGCGCCTTGTCGGCAGGGTCGGAATTGTGTGAGACCCCCTGTTTTCCTGACTCGATATATTGACATGTCTTTGTTGACCGTCACGTTTTTATCCATTACTGTTGATTTGTTGATTTTTATTATCTTTGCTTTTGCTTATCAGATGCCAGATTATGATGTGTCTTTCTTGGTTGAAATAGTTGCCGCTTGGTTGTTCGATTTTATCTTCAATGAGGTCAATACATTATTTGCGAAAAAGAACTCTGAAAAGAAAGTGTTTTTGGCATTGATATGTTAACATCACTTCAAATAATATAAGAAAGGTTTATGGATACTTTGTAGCTAACATCACGAAAGCTGATTAACTTTATTTTATTGGATAGTGGGAAGGGACAACTGTTAGATCTCTGTGGATCAGTCAAATCCATGACACAAACTGAGCCCATCAACCTATCCAATCATGCCACGGGCCCCAAAGTCTCTGAACTGACGTTTCAGTTTCGCAACATATTACTTACTTCTAACGCCAATCTGTTTGGCAAGTAATCGCATTAAGTCAATTATGAGTTGTTTTAGGCGCTACATAGCTGGCCTTGTCTAATCAAGACTTCAGACATCTTTTAAAACTAAACCGTCCAGTTCTTGGCACTTTTTAACTACAATGAGAATAGGCATTAATTTCGCATTTTCCATTAACAAGCGGAAATCTTTGAAGCAGTTAAATGTTTTCCTACTAATTCATATTTTTCTTTCCCCAAACTTACGGTGACAGAAGCATTTAGGCAACACAAAGACAAGTGACATTTTTTGCATCAGAATACGCAGGAGTGTAAACACATTAGTGTAGATAAAAGATCCACCTTGACTGTAGGACGTTTGTTTATAGATTCGGTAAACACTTTTGATTAGATATTCCGGTATTTCAACTTGGTGATCCTGAAAAAAAATATATTTTCCGTTTACAACATACGTTTAAACTGGGAATTTCTTCATTGTGGTAGATGCAAACATTTTTCTGCCTTGATCGAGTTAAGATTTAGCAACCAACGTCTTTGGTTGAAGACAAGTATTTAAAAAATGTATAGTGTGTGTAAAACAACTGCCAGTTGAAGAACAGTAGCCGACAAGATTACAATATGAGTATTGTTAAAAGTTTCAACAAATCTGTTAATGCATTAGGGAAACCAAGCATCCGATTGTTATTGTACCAAGATAATGCAGGCAAACAAACCGAACAGTACGTCAACCATAGTGGAATCCTCGTGTTATCTACCTTGAGCAAACGATGCGTGTGTCATAAGCAAGTTAATTATTTTCAGCTTTCCTAAGCAACTCAGTGAAACGAAAAGTGAATACAAAATCACTTCCATAGAGCATGCGCCCCATTCAGGCCGTGTTAGTGCCCAGAGCCCTGCGTAGTATTGTGATATTACTGCTAAGCAAAAAGATCGAAAGTGCTTCGGCAGATTAATTAAATAAGAAGTAACAAAAAGTTGCGTTAGATGTCCAGTTTTCTGTTAAGTCACCAAGGATGCCCGCTATCTCATGAAACGTTTCTCAATTACAGTCTTGACACTGTACCTAAGCCACAGGCAACTGACCATACCCAGTACACAACTGGCGCACCCACAAGCAACAGAAACACCTACAAGCAACAGGTGCACGCACGCACACTACGAATTACAGAATTAAGAATTATGAATTAACAAATTACGAATGTTAAGAATTACGGACGTTTCTTTAGGAGTGCCTAAGCGGTCCCATGAAAAATAAAACTCTAGAGTAACATTGCTGTTTTTTCTTTTTTTTAAACATGTGTACTTTCATGGTAGCTCTACTAGTTACGTAAATAGTTTTATTCGGAACAATCAAAGCAGAGGGGTTTCAGTAAATTGAGAATATCATCCTGCTTCGTTATATGTAAATGTTTCCACTCAAGATATCGCCACTTTCGTCATCAACAGAGTGAGATTGTTGTGTGGTGATAGTGGCAGCCATGTCTTGTTTAGTGTTCCGTACATTGTTTTTGTTTAATCGATACCCTTGGGACGAGGATTGTAGTTGCGGCAGTTGAATAATGTGCTTTCCTACCTTCAACATGCTAAAGTCGGCTTGGTTCAAATCTGTCAAGTTACTCACAAGTTCTTTTGTAGATTGTTTTTTTATAAACATCCAATCGTCGTGTAGCTCTTCGTTTGATGGAATCTGTTGATCGAATACCGCTGAATTCTTTCTTCTCTGAGTTCCATTAAGGGCAGAGTCAAATTTTAAGTTCTTCGCTCTTAACTTGTCATCTGAAAAGCTTTCTTTATTCCAGGCCTCGTCAAGTGGTAACTCGTACTCATTTTCGGCATTATCCAGGTTGTAGCGTCGTCTTAAGCGAGACAAGCTTGTCGAAAAGCAACTTGTCAATTTGGCCGCCATGTTACCAAACTCCGATGTAATGCATACAAGACAGTTGGTTAGATCAATGTTTTTATTCCTTCGTTTTGCATAAATTGAGTTAATTATAACTCACTATTATGATCAAACATGCCAGGTGTTATTTCCTAATAACAGATAGAAAAAATAGGTCCGCAATGCGGACTTGTGTCTAGTGCTAGGTTGAGGTAATGTGAATTTGGTGTAACCATCCTGTGTGGTATGGTAATTATATGAAATAGTGTGGTATGATCATTGTATTAAGGGTATGTATTTAACAAATACATTCCTTGTTGTTGTGTGTCTGTTCAGTGCTAATTCGAGGTAAATCAAGAGCAAATGCGTAACTTGCGTAACGCGAGTAACCTATGTCGATATGCAATCTTCCCGTGTTCGGAATTGCACGAGCACGCAAGAGATATTCGGCACTAATTGAAATCGAGCACGAACACACGAGGGATTTTCGGGACCAATTGAATTCCAGAACGAAAGATGACAACTAATCTCTGTTTTTTGACCATATGTTTTGACGAAAACTACACCTCGTAGCCACACCTCGCAGCTACACTTCGCAGCTACACCTTGCAAATACATCTCCCAGCGAAAATGTCAGCTTTTGGAGTAATTTCGGTGAGTGGACTCTTGTTTTTGTAACTTTTACGATGAATTTCTTAAAAGTTTTCTTGTCAATATACCACAGCTTTTGAACTACTGGTCAATCCGACCGAATGAAAGGCTTTGAAAGATGTTTGCGAGTCTTAGAGCAATGCTCTTGGCGCCAACGGAATGGCCGCGCTATTAGGTTGCTTGGAAGGAACGAAAATTAAGCTTCATCAGTCCCATTTGGGGAAAAAAGAACCCTTTGAGGAAGTTATTGAGGCCCATTTGGGGAACATTGTGCCCCTTTTGGGCATTTTTGAGCCCCGTTTAGGAAGATTTAAGCCTCTTTTGGGGATTAGGAAATCCCTTTTGGGATTACCAAATTCGTCGTAGGATTAAATACACGTTATTTGGGAAAGGTTTGCAGAGCTAGAAACTCTGCTGCTGTTGAAGTGAACACACCTTCGATTGACCAAACATCTACAAAGCTATGGCGTTTTTATATGAACAAAGTTATGAAGTGATAGTAATCCGTTTGAAAATTATACAAGGGCCGATTTCACCAAATCGTTTCATTCAAGTATGACCAGCATTTATGCTCAACATTCTTTAGATTTAAGCTTAAGTGCAAGAGATCGTGATAGATATTCCAAAATAGCTAAACGAATGAAACGACATAGAGAGCGTGAGCCGTCCAGATTATCGGTAAGGAGCATTTTAAGGTCCATGAAAAAACGAAAAGCTAGCGTGATGCAAACTG
>CM042759.1:9721078-9735950 GCA_022496165.2 Catalaphyllia jardinei
ATCGGTCTCCAACTGTCTAAACATTGGGCGACCTTCTTTGACACGATTATTGCGACCCCACTCTGCTGTACATCGTCGTCCCTGCCTGAGTATATGATGGTTTCACCTGTTCGTGCTTTCAAACCTCCAAATCCCGACCATCTGCATTCCCTAGTATGCCAATGCCATAACGGGTCATCTCAGCTGTAATCTGGGCTGTTTTTTCTACCGAGAACATAGTTCTCACATTCCAACATCCCACCTTTACTTTGGTTTTGGAGAATGGGCTCCCTTTCGGCTTTCACCCATTGTCGTCATACTTCCGTCTACCCAACTAATAAAGGCATCATCTGGGGTCCGGCATGTCGTTGTTCTACACCCATTGTAGCCTATATACATCGAGATTTCAGTTTCCGTAATCACAGTGTTTTATGGGGTGAGGTGATTGGCCTCACTTCCAACCCCCAACCTGGATAGCCAGGGTTCTTCTGTCGGGGTTTTCCTTTCCTTTATAGTCACAGATTCCGGTTATTTGAAGACGCCGAAATCTCACCTTTTACCACTGTCGCTCCGCTACTAGGTACCGCTAGCATTACCAGGGGCAACGTGACGAGGGCGTGCTACATATGACTTCACTGGCAGAGCCTATATTAGACGGAGAGGCATATTCTTAGCATTAAATTTTACAGGGAGAGCATTGGTGACCCTTGCTAACCCCACTAAGACCTTATACCAGTGCTTAACTCCTCTTACAGGGTGTGGAAAGTCCTTAATATATCATATGGCTCCACTAGTCAGTGGCGGCATATTGTAAAACATGGACTGGATTCGATTTGTAAAACATGGATTTGTAAGAAAATCTATTCGGAAAAGCAAACAAAACCAAACAATTTATTTGTTTCATTCTTATACCAGTTTAGTGCCCTTTTATTGCCCTTGCATGATTAAGTTATTTGAGCTTTGTATTGCTACGTCACCTTTTTATTCTCCCTCACTTTCTTTGTCATTATCCCGACCTAAATACCTTTTTACGTTGTTCGTGAATAAATACAATTTTAATACCGTATGTCATGCAGTCATTTCATTTCAGGGAAAACAAGGTTGATAACTGAACATGTTAGAAATTTTAAAAGACTTTGTCATTACCTAAATTAAACTTTCTCAATAAAGCTGTCATCAACTGTACGGTAGAAGAGGTAATCACTGTGATTGCCTTCGTGAGGTTACACCACAAGCTGAATGAACCCTAAAAACCTTCGCTTGACCCCTAAACGCTGTTGTAAATAATTTTGTTTAGCTTGGGTTTGTCAGTCCTAACGCACTTGGTCTTGGAAAAAAACGAAGCAGCAATAACAGCAACAAAAAATTGTAAATGTGGTTTTGGTAACCTGGATGAACCTTAAGCGCCGCCATCTCTACCCGCGGAATACAAACTTTCGCGCTCTTTTTAAATTATGCAAAAATATATTGGTCAAAGGAAAAAGAAATTTTCCACTTCCGGGCATCCTGGATGGAACGAGGAAAAGGGATAAGAAACGAAGAATCTGCATTGCAAAGGGCGGGAAATTTAATCTCTTTCGACAAACCGTAGCAATTAATAGTAAGATTTAGAAAACAGTCCTAAGGAAGCACGCGCGCTGATTGGTTAAAAAGCCTGTTTGTATAACTCGATGGAGACACAGAACTAAGCGCGCGCTGTTGACGTAGTGATGGCGCGAGCAAAGAGAATTTACATTTTGATAATCAAAGTTTACAAGTTGTTTTCCTTTTTCTCGTCGTGGTGTTTTCTAAAAGAAATAGAAAACATGTACTCCGTGTTTGTATCGAGTTATACAAACACTCGTGAAAGTTTGGGAGAACTCGAAAAAGCTGTGGAAACACTCGCCTGCGGCTCGTGTTCCCACAGCATTTCTCGTTCTCCCAAACTTCCACTCGTGTTTGTATAACTCGATACAAACACGGTACATGTTTTCTATTTCTTAAGTAATCATCACAAAAACTTTCTTAGGGTGCGGGTACTGAGTCCAAATAAAATTAGCCTAAGGTGTAGACAACTGATTTTCCCAAGGAAATTATATATTTTCAAATCCATGTTTTACAAATCCAGTCCATGTTTTACAAATCGAATCCAGTCCATGGTTTACATTACGCTGTCAAAATGATGGGACATCATTTTCTCGTCCTGAAATTAATATACCGGTAATGTTCGTCAGGTCAGGTCGTGGAGGGAAATCTATCATCTTACGTTCGCTGAGGTCGAATAACTTAGTTCCGTCTTCAGAGCAGACATCAACTTACGATAATCAAGAGTAGAAAGGAGTCTTTTCGGCTGTTTTCAAGGTTATGATGATTATGGGAATTTATTTCACATTTCAGGACGGAAGGTCATCAACTGCTGCTCTGAAACTACTGCAACTAAGTTTTCATTTTACATTGTTTCTAGATACCTGACAGCCGGGAAGTGCTTTTTAATACTACTTACCCGTCAGTCTGAAATTGTTCTAGAATTTCCACGGAAAAACTCACCCAATTGTTCATAAAACTGTAGATCTTGTTTAGAAATGTCAAGTGATTTGATGAATTGTAATTTTGGCTTTGTTGTGGATGAAAATGTCGTGCCTGGACATAGAAAATCTCGATGTTTCGTCACTGACTCGTGTCGATCAACTCTCATACAATAATTTCTACAAAAATTAAAGTTGGACCTGTGAGAGTATTCGATATTTGTTCAGAAAGGCGAAGCGATTATAAATAAGGTTTTGCATTTGTTGTGGACGAATTCTCTTAGCTTCTTCATGCTGTAAAAACCTCCACTCAAGGGCACAAAATAAACTAGATACAAAAATTAAAAATTCATGAATAATCAATACATATAAAAATGATCATTGAGCATTCCAGCATCTCGATCTTTGGTCGGAAACACGTTTGCCGTTTAGCTAACGGTATAAATAACTTAGAGAACTGAGAACTTCGTCGCTGCCAGGGCTAAGCCGTTTAGCTCACAGTAGAACTTTGCCGCTTTCAACGCTTACTTCCTTTTGCGCTCGAAAACCCTTTGCCACGCGACTGAAGTGTTAGACCGGACTTTCGCACCGAACGCTTTCCTCCGAACGCGTTTTATTATAGCTATTTGATCAATGGTAGTTTGCCGAGGCAATTATTGAGGCCAGAAAACGCTTGGTATTTTTACACCGACATCTTAGCAGGTTCAAGAGGAAATTTTGGTGGAAAGCGGGAAGAACTTCTGACTGCCGGGTATGTGGTTTTTTGAAAAATCGTGCCCCTGAGTGACACGAAGTTCGTACAATTTGTGCAAAACCAAAATATCATTTAGAATCACTTCGCCTTTCTGACAAATATCGAATACTCTCCAACTTCAATTCAGGGTTCCAACCTCAATTTTGGTAGAAATTATTCTATGAGCATCAAGCTCGAAAATTTAACTGCAACCACGAAGCCAAAATTATAATTGAAATCGCTTGACATTTCTAAGCAAAGATCTACAGTTTAAAGGATTAGATGAGGTTTTCTGTGGAAATTCTAGACTAATTTGAGACTACCGGTTATGTAGTATTTCAATAACACTTCCAGGCTGCCCGGTATCTAAACACAATGTTTGAAAGTTTTGAGCTTATGGGTCGTCAACTTGCTTTGTAAATTGTTTTTGTCATGTTCCTATTTATATATCAGTACTAAAAAAACTACTTTGATCGATTCTACATATTTTAAAAAAGATTTGAGAATTTTTGACCATTCGAATTTTTTTCTCGTTACTCGGTTTTCCGTTACTTCGTTGCTCTGTTTAGTAACACCCCGTATACGTACGGCTTTTTAACAATTATCCTGCGAAATCGCGCGGAATATCGTCTGATACTTAGCCGACAAGGCCGTAGGCCGAGTCGGCTAAAATCAGACGATATTCAGCGAGATTGAGCAGGATAATTGTTTTATTATTCAACAAATTGATAACAAAACAGCGTAACATTTTTAAATCTCTCTGTTCACATTTTCTCACTTCACTTTTTCTTCCTACGTACGAAGCTACGTATATCGCCGGATATCTGTTACCTACGGATAACAGATATCGAGAGCATCAAAAAAGATCCAAAAGAAATTAATGAATGGTAGGTATGTTTTACAGGAAAAAATAAATATGCAAGATTTTAGGAACAGTTTCCACAATATTTTACACTCAGTTAATTGTTACGAAGTTCAGACAACACACAAGGTAAACACTGGAGTTTTAATTGCCGTTATTCGCATTCTTTTGCACAACTTATGCTTCATGCTGCTTCTTCCAAGCGGCAAGCGGCCCATGATCAGCCATGTACTTAGCAACTACTCCATCAGGTACCAGTTTACCAGAGGCTCGCCACTGCTCATAGGTCTCACGATCAAACTTAGTGAAGCCCCATTTCTTGGACACATAAATCTAGAAAAGAAGCAAGTATTGCCAACATCATTATGACAAGTCCATATCTCCACATGAGCTTACTACATTTAGCCGGTCTCGAATAGTGGTTACTGCTGCATGGAAAAGTTGCCTTTCATAGCATTCAAACCTGGGCCGGGTTGTTCGAAAGCCGGTTAACGTTAACCCAGGGTTAAACGTTAACTGAAGCATTTTTTCTTATTTACAAATGTTTTTCACCTCTAATGTTTGGTGTAGTTTGAGATTACTAAAGCTCAAAACTGAAGGGCAAAAAATATAAACAAAACACCTCACCAAAAAGTTACAAAACTGAAATCAAAATTCTCGCTAACCCTGGGTTAGCTTAATCGGGCTTTGAACAACCCGGCCCTGACCAAAAATTCTGGGACACTTTTTACTTTTCTTGTTGTGGTAGGGTGGGGGTGGAAAATGGCTAAATAATAACACATGGAAAGTATTTCCTGGCAAGAGACACAAACAATCATGGTTTGCCTAAGATTAAGCTAAGAGAAGATCAGTTCATAATCCAGCACACATTTGTTGGAGTCAGAATCTCAAGTTTGAAGGGGGAGGGTGCAGGGTGAGAAATAAGGCTGTTTTGCATTGTGTTAATGTACTGTATGTACATGTCAGTGTCATAAAAGGTCAAAGCAGTTCTAGAGTCACTCACAACTGATCTTGATTTGATGTTGATGTAAAAGATTTCAACAGAATGAGATATGTAATATTATTCGTGTGTACCGTTGTGACGGTTTTCTGAACACTGAAGGGTTATACACCCGAAAAGTCTGTCTCTTCGAATAGACAGTTTTTGATAATATTATGATATCAACCTAAGGGCTATTTAACTCCAAGTGTCGTGCATCTTTAACGGTTTTTCCGATCACCCTTAATTATTAAAGAATTGGTTCATGCTTAGTGTGCATATATTTAGTTATGAATGCACGAGGGAAGTTTGGAGAGCAAGAAAGAAGCGTAAGAGTTGCTAGAGAGCAAGTCTATCTTCTTGAGCGCACTTCAAACTTCCCGCGTGCATTCATTCACTTAAAATTACTCAATGAAAGTTTCAAAGCCTCCAAGTAAGGTTTGGCGGTTTGGTAGGACCAGGCCACATGCTATGTCATGAAAATCTATTGTAACATAGCATGCATGGTATCTCTGCTATACGCACTGCTATGTGTATATAACATGACATGTGTAGTTTCAATCTGGAGTACAGGTGAGGGCAAAATATGGAATGATCCTAATGACCTTTGTTTACCTTTATCGTCATTGTAGAACTTTTCCGTCCATCACAAATAAAATATGTTCTAGCGCCTAAGTTGTTTAGCACCAGTTAAATGCAGCACATGCATAGCACATGCATAGCAATTAGCCTTCTCGGAAATACGCCTATTTCCCAAGAACCACTTGTTAGAGTTTCACAAAATTTGGCATGAAAATACTTTAGGACATAAGTAACTGGGAGTATTGAAAAAAATTAACTTTTACAAGGGAAGTTTTAGATTTTTCAGCGAGACGTTTTTTCTTTTACTTCGACTCACAATGTATCGCTGCTCTGAACATGAAAGGGAACGTTTGTTTGATGTCAGTATAATTATAGTACTGCATGAGGTTTCAAGGGCACTGGATCGATATGCCTAGAAATAATCTTTGAACTCTTGCATTTTATCGACCCAGTATACCTATTTCAGTAACATTCAACTTTATACGTCCAAGTAAGCTTAAAATGTGTATCAATTTAACATGTGATTCAATGAACATGAAATAAAAATGAGAGGCCCTATGTTCATTTAGGAGCATGAGTACCTTGTTTATACCCATAAATCTGCTTATAATAATAATAATAATAATAATAATATTATTATTATTATTATTATTAAAATAGTGTTAACTTGTGAGCATCATTACATACTTGTTGCATGCAAACTGTAAAGAAAATCTAACCAGAGTTTTTGCAAATACACCAAACCAATTTTGAAGCATTCATATTTATTGACATTGCCATGGCAACAACACATACGCAGTTGGGGTTTTAGAGAAAAAGGTGCATTAAACACAGATAAAAAAAACTGTGTTCAGCCACCTTAACTTACTTTTTCCTTGAATCACAATAACATTCCTAAATATTTCTGGTGTCAGAGTTGTCTGAAGTTTCCCAGTAGCTGGAAAATGGCTTTATGGAAAAATCACTTTTCAGCACTTAGCCTCAACTAAGGTTGTACAATAGCAATCCATGGTCTGTTGACAATTTCTACCTAGTGCTCTGGGTAGCAGTTTTTTGTCTAAATCATGCCACCTTGTAGTGAACACACCCAGCTGTTATAACAGGGCATACATTTATATTGTCTGTGGTAATTTTGAATGCTAACATTATTTATAAAAAAGCAACCAATATTACCTTCTGCCTTCCAGGGAACTTGAACTTAGCTCTTCTCAAAGCTTCAATTGCAGCAGCTTTGTTTCCATCCTTTGTCCTCACAGACATGATGACTTGTCCAATGTTGACACGTGCCACTGTACCCTGAGGTTTGCCAAAGGCACCACGCATACCAGTCTGAAGCCTGTAAAAGCATTATTAAAATAAATTGCAATGCCACTTGAAACCAACTATTACAAGGAAAAATTGTTTTGTTATTTCTGTAGCATCAAAGGTTAGAACCAATGATTCAAAATGGTAGTGACTTAAAGGCAATTGTGGCCCTTTGTAAGTTGTACAACATGTTACATACAGTCAAAAGTTATAGAATTTGCACTGAAATGAAGGTGGCTCCCTACAGTATCTACACCTGTAGAAGGATGAAGAACTATAAGTGAACTATTTGTTTCACCTTTGGGTTTAAGCTCCTGGCATTCCGGTAAAGAATAGCGACACCCTTCAAACATTAAGAATGATCATCGCAGTATATTTTCCAATTTAAGCATTTAAGCAATTGGAAAGAAGAAGCCTGAAAAAATCAGGGCTTCAATGGGATTCGAACCTGTGACCTCCACGAATACTGTACCTGTGCGATGCTCTACCTACTGAGCTATGAAGCCACACATTGAAAGCGAGGTCAATTTATTGAGTTCTTCAAAAACTCATTAATTCATGAGCCTAATAGCCTATCAAAACACCAATAAAGCATCACTCCTCATTAGTATTCTTTATGTAAAGAATACTGACAAGGCATAGCTTGTTTTTCTTGTACGCTAATATCTTCCCCTCACAATTTGAACTTTTGTTTGGACTCCCAAGACACACACTTTTTGTGGAATGTTTTTGAAGCTGTTCAAAAATCTCGCAGCATGTGTTTTATTGGGTCTAAAAACACTCACCTGTGTCGTGTGTCTTTATAGTCCGATAAAACACTGCTGCTCTATTTTTAAACATTACATATCTTCCCATGAGGAGTGACACTGCGTAAAGTATACATGAAAAAATTCATACTTGAACTGCGGTTGTAGATGGAAGTTAAGAATGATCATCGCAGTGAATTTTCAATTTAAGCAATTGGAAAGTAGCCTGAAAAAAATCAGGGCTTCAATAGGTTCAAACCTGTGACCTCCACAAATAAAGGTGCAATGCTCTACCAACTGTTGGTACATGTAGATGATGGGGAGTTCCAAGATGAATTTCAATGAGGCTTGAAAACTGTGAATTTCTTGAGGTTAAAACTAGAGGTACAGTACCGCTCAAATGTAAGTTACCACCGTCTCGCGAGACGAGTCTCGTTTCTCTCGAGACAAGTCTCGTTTCTCTCGAGACAAGTCTCGTTTCTCTCGAGACGAGTCTCGTTTCTCTCGAGAAGTTTCTCGTTTCTCTCGAGTGCACTGCAAGTACCAACGCTTTGCCTACAGGTGAATGTACAAACGGCATTATTGAGATACAATTTTGCACACATCTACAGTGTATAGATGTATGAATTGCATTTGTTTTGTTGCGAAACGAACGGCTTGCAATCACGATCGACCGCACGCTCGTCTTGATTTATTTTACTATTTTTATTCGCAAGTTTAGATGTCTAATCAAACGGTTTTTTAACGAAGCAACTTTTCATTTTAAATTATAAGGTCGAAGTTTTTCGGTTAGTTTTGATCCGATACTTCACGGATCGAGAGCGCTAAAATCGATGGTTGCTAGTGTGCGGCTTTACGTAAACTAGGTCACATGCCCGTCTTGAAATGTTCTACAGTTCTTTGACTGACTTCTTCTGGTACCAAACTGAAAATGATACGTTTTAAATTAAATAATTCACGCTGAAACAAAATGTTTTGTAATACTTTGGCATGAATTACCTCTACTTAAATGAATTAAGAGGGTACATGTATGTAGATTTGATGGATTTTAACGAAACTTGGTCAAATGTTTGTGAGATATTTGCACACCAACGTGCACAAGGCTTTTACGAAAATCAGCACTTGAAAAGCCCAGGCAATCACAAAATTCCAGGGTCTTGTTTTCATTTCGAAAATGGAGAATAACTTCTTTGGCACTTAAAATGGAAAGGAAAAACATAAATTTATGTTTAAGGTGGCCTGAGAATGGAAGATGAAAAAAAAAATGTTTGTTTATAGTGGTCATGCACTTAGCTACACCAAGCTAGTTCACAGGCATGCCACTTAAACTGGAGGAAACAAATATTTTAAATGAACATAACAGGCTTAAAAATCCCAACTGGCGGGAGGCAGACCAGTTGGCTATTTACAAGCATGACCGAGGAGTTGAACTAGGGTCCACTGAGAAACAACTCCAGCTAAGTGGTCAGAGTGGGACTTGAACCCGCAACATCTGGATTTCAAGTCCGGCACCCTAGCCACTCGGCCACACTGCCTCCATCTCCAAGAGCCCTTAAACCTTTCTGGTGAAGAATTTTTCTTTCTTTTAACCACAGAGAAAATGTGATGATCAGTGTACTTTCATGCAAGTTTTGAATACAGATTGCAGATTAAAGCAGCTTCCTATTCTTAAATACAAAAAATATTAATGATTATGTACATTATTACTTGAAAGCTCAACTAAACTTTGGGAATAATTAGCAAAGCCATGAACAATAAAATTGATAACTGCAAAACTCAAGCTTTCACTTAAGCGCGAAGAATTAATTCAAATATGCGGTCATGCAGCAAAGCTTGAACATTTTCTTGCTTTTAGATAAGTTTTTTCTTACCTCATCTTGAATAACAATTTATTGCTACTGAACTTCCTGTCACGTTTCTTTCATTTGGTTGCCCTTATTCGGGAAATCTAGGCTTAAAAAGCGAACAGTACTTTTGCATACTGGATTTTAGCATATTTCATTTACTGCAAACCCTAAGGTTGGTTTGTTTAAATTATTCGTTTTGCTCAATTATATTTTTGAGTCTTATTCAGTTACATCAGAACACCTGAGAAAAGAACTACACAACTAAATGAACACAATTGAAATAAGATTTAACTCAAAATAATTGGTTTGTTTTTGACATCTTTTTGTGTGCAATTTTCATCTTTCTTTGGTTGCCCTGTATTATTTCATCGCACAGCAAAATTACATGTATCCGTTTTTTTCTTTTTGAATTGGTTTGTTCATGTGTCTTTTGTCTTTATTTTCTGGTGTTTTCTTGAATGTTGTCCATAATAGTAAAAGAATGGAAATCTATCGTATTTGGTTTCATTTTATCTTCTGAAGTCAAAATTAACACATTTTTTTGCATATTCAGTTTTCTTGGCTGTTCATATGTGATGCCTTAATGTGACAGCGCGATGCTGTTAGTGAGTTCATATGAGCCAGTACGTGGCTGTGTAGCCGCGCGATGCGGTTTCAGTCAATACCCACAATTTGACCCTTGCTCACCACAGAGTCTCCAGTAGCTCAGTGGTAGAGCATCCGACTAGATCACAGAGGGTCATGGGTTCAAATCCCATCTGGGACTTGGACTTTTTCAGAGTCTACTTTTCTCCTAGAATTTACATAATATCATCTTGTGACATGGCAAAGAAAAAGATAACTATTTCTTGTTTTCTTAAGTTTTACATATCAAGTTGTCTTTTTGGTTGATATTTTGTAATATATTGGCCCTACATTTATTCAGCTTAAAATAAACCATGTCATGAAACTTGATCTTATGTCTGTGGTTACTGCACATATAGTTTATTTTTGCGTTTTTCCTTGCTCTGAAATGTTTCAAACGCCAGGGAATTAGGGGTGGGATGTTAACAATTTTATGCAGGTGTCAACGGGTTATAGGCTTGCCCATGCTTATCAAAACAAAAATGGCAAATGTGTTATTATTTTCAGATTTTACAGTTTATTAGCGTTACAATGATACATAGTTTAACAATGTTTTCTTTAAAGCAGTGTGTGAAGAAAGCATTTTCTGCACCCCTGAAGTGTCTACAGTAACATTACTGAATTCATCCAGTGCTGACTCTTATGGTCACCCTCATCTAATTTTTGGTAGGACACTGGATTGAATAATCCTACTTCATTAAAACCGAAAGAAAAATATTGTAATATATTGAAGTCAGACTGCTTTTTTTATGTTCCACAGAAAAATGAATTCTGCACTGGTGTTTCTTCTACATGCACAGTAGTTCCTTTAGAGGGCGTGTAATGGTAATCTGACTGAAGAGAATGCAATTAAGGATATCCTCTACTGGTGATAAAATTTTCAGTATTAACTTAAAACTGCACAAGCTCAATAAAGCAGAATTTTTAACATGGTGTGTTTTTGAAAACATGCACGGTGATTGTCTGATGCAAAATTACTCAAATTTTCCTGCCAATTTTAACAGTGATAAACCTTGTTTACACTACTAAAGATTGACCATAGCATATTACAGAATATGCCAGCAAGTTTCCTCTATGTCAACATTGCACTGTTTGCTCATCTCTACCATGGGTTTCATTAAGGGCTGGGTACTGGGGCATGTGGACTGGCTGGGAGGATGCCGCCCGGCTCGACCATCTAGGTAACATTCAAATCAAAAGATTTTGCCCACCTATGAAAAGCAGTTGCCCTTTTGCTCAAACCAATAGTAATGAAATACCTGCCCCAAATGTACCATAAAACATGATTTATTTATAACCAAACTTACCTATCAGCTCCAGCACATGACAACATTTTGTTAATCCTGATAACATGGAATGGATGCAGTCTCATGCGCAGATGGAAGGAATCTTTACCACAGTTCTTCACCATGTATTTGTTGCAGCAGATACGGGCCGCTTCCAAGGCTTCACTTGAGAGCTGTTCATACTCATCTGACACCATATGAACACACAGCGGAAGCTCATCCACACGTGCCTTCTTACGACCAAGGTCATAAATTCTTATCTTGGCATCTGTGAGGTAACAAATGAAATGATGTGAAAAATGGGGTATAAAATAAGCTGCCTGATAAGATTATTATTCTGAATATCAATGCGTCTATAGAAGGTAGAAAAAGGTTAATATTCAAGCTATAAGAAAAAGTCATTCCAGGGGTAACAGAAACCAACACCAATAGGTTAAACTTTCACTGTTGTACTAGGAAGATTGCAGTTCATTAAAAGTTCCCACAGCAATAACGATCCACTGCCACTGCCAGAAAATAGCTGTTCACAAAAGTCACAGTGACCTCTAGACTAATGAACCTCACTATCAGCTTGTAGAATAGGACTAAAAGCCCAATTAAGGTTTATTTCCCCTAGGCTGATAGTCTCAAGCTACAGAACAACCATTATTGCACCCTGAAAAAGCAAAATAAATTAATTTGTAAAGTAATCTGGAGTGTACTGGACTTGTGAAATTTATTATTATGATTGTCAGTTAAGTGAGGTGTAACAAAAGTTTAGTCACCAGGGCAGGTTGTTCAAAGCCCAATTAACCTAACCCAAGGTTAGTGAGAATTTTGATTTCAATATTGTAACTTTTCAGAGAGGTTTTCTGTTCATATTATTTGTTTTTCAGTTCTGGGGTTGAATAATCACAAACTACACAAAACACCAGCAGTGAAAAACATTTTGATGCAAGAAAAAGCAACTCGTTGGGTAAATTTTAATCCTGGGTTAGTGTTAACTGGATTTTGAACAACTTGGCCCAGGTTTTAACATGAAGATCATGCTGTTGTCATGGGCAACAGGCTCCAGATTTTTCCAGTGGCAACGCTTTTAACTTGAAATGGTCTCAGACAAAGAGGGCACGTACTATGAAATTTAAAACTCATTCCAGTTAGGTATATTCTTAGTTTGTAACGTAACCAGATGAACAAACAGTAAACAAAACAGACTACCATATACATACATGATTACTGAAGCTGTACAGTACATTTTGACTCTCAACTGACAAATTAATTTTAAATAAAGTATTGCAGCGTTCATAAGTTTCACCGACAGATTAAATCATGCACAACCGACCATTTTTTTTCCTCAGTCAAGCATGTGCATGTGCTCCAAGATAATCTGAGAATTTTTACAAGTTCTGTATATATTGAAAGATAATCACGGTTTCATGACAAACTTTGGTGTTTTTCTTGTTTGAGTTACTTCCCAAAGAAGAGATAGTATTTGTATTCCTCTCGTTCCAGTTGAAAATGTTATGTTAAATAAGGTCAGAGTACTCCTTAAGATTACTAAGATCACTTTTAAAGCCAACGGAAAGTAATATGTGCTTATTTTACCTGTAAAATATAGTTAACTAATGGGAGCTTATCACAACCTTGGTCCTTAGTGCTTACCAGCGTTTTCATCGCCACTAAACATCTATTACAATCATTTCGCAAAAGGGACCTTGCGTGACATTACTTATTATATAGCTACCTTGTTCTGCATAGCACAACATAAACTGACCTTTGTGTCTTTGAACAGTACTTTATTACAACTAGACATTGTTAGTAAATGTAATCGATACCAAGGTATGCTTATATCCATTAGGCCGAATTGCATACCTCATTCTTTGCCTTGCGAGTACACGTTGCACAATACGTTTTATCAAGTTTACTTCGCCTTAGTGCTGTATTTTGTCCCACCACTCCCCTTTCCCCCTATTTCAATAAAGCTGGACTACTGGCTTGGGTGCACACCTGCCACTGCCCTTGCATGTTGCAGGCTGGGTGGGGCTCTTGCCCCACCTTAGCTTTCACTTACACCCGGGTGGGGATGCACCTCACTCGTTGGCTCATCCATACTTTGCAGGGTGTGTCGCTGCCACCCTTGTTGCGTTACTTATTATTGCTAGGGTGTGTTGCTGCCACCCTTGTTGCGTTACTTGTTATTGCTAGGGTGTGTCACTGCCACCCTTGTTGCGTTACTCATTATCACTAGGGTGTGTCGCTGCCACCCTTATTGCCTCCATTTGCAGGGTGTGTTGCTGCCACCCTCCATTTATGCTAGGGAGCACCCAATGTCTTTAGTCCCATTTACTGCCAAAGATTGTGTTGTGTATTTATTACTATTATGTTAGCGACAAGTTGTTAACTTGAAATGAAAATTAAATACAACAGTCACAACAGTGTTTTGTTACCGTTTTGGGGTAACTTTTTTAGAATACCGTTAATTTCGGGGGGCCATTATTTTCGGGGGAACCATTACTTTCGGCAAAAAAGTAACGCTACTTTCGGATGGCCGGACAATTGATTGTCCAAACGGCTGCTGGTATCCGTTCGAAAAAATTTCGTCCGGTTGAACGGCTGTTGCTATCTGTTCAAAAAAAAATTCATCCGTTCAAACGGCTGCTGCTGTCCATTCGAAAACAAAATTGATCCGTTCGAACGGCTGTGGTTATCCGTTCGAAAAAAATTCATCCGTTCGAACAGCTGCTGCTATCCGTTCGGAAAAATGTTCATCCATTCAAAAGGCTGACGTTATTCATTCGGAAAAAAATCCAGCCGTTTGTAAGGCTGCTGCTATTCATTCACAAAGAAAACAATAAACAATAAGCCGTGTAAGTTAAGTCTCCAATGCCAAAAATACCACAACACCGCTTTTTGAAAAAGGGAAAAAGTCTGTACGTCATAAAATTCTTATGCAGGACAATCAATTAAACACAGACACACACAAGTCACAATGGTAGGTTTCTTTAATAAAATTAATCAGCATGAATTAAAAGACAGCTGAATTTGGGTCAAATTTAGTTCTGACAAGGGTCAAACAAGAAACCGCAACGCCGCAAATAATTTCGTTTTCATTGCACACCGCTACACCACAAGGTGTGATTTTATTCATTGAAACAATGCACAAAAACATACAGTTGAGCCCAAAAATAATGCACGCACAAGGCACAAGAACCTCTTGCGCCGCAACAAGTTACGAATTACGTACCCTGACCTAAGGAAAATGTTTCGAAGGGCTAAATAACATCGATGCTAGTAACATATGAAGACGTTAGTGATAAAAGGGGATAAGTGACGTTTTTGGTTGTTTCTGTTACTCTCACTCCATTAGCTGAATTTTTGCATGTGGCCTTCATTTCAGTGGAAAAACATTGCCCCGTAATTTCTTTCGCTGGCTTGCTCTTCGTTTT
>CM042759.1:9765393-9784394 GCA_022496165.2 Catalaphyllia jardinei
CAGCCTGTCTTACTTTACTCGAATTTCTTCCCTTTTCTTTTATTTGGTAAAAAAAAAATTGTTGTGTCACGAAAATGGCATCGACCGTTTACGAAACGGACAACTGCGTCACGAGATGGTCGCCGACCAGAAGTTTCATAGATTTTTCTTAGAACTTACAGAAAAGTACATTTATTGTATATATAGCGAGAATTTTAGGTAATAAACCCTGCAAATAAAATTCTATATGTGCTATATTTTCACATGTGAAAAAGCAATACGTCCAATCAACTTCGCGTATAGTATTCTTCACATGTGAAAATATAACCAATCATCGCCAAGAGTAGACTCGCTTAGCCAATCAGAGCAAAGCATTCAAATGGCTTCCCAGAAGCGTGGTCCTCTTGAAGTTTGTGTTTTAAACATGGCTTCGGCTTCCCGTTTTAGTTCACTTTCGAAAACAGCAGCGGAATATATCCAACATCTTGATCGTTAGCATTTGAGCTTCAGCCAACAGTCACCTCAGCAAGTCTTATCTCTGTTTCAAGGGCGAACATTCAAGGAGGAACATTCAACATTTCTATAAACAGCGTAAGTCAACAGAGTCCGAATTTGTCTTTGCACAGTGCGAAGCGCCGTCATGGACAAGCGAAAAGATTTCACACTTTGTGTTTTAAGTACGAATTCCCCGTATTGTATTTTAGCTTGTGTAGGCGCTTTGTCCGCTTGTTGGTGGGCGGGAAAGCGAATTTGTTTTTTATTACGCTCGGTCGTTTACATGTACGGATTTTAACTCACTCGTTGCAAAACTTTGAAAAACTCACTCGTTCGCTGCGCTCACTCGTTCGTTTTGCAACTCGTGAATAAAAATCTGTACGTCGCAATTTCTATGAAGTAATCTATATTTACTATATACGTAAGTACGATTTAGGAGTAGCTTCATATGTAAACGCTTCGGACAGGTCAGTGATCGCTCAGTAAACTTTAATTGTATCTTGAGTGCATTAAATAATCATCGCAAGAGGTTTTCCCAACACCACCACGACCAACAACATCTTTATTTCTCATTACAAAATATCATTACAGTTAAAGTATATTTAAATTCAGGACAGGTTGTCAAATAAGGTAACTGTTTTAATCATTTGTTTTGTATGAGACTAAACGCCAAATAAACCGTCTTGGGAGAGGAAAGAAGTCGGGAAAAGCGATGGAGTGATTGGAACATTAGTAAGGGGGAGTTACCTCGCAGACTTTCTCGAGTGTCGGCATCCATGATGTTGCTAAGTGACAGTTCTGTAGCACCACCCAGGTGCCATCTTTGACGGCCTTCTCTATCATGCGCATGGCAATCGGACCCTGCCCCTGACCTAATGATAATGAGCTCAGCTTGGATCCACTAAAACCCTGTGGAAACAAACACAATCATGAGCATGTCTTGTTACCCATTGACTCCTGGAACTTTTTGCCAAAAATGCGTTTTTTGAACATTTTGGTGGTTTTGAGGCTGGATCCCGGCCAAATTAGCTTTAATCTGGTCGAAGATGCATTTGCAACACCACAGCCAGACCTTCTTGCCACTAGAATCGCGTTTTACGACATTTTGGCTCGGGCATGCGCAGAAATCAAAATTTTGAGACGAGAAGGTGACCTACGTCTTTAGGCTTTTCGATTTTTGATTGTTTTTCCCCTTTTCTTTTCTTTTTGCTGCAGTGATTGACCTTCTACTAAGCTTGCTTGTGGTTAAAAACTTCTAAGAAAGAGTCATCGAGGCGGCCGATTTTTACCATGGAGCAGCTAGGCGTAGTGGCAGGAAATTTCACTCATTTTTTTTTAGCATTTTTGTGCATATCTCAGGCTCCATCGGACCGATCACTCTGATCTGGGCATCACTGGAAAGATCTTTTCCTGCTGCAGAAGTTGAGTATAGATGATCGTCCGGATAAAGATTTTTTTAAAAAATAATAACTCCTCACAACGAGCTTGAGCCGCCTGTGTTCCAGTGCGATCGATACGTTCGTCCAAATTTGTTTACTTTTAGCGCCTCCATCTTTCTGAAATCGCCATGACACCAAGCTTCCAAAACCCTGAAAAACGTCGTTAATTTTGTCAAGCCTGCACTACACGTGAACAAAACGTGCTACACTTCGTTGACAAACATCCATAGTTTCGTGCTCCAAACGAAACATTTTCATTGGTCCAGTCGATACAGTTGTCTGCGAAACTGTCTCATTTGAAAAGTAAACCTGCGCGAAAAAACTTTCACGCTTCACGGTTGAACGCAAATGGTAGTAGTAGAAAATAAAACTATTGTTTGTTATAATTAAGGTATGTTTGGAGCTCCTCGAGCACATACAAAATACATACACGATCGCAATATAGCACTTAGAATCTCAAATTGGTATTCACTGTGAATTCTTTAAAATAGAGTAACTCCACCGGGAAATATACCCAGCCAGGGGCATGAGAGTTTAAGGTTACACTAACATTCTGTGTCGAAAAAGTTGGTGCATAGCCTAGACTGTGCAGTGTACCTGATCATCAGCAAACTTGAGCAGGGCGGCTGTTGGATCAGATCCCGGAGACAAAACGAAGATGAGAGGTGCACAGCAGTTGGAATCAGCAAATGCTTTGCCAAGGTCAAAAGGCGGTGGCTCAATAAATCGCTTGCCAAGCTTAGCGGTAACAAAGTCTTGGACTGCGGGCGTCATCTGAAATAAAAAACCTCGGTAATCAGTAACGGCAAATCCTTTTAGTTCACCAACATTTCCATGAATGTTCAGAGGAAGAATTGCTCCGAATAACAGTAGGCATGGAAAGAACAAGAAAAAAGATAAAAACAATCTATTGGCACAGTGCGAGCGTTGAAGAGAAAAACAACTACATGTACTTGTGTTCTGGATCACTGCCTTTAATTACTTAGTGACATAACAGACCTTGTCCGGTCGAAGACAGCGTAGGATAACCATTTTTTGAAACTGGCCGAGTTTTTCATTCCACTCTCCAGGCAAAGGCTCATTCTGGGGTTCCTATTTGTATAAGAAAGATCAGTAAATCACTGACATTGAAAACACGAACACTTAATAAATAATTACACAGCATAATGTAAACTTCGAATTTATCAGCAGTGACAGTAGGCCCTTTGCAGTTTACGATCACATGATACAAAAACCGCCATGCTGGAGAGCATACCGCCCACTGTAACATCCAAAACAAAAGAACATTAAGTTAAGTTGCTTTGTTTGGGATGTCCCAGTGGGTGGTTTGCTCTCCAGCATGGTGGTTTTTGTACCATGTGATCGTAAACTGCAAAGGGGCCTATTAGTCCTCGCAAGTCAATACACAGCAAAAGAAAAGAATAAGTGGCCATTCTACATCGCTTACATTGCTGTCGTAAATCTTTTTCCATCCTTCTAGGTGTTTAGGAAACTTTTGTCGGAAACCTTTAAACCTACCAGGAGAAAAAGATAAAGTTAATACAACAACAACTGGGAGGTCGTCAGTTATCACTGTAATTAACAATTCTTCACCGAAGTGGAGGTGAATAGTACTTGGCTAATCACCTCCGATTTAGCCAATCAGCGCGCGCGAAAAGCACTATTCACTTGTGTAGTATATACTATTAGAAAACAGTCCTAAGGAAGCACGCGCGCTGATTGGTTAAAAATCCTGTTTGTATAACTCGATGGAGACACAGAACTAGCGCGCGATGTGATGGCGCGAGCAAAGAGAATTTACATTCTGATAATCAAAGTTTACAAGTTGTTTTCCTTTTTCTCGTCGTGGTGTTTTCTAAAAGAAATAGAAAACATGTACTCCGTGTTTGTATCGAGTTATAAAATCACTCGTGAAAGTTTGGGAGAACTCGAAAAAGCTGTGGAAACACTCGCCTGCGGCTCGTGTTCCCACAGCATTTCTCGTTCTCCCAAACTTCCACTCGTGTTTGTATAACTCGATACAAACACGGTACATGTTTTCTATTTCTTAAATAATAATTACTAACATGTCGCTATGTTCACACGCGCTTTACAAATTTATAAAAACTATTCACAAATAAAAAGTTGATGAAAATCAATCCTAATTCTAATCATATTATATCGACATAAAAAATGCACCGCAATCAGTGAAAAAGTAAATTAAAGAGCAAAACAATAAACTAAATAACCGCAAAAGATTGTCTCTAGAAATGCTGTGGGAACACGATCCAAAGGCGAGTGTTTCCATAGCTTTTTCGAGTTCTCCCAAACTTTCACGAGTGTAGAAACACGGAGAACACGTTTTCTATTTTTTTTAGAAAACACCTTCGATTATCAAAATGTAAATTTTCTTTGCTCGCGCCATCATCACGTCAACAGTTCGTGCTAGTTCTGTGTCTCTATCGAGTTTTAGTATAAATCTGCTAGAGTTCTTTCACGAATGGCGTTATCTGATTGGCTACGCTACTCACTACCTATTTAACAATTAGATTATGAGCTCGAGATTTCTATCACGCATAGAAATCGAGAGCGAATAATCTAATTGTTTTAGTATAAATCTACTAGTCGTTCAAAATTTTATCTAAATCCTCCTCACAGACACTTCGAACACACAAAAAACGTGAGTAGCGTAGCCAATCAGAGGACGTCATTCGTGATAGAACGCTAGTAGATTTATACTAATTTGTGATAGATAGTGAATAGCGTAGCAGTGTGCGCTTGTTAACGGAATGACCGTCGGCCGCTTTTTCCAATCAGCGCGCTTATGTTCTTAGGACTGTTTTCTAAAAGCCACTTTGAATAAATATGTTTTTAAAAGAGATTTAAAAGTTATAATATTGTCTCTTTTTCTAATATTTAGTGGTAGTTTATACAAACTTGCACACTACAACTTACATGGACAAGTCGTCCAGCCTACACAACTCATCCCAGGAACGTGACGGCAGCCACGGCGAGGGATTGGAATGAGGATTGTCCAGGCCTACTCCGCCAGTCAACAAGAAACGCCATTCATTATCACACACTTCTCCTTTGCTTTTTAGCAGGTTGACACACAATAGAAACGAGAACAACAGCTGTAACAACAACAATAACAAACCTGTTACCATCATTACAAAGTAACCTTGTTATGTACACATTATGAGGCAAGGAGTTTCAATAAACGATTTACATGATGGCGTCAGTTCACTACAACTTCAAGAATCCTTCACGTTTTTGTTTCTTCTGCTAATTTAGGCAATTGTTATTTAAACCCCACTGGGGCTTCAAAATTAAAATACTAAAGAAAAATCAAAAGGAATTCTGGCAGTTGTAGTCAATGATAACAATCTGGTACTAAGGCATTTAGCCATAAAGGAATGGACAATGCCTAGCGCGCGTCCATCCTATTCGGGATGCACGCGGATAGTTGGGAGAGCACGAAGGTAGCGTAAGAGATGCTCGAGGCGCAGCCGAGAGCATCTCTAGCTACCTAAGTGCTCTCCCAACTATCCAAGTGGATCCCGAATTGGATGGACGCGCGCTAGGCATTGTCCATTGCTTTTATAACATAGCAAGACATTTTTCACGCTGAAAAGTCGCTTTTTTTGCACTGATCAAATTGCAAATTCTGCACGTGCATGTTCACGTGTTGTTTTCACTGGCAGCACTTTTCGCCACACGTGCACGTGTTGTTTTCACCAGTAGCACTTTCGCTTTGTTGATCTTTCGAGGCTTTCGATGTTTCTGCAACCATTTTAGACACATTTTCTAAATCTTCAAAGTCACCAGGAAACCCTAACTCAAATGTTGGATAATACTAGTCATTGGTAACAGCTAAAGTTAAGTTTTACTCGAAAGAAGTTGTGCGAAAAAACTTCTGCTGGCAAGAAATTTCACCGACAACGACGTCAGCCTGAACCATCTCTATGAACCATCCATTTCTTTTTCATAAAAATTAGCCAATCAGAGCACGCGCTAGCATATAGCTATGTTATAATACAAGATAGAGCCCGTCTTTAAAACAAACGCAAAGCAACTTTCCAAAACAGTTCAAATTTAGAGTTCTCACAGAAGAGAAGGAAAATATCTTACCTTGTCCTTCTCAAACAGTGAGCGACACACATTACAGTACAGAGAGTACGTAAAGTGATTTGTCAAATTCTCCAGTCTGTTGAAATAGCAAAGGACTTAATTACAAGATTCTACATAGTTTACACACATAATAAATGTAGGCTACAGTCACATTGAATACTGCACATCAGCTTGTGAACACGTCACGTTACTAAGCAACAGCTCGACAGTTATAAGACAGAATTCAGACCAACGGCATAAGACGGCATCGTGACCATAAAAAATGTCAAACATTTTAGGTTTGCTCACCGTTGTTCCAGTTCTTCTGATTTTTCCGAATTGTCGATGGATAAAATGAAGAGATTAATGAACCACGTGAGCGAGTACTGATACATAGGTTCAATATTGGCCAGATCAGCAATGGAGAAGAACAGCACAGCTGAGTGACTGGCAATAGGCGTGTAACCCATGCGGGTATTGTCTATCTTCTTCTCTGTTTCTTCTGCTATGGCCTAAAACAAATCAAATCACATCTCAGAATAAAGTGATAACATCTAAGACTGGTGATAACGAAGACAACACAACTGTGCACTGACCTGCTTTTCAGAGATTTCATTGGCCAGAACCTTGGATGAGGAAAGAACGTTAATAGCAGTCTCATCCTCCAGGATGTTTCCTTCGGATGCAGAAAGAACCTCCAAAATCTTATCTTCAATTTCCTTTAGTTGCCTGTTTCGATAGAAACAAATTTGGAACATAAGTTGACACCAAGCAGTAATGCAGGTGATGTGTCGAGGGGTGAAGTAGTACCTCTTATTCTCTGCACTCTGGATAATTAGTGCATTCTTCTCTTCTTCGAGCTCAGGCCTCTCTCGTGCCACAACAATCCCTAACAATTGATCCTCCAATCCTTCAGGTGTGATCATAAAATTCAGCAGGGTCACCTGCACATAAGTAAAAATATTGACACAACACAGTCAATTCATAAACCAAGCTACAACAGCGTTTTATATCCTTTGTTTGAGAGGGAAAAAGAGAAACGAAATTCAGAAATAATGAAGATGTCCACGTTTTCAACGTCGTGAGAAAACAGTTCAGTATTTTATATTAGCAATGTCGAAGAATCATTCTTCCTTCAACAAGTTAGGTGAGTTACTTGCCTTAACAGCGGTCTCAGGAAGGTAGTGCGGATTTCTGAGCTTGGTTGTTATATAAAACCTAAAGAGTGCAGGAAATGTCAAAGGGTAAGTCATAGAAAAGCGGTAATTTGCAAAATTACCCTTCACACTGAAGTTCATGCACTTATCCTGATAAATACCAAATCCAACTTTGACCTTTACTTCCTAAGGCTGGTTTTCCATAGCGACGGAGTCGTAGTCGGAGTCGTAATCAGAAGCGTAGAGCGATACGATCCAGTGAAAATCAAACCGACGGAGTAGGAAGCATAACCTAATTCTGCTTAGGACTCCGTCGCTTATGATCAAGTGAAAACTGCATTGTCAGAGTCGCAAGCACAAGCGGGAGAATAAACCAATGAAATGTTCGAGTCCGGGCCTTGTGATTGGCTGGTTCTTCCGCTTCTGCTTCCGACTCCGACAACCTAGTTTTCACTCACTGGATCATAAGCGACGGAGTCGATTCCGTCGAGCTTATGACTCCGCTTACGACTCCGATTTTCGATTTTCACTTGGTCATAAGCTCTCTTACGACTCTGTCTACGACTCCAACTCCGACTCCGTCGATAAGTAAAAACCAGCCTTTAGTACAATTACATACATACATCTTTATTCAAAATTTCAAAAATTTTTGAAAAGGAGAGTTTGGAAGTTAATTATTACAACTCACCTGAGAAAATAAGAGTAAAATGTGTAAAATTATGTACAGAAAAGAAAAAGAAAAAATTTGTAGATTACATAAATGAAAAAGAAGAAAATCTTTCTTAAAAATTTTGATTTAAAAAGTTCAAGAGTCCCTGCTTCTACAATATCCTTTGGTAAACTGTTCCAGTCGCTTACTACTCTAATAAAAAATGAATGTTTAAAACAGTTAATTTTTGAAGTTTATAAGAGTGATTAGCTCTCGTGGAATGTACTTTAGCAAAATCAAAAAATTCTTGCAAATCTAAATGGGACAGACCAAAACCAATCTTGTAACATTCCACCAGTGAAAAATAAGTTCTGCGAGTGGACAAAAGAGGCCAATTTAAAATGTTACATGGTTTCTCGTACGCCATGTCACCTTCTTTCTGTCTGAGAGCTAACCTCCATGCACGGCGTTGTACGTTCTCAATTGCATGAATGTCTTTAACGAGGTAAGGATTCCAGACAATTGTTATCGTGGCTGTTACTACAAACAATTCAACTATAGTCTTTCACTACATGTTTTCATTGGAAGCTAAAGCGAATGTGTGATTTAATATCAATAACGCAGGAAATTGAACAACAGTTTGTCGTTACTGGAGACGTTTTCATCCTTTGCGCAGTCACTGATAAGTAGTTTAGATACCACTTTACACACTTAGCCCCGCGGGTCCAGACAAATTTTTTGCACGGACAAAAACTTGCACGCTCCCACCTAGCGTTTACAAGTGACAGGTGGAACAGGACGGATTTTTGATCGGCTTGGTGTGCTAGTTTGGGACCTGAAAAAAGCAGGTCAACTTTTGACCGGCACGGTTCCATATTTCGTTATGTTATATATGTTAAGACAAAGGAACCAAACAAAAGCAGATTACAGATATGAGAAGACGAACGGCAAAAGCATTGGCTGCATTAGCTGAGCTTTTGCAACATTTGAAATTATTAACGCAACGGATTCACTTGCACAAAAAAACTACTACGATAGTTTCTCTCCGTTGATTCATCTTAAGTTTGATGTTTAGGCTAAACACCCTGGAGGTCATGCTAATTTACGCGAGCCAGTTTTTCAAATTCTGAAACAATTCATTTTCTGTCCGCAGTAGACGTTTGAAGCAAATCTATGGAGTAAAACATTTTCGTGGAAACGTCCTTAACTGTCGCGTCTGGTAACCAATGGTGAACAATATTACTGCGAATACACAAAAAGTCAGGCAGAGTCAGTGTTACTGACCTGAAGTCTTTACTGTACTCAATAACGCTGTCTCCAAGCTTGATGCAGATACTGCCGCCCTGTTTAAAGGTCTGTTTGAGAAGTAGCGGCTCTAACAGCGGGTCCAGTTCCTCGCCCACGTTTTCTAACAAGACCTTAAGTAGCAATAATTATGACAGAAACACTCGGTATAATGCAAAGGTAAGTCAAAATAACGGAGCGTGAAATAAGTCAACATACCGGTGTTCCAAACTGGATACAGTTCTCCAGCGTCCTGACATAATCAGCGTCTGTCATTTTAATCACATGCAAGTTATTTTTCTTCTCCATGTTTTTCACCCACTTGTTGGCCTGACCCTGAGGATCGATCATCAGCGGCCATCGGTTTGCATTGCTGAAGGATAAACAATTCCGCCGGTGTTAGTCAGATTAACTGCGGGTTTTGCTTTGGTTGAGCTCTAATCCATTCTGTGATTGCCTAATAGTTTACCACCACTATCTGAACCAATTGAAAACAGTCGGCACTTGGCCACCTGGCTTTTCAACGTTTAGCGCCGGTAATTTCGATTCTTGTTGGTGCCTTGTGCTGCTTACGTATGTTTTCTTAAGTGATTGGTAATTTTGATTGCTCTGATTTTGTTTTCACGACACATAATTGAAAACAGTTGCAATGGCAAAGTACCTGATGATGATTCCATTCTCAATTGAGAAGCTGTCAGTTGGCAGGCCTGCAATGTTCCAGTCCCTTATTTTCACAGGGTCACCGAGGGTCCCTGTGACCGAAAAATCGTCAGAACAAGGGATGTTGGTGTTGCGGCAGGCGTTCACCCAATCTGCAGTTTGTTCCTGTCTGAATGCAGCAGTAAAGGCTCCCAAGTAAGCTACTACTCCAGATGATACCAACACGTCGCCGATTAGATTCTCAAACTTGATACCAAGCTGCTTGGCCACTTCAGTCCACCTGTAACAAAAAAACATTATAAACTAATTAAAAGACATAAATGTTAACATAAAAGTGAGCTGTTCATTAAACCTTTTGTTTGGTGACGTCCTCGTTGCCTTCGTCGCCGTGGTTGGCTTAAGCTCCCTAATTTATTCCCACTGAGATGTAGGTAATAGTGCTTCTTTCTTGAAAAAAGGCCGATTTTTGCTGCAGTTATTTTATTTATTCACTATTTTGCCACACCAAAAATATAATGAAAACAATAAGAAATAGAAAGAATAGATTTAACAATGGCGAGGAGACCCAAAGAAAACTATGAAGCTTATATTAATTAGGTCTCTTCAGTTATTGTTTACAAGATGAAATCAGAAAAAGAAGATAAGAACATAACGACGGATACAATTACAGTTGTTTGACGAATTCCACAATAGGAAAAGTACTGGGAAGAAATGAAGGAAATATACCTTGTTTTCTCTCCACCAAGACCCCCAATTAATTTCTCTGCGCGTTCAAGTTTCTTGGTACAAAGGTCAACCTAGAAACAAAGTGATAGTACACAATGAAGGGAAAAGGCCAATATAAAATACTGTGCTACCAAATTCATGACATTCTCGTACTTGTTTTTCAAGATCTGCCTTCTTCTTGACGTTAGCTTCATATTTCTCTTGCAGTCGAGCAAGCTTGTCCTGAACCTCGCGAAGGGCGGAACGTTTCTTATTTAAACTCTGCCAAAAAAATGCATACAACAGTTCAATGATTACATCTGTATTCTGCGTGACTTAGCAATGAAAAACGATGTCCAAACACAGTAAAGTGATGAGCCTTCTCAAGGGAAAGGATGATTCTTTAAATCATTTCCTAGTTTACGAAATGGAAGGTAGTTTATCGGCGGAAATAAAAGCAACAGAGTCATACAGTGTAGCTCCTTCTCTTGGACTTAACCTTGATAAGTTATGTGTAGAGACTGATACTGTGAACATGCTCAACACAGTTATAAATCATGGAATACAATAAAGGGGTTCCTAACCTCCATGGCAACAGCCAGCTCTGCTTCAGCTTCTTTGAGAGCCGCCTTCTTAGGAGCCACAACTCGCGCTACCCTGGACACCACAAAGAGCAGTTCAGTCAGCAGCCAATGTTGTTACTACGTAGTTATATATTTTCAATCTGATTTCATTAAAGACCATTTACCACATCTACTACTCAACATGAAATAAAAACGTCCTAAGGCAGTAACAGAACGTCAAACCACCTATCTTGCGGAGTTGTACTGTAAGCAAACCTTGTAAGTTATACAACTGTTTAAGAATTTTTTTTTTTCGGAGATGACTACATGTCTACTTAATGACTCTTTCTTTTAAACATACTGTATTCGTCCCAAAAAGGCCTTTCCCGAAATAAAGATGAACTATTTACAACTAATGAATTATTTATTTAATAAGTAACTAATTAATTAATAATTAATCAGTTATTAATACGTAAATCAAACTAACAGGGTAGAAATATCAAAAGAAAAGAAAAGAAAAGAAAAATGGAATTAAGACTCTAAAAATTTTGAAATTAAACTCCTCTTCAGGCAACATTTGAAGTCCGTTAGTGTTGGTTTCAACTTAGTAGAGTCCAGTGAATTCCAGAGTTTAACCGTTCTACAAAAGAAGGGTCTTTGTCCTGTGGCTGTTTTATGCTTGACAAAATGTCGACAAATTGAAACCATTTGTGAAAATTAATTTAATTTGCGAACATCACTTCATAATGTAGATAAAAAAGGTGGAACAATGTTGGTCTTAAAAGGGAGTCCAGAATGGTGAAGAATAATTCCATTATAAAAATAAATTGTATTATTATAACTTATTGGAGTGAAAACTAACCATTTTAAGTTGCTATAATGGAATCCTCCAAGGGAAGTAGTAATTATTCACAAGTAAGCAAATTGAAGTACAATGGTTAAAGTAGTTGTACTGTCAGGGTTTCATTAGTCACGCAGTGTAAGTAGTAGTAGCGTTACTCACTTGTCATACGATTCCATAGCGACGACCCACTTACACAAGCCTTCAGCAGCAGTGGATGCTGTTTTAATCTTATCAGGATCAAACTCCGGGTTTGTCGTGTATTTTTGTCGGATTGTCTTGATGATTGGTGGTGGAATGTTATCTTTGTCATAGCTTTGTAGGGACTTCAAAAAGTTCATTTCACCAAGCAATCTCTTCGAAGGTCCCCAGAACTCCTCGATTTTCTTGCCTATAAACGAAACCAACGTCAGATTATGTTGCCGTTGTTTGGACTGAACTTTACGAACTCTGAACTCACCCCTCTCGCCTTAGTACGAGTAATTTCAGGTGATTTTGATTAGCCAATCGTAGCCCCGAATGTGCTCGCGCGTACATTTTTGAACTTGAACTTTGCTGTCGTAATTTGCCAGTTTTTCATCTTGTAGTTTTTTTTTCTTGCCGTGTTTTAAGATTTTAGGCCAGCCTTGTCGCTGTTTTTTGGAGTTTCGAGTCTAGCTTCTTCGCCGTTTTAGCCATTGTGATTCGCCGTTATTTGTGTGTTCCGGATTACGTGGTTGGTTGATTAAATATTTCGAATATTTGGAGTTTTGAGCCTACAACTCCCTGAATTCAATTCCCAAGAGCCGTTTATTTTTTCTCCCCATCAACACCTTACAAACAAGCGAGAAAAGATAACAGTACATACAACAGAAAAAGGTTCGAGTTATGAGCAAGTATTGCTTCTGCATTACCTGACCCGAGGGATTCGAAAGGAATAGTATGGGTTACCACCTGAACTCAAGGGATTCGAGATCAATAGTATTTGTACCAGGGAGTTTCATATTACCTGAACAAGAGGGATTCGAGATCAATAGTATTGTAAAGATAGTTTCACGTTACCTGAACCCGAGGGATCTGGAATCCTTTCAGGTTTGATGCCTTTCAAAATACAAATAGCTTCCATGACAAGTTTGACACCAGCTGGAGGCTGCTTCATAGTTTTCATCACCGTGATATCCTGCAGAGAAACAACACTGAATTATCCGAAGAGCGATCAAACCCCCAGAGACAGCAAAAACAGCATAAGTACAGAACTGAAAGGTGCAACACTAGACTCTTACCGCTGGCGTGAGTGTATTGAGAGCAGCAAGGGCAGCCTCCAGGATAGGAATGGCTTCACCCAGGTCCTTATCGCATTCATCTTTTATTGCTTGAGCTGCTGCAGCTTGCTTGTTTGCGACTTCCTCGTCTGCTTTCACCACCTATACAACATAAACACAAACAGTGGCACAACAACCCCTAAGACAATTCATAGGCCAACACTGTAAATACCAAAAAAACATGCCCGGAGTCATAAGTCTGGACTTACAATTTGCTACAATAGGGGAATCCTTGTTTACAATATTTGCCTCATTAGCATAAGCAATTCAATTTCTGAAGGAGCTACACATAAATCAGTACTGAATATTGAAAGTTCGCAGTACGATTAACTCTGCCAATGAATTTGAGCCTGATGTATTGAATACTTTTGTGCAACACGGGTTTAAAAACTTAAAAATTAACAAAGAATGTATGAGCTCATTAGCGCTTTTGCCACCCAGAAATTTTGCAGTTTTTGAAAGACAATTTCTCCTTCAATATTACAAAGCTAAGAATTTCAACATGTATTAAGTTTCGCTAGCTCTTTAGCTGTCTGGAGTCAATTCATATCTAACATGTTTATTTCTGTAAGCAAAGCCGTATGCAAATGAGCAAAAATGTAAACAATGACGTCAGCATGAATCCGCCTATTACAAACTATTTAGAAATGTATGAACACAATTCAGGGCCGGGTTGTTCGAAAGCCGGTTAATGCTAACCCAGGATTAAAAGTTAACAGACGTATTAATTTTTCTTGTATCAAAATGTTATTAACTTCTTAAAATCGCGTGTAAGTTGAGATCACTTAAGCTCAAAATAGAAGGCCAAACAATATAAACAGAAAACCTCACCGAAAAGTTACAAAACTGAAATTAAAAGGCTCCTCGCGGCTTTGGTGCTCCTTGGCGGCGGCTTTCCCGCTTTCCTAGCGTCCTCAAATTGCTTAAAAAAACCGCCAAGCTACGCAGGCACATAACGTAGAGCCCGCTTGCAAACTCTATCAATTTGGGAGAGATATTTACTATAGTGGGTAATATAATGCATATTGTACACTTTACATCCTAAATAATTATGAGATGTTTGGAGAAAGTTAATAATGGTCTTGATGTTTACGTGTGTCCTTCAGCGACATAAACTGTTATTTTACCTTCTCTTTCTTGGCAACCTCCACTGAGTCTTTCTCGATTATGACCATGATCTCGTCGACTTCCTTTCCAGCTTGTATGAGCTGTGGCTGGAGAGCTTCCAGTTCAGCCTGCATTGCTGATACCTGACAGATCACAAACAGATCGCCCATCAATATGTTTACATTACAACATGCGTGCAAAACGCTTTGCAATTTGTACCTGCGACTGAGCCGACTGCAGCTTCTCCAAACCAGTCTCGTATCTCTTCTTTGCTTTCATCACCTCACTGAAAAGAAAACAAATTTGGTATCAAATGGTAATTAAAAGTTTAACTGTGATAGAGAAGAGGTATTAAATGTGAAAGGTACATACACTTGTTTCATGTTAAGCAGACTTTTGAAAGTTGAAATGAGTTCCAGATACGAAGTTGGTGTCACGTAATTGTGTCTTTTGAGTTCATCTTCGAACAACTTGGACAAGTGTCTTGTTCCAGTGTGAAATGTCTTGCACATCTGAACACAACCACTCCTCACTTGTGGTTCTATTTCTAAGTCCTCCAAAAATCGCTGGGCTACCACCTGGAGTGCATCGTCTGGCCATGACTGGCAAACACAGAGCAATTAAAATGATTAAATTGTACTGATTTAGATAGAGCAGTTATGTCTACAAGGGGGGGGGGGAGGGAGGGGGGCGGGGGGGGTGGGCCCCAGGGTTAGTGCGCTCGTCTCTGGATTGAGTGGTTTGGGTTCAAGCCCTGACCGGGGACATTGCACTGTGTTCTTGGGCAAGACACTTAATTCTCACTGTACCTCTCTGCACCCAGGTGTAGAAATGGGTACAGGCATCCCATCCAGGGGGAGTAGAAATACTCTTAGTTGCTTCATGCAACGCAAATTGGGATAAGCTCCGGCCTGATGGGCCACTGTGTCTACAACACGCGGATTCCTTCATTCAAGAGACGTAAGCATCTGGACGTAAGCATGGACGAAACAACAAACTACTCATTCACGATAACTCCATATTGTAGAGCATTTTTAAGCACAGCTGACACACACCTCTCGGCGCTTAACTCCCGTTTCTGTAGCATGAAGTTGTTTGGAGATATACTACACTTCCAGGAATATCAGTAATCTGTAACGTTTTCCCAATAATTCACTGATATCTTTGTATACTCCTGGCCCCGGTTGTTCGAAAGCCGATTAAAATAGCCCGAGATTAGCGGTTATTCCACGATTAAATTTCTTATTCACGGGATAGCTAATCGGGGGATAAAATGGTGTTCCTGAAAACAGATTTAATCTTCGATTAACTATCCTTCGATTAAGCTCCGATTAAGCCGGTAATACCGGTTCGTGGTGGGAGAAAATGGTGTAGCACTAGGGGAGGGAAAGGATTATTCTGGCGGTCCTACATAGTTGATACGAACTTGTTGAATAAAATGAAACAGAAAGCTTTATTTTTATAGCTCACCTACAATTGTTTTCTACAACAACCAATATTAAAAATTAAAATTAGAGTTTTAATAAAATATCTGTGCTGGGCGAAAAAGCTCACTGAATCATGCATTAGCCGGAAAATCAGTGAGCTCTTGAAAACTCTTAGGCCTGGGTCGCACTTGGGACAAAACTTAGACAAGTTTGTTTTGACAACCAAAAATTCCGTCCTATTGCTGTCATCAGTTGACCAGGCCAAGTGCGACCTACTTGTCTCACCGCGGACAAAAACTCGTCCACGGAGAAAGGTGCCGTCGTCCTGCCTCGGAGCACGACTTTTTGCGAACAACAAACAAAATTGTTTTTCTTGTGATAAACGTGCCAGTCAATTCATTGAACCTTAAATTTTTTCCGGTTTACCACATTGCACTTTTTGTTTCAACCTTTTGTATCATTCACGATCACGGGTAATCATGAATCCAGGATTTTGGAACAATTTTCCCGGTTTTTGGGACATCCGTTCTGATCAAATATTGAACCCAAATGAAGCACAAGACCGTTATAGGCCTGGCCCCGGTTGTTCGAAAGCCGATTAAAATAACCCGAGGTTAGCGGAAATTTGGTTATATTTCACGGCTCTTTTAAATAACCGTCACGTCAACAACCTGCTTTTTAGCTTCGGATTAGTTTAATCAGTTTTTCACACCAAAAGAATTAAATAACCGTGGAATTATCGATGGGATACATTCAACTTGGAGCTACGTCCTTGACCAAAAATTGGATTTGCCGCTAAACAGTTTTTATTAAAACAAAAGCCGCTGCATTTTGCAAACGCGCGACCGATGTCGTTGTTGTCAAGTTGTTTATAAAATTCAAATTTTTCACAGCAAGAGTCGAATGACCATCAAACTTTCGATTGGGTGAATTCAATCAAATTCAGAGCTAGTCTCTGCCAAACACTGGACGTATCAAACTCCAAACGAATGAATCAATGCCTCCGTTATCATTTTGCCGATCGAAAAATATAAGATGTTAATCAAGCTTATTTAGCGCGCAGACGTTGTCGGCGGATGTCAAGATGTCAAATTGTTCGTAGTTTTTTTTCGCTGTAAGAGAAGGGAATGACCGTCAAAATGCCAATGGAAATAATTAAATCAAATCCAAAACTACCTTTGTTGGCGAAAATACGACGTATTTGACACTAAACGAATGAGTTGTGAGTTCGCCGAATGAAAAATTAAAATTAAAATACCGCGTGATGCATTTCGGTTCCAAGTTCTTTGCCAACTTTTTTCACCGCAATAAATTCCAAAGAGCGTCCAACTGTCGATGGGAAAAATTCAGCCAAATGTGGAGCTAACCTTTTAGCCGAGTAATGAACGCACTGGATTCCAATATCGAATGTGAGAATGCCTTCGCTGCGAGTTTTGCCGATTCACCACTGGAGTACAAATTCCACTCCCTACTGGGCTCAGTAGGTGAGCTCAGTGGAGACAATCTTTTACTTTCCAGCCCTTCCCTTCAATCACATCTCTGGAATATGCTAAAATCTAGCAGACACGTGACCAGTCAACCAGGGTACTTTTTCGAGGTAGAGAAAGGACCCTAGGAACGAGGTGGGAGGGAAAGAATAATTTTCGCGGCTCCTACGTAATTGATTTTATTGATACGAACTTGTCGAATAAAATAAAAAAGAAAGCCTCACTTTTATAGCTCAACCACCAAGTGTTAAAATTAAAATTAGAGTTGTGACAAAAAATCTGTGCAAGATACTAATACACGGTGGGCGAAAAAGCTCACTGAATCATGCATTAGCCGGAAAATCAGTGAGCTCTTGAAAACACTTACCAGTCTAATTTTCGGCCTTATTTCTTTGTAATTTAGAAATTTAGAATATCATCTCTTCAGTTCCGTTGGGCTTAAAAGTAGGTTTACCTTGGGGAAGATTCTAGAAAAAAGGAAAGCCATAAACTATACAAAGAAGCGAAAGCGGGGATTGAGCTTACACGTAAACAACCTTTTCAAGAACTTGTAAGGTCGACAGTAAACGAAACTTTAACAATACTCGCCTTAATCAAGCCAAAAAAGCCTTTAATTCCATCACTGTTCTTTCCTTTCACAATACAGCGGCTATTGGCGACGATTTCTACCTCTGAAAGGGGCGATCGATGTTGAAATTTTTGCTTCGCCCGCTTCGCCCTCGTTATGTAAAACATATTCCGATCGCCGCACAGCGGTTTGTCCGGTCGTTTGTCCGTGTTGTGAAAAACCGCGGGAAAACCAGACGCGGGATGGCTCGTCCCAGTAACATCTATGCTGGAAAAGTCGTCAGGTAGCCTGAATTGGTTTTCTTTCCTTACTAGGCCCGCCATAAAAGCAAAATCAACAAACTGTAAGTCCTCCATTTTGATTTGTTTGTCCTCTTGTTCATCCGAATAGCGAGTTAATCCACCTCGCTCGGTGTGTTAAATTTAACCCCTAGTTTAATCCTCGGATAGTACTAATCGAGCTTTAAGGAACAGAATTTAATCGAAGGACAATTTTATTCCGAGGATTTGGGCGATTTAATCGTGGGTTAGGGCTAATCGGCTTTCGAACAACCGGGGCCTGGACTGGATTGTTCAATGCCCAATTAAGCTAAGCCAAGATTAGCAAGAAATTTGATTTCAAATTTTTGAGCTTTCGGCAAGGTTTTCTATTTGTATTTATATAGTTTGCCTTTCAGTTTTGAGTTTGATTGATCTCAACCTACAGCTGTACTCAAAATATAAGCAGTCAAAGGCATTTTTATACCAAAAACTTATACTTCGATAACTTTTAATTCTGGGTTACGTTAACCAACTTTCGAACAACCCGGCCCTAGCGGAGAGAGGGACTGCGATAAAAAATGTATTGTCAACTAACGCAACACGATTACCTTGAGCACGATTCACTGACCGCTCGATCCAGAGTCCAGCGGAATAAGCACTAGGTCACGTGCGTTAAAAGGTTGCTATTAACCCTTTCAGTGCCAAGGGGTTTCCCGTTGGCGAGTAAAATCGTCTGGCGTTAGACAGAGTAAAACCTATAAGTACGTCCTTGGCACTGAAAGGGTTAAGGAAGATAGTTTTTTAAGGGAGATAGTTTTTTTTAACCCTTTCAATGCCAAGGGGTTTCCCGTTGGGGAGTAAAATCGACTGGCGTTAGACAGAGTAAAACCTATAAGTACGTCCTTGGCACTACGTTTCTGTGGCACAGTGTTTTGGATAGCATATTTTCCTGTTATCCCGTTGCGGCTGTATATCCTATAAAAATGCCGT
>CM042759.1:9784794-9797294 GCA_022496165.2 Catalaphyllia jardinei
CAGTACTGTTTCGGCCTTCTGGGCCTCATCAGTGCAGTGCTGATGCTAGGATGGAGGTGAACCCATATGGTCACCCCAAACGATCCCACACTTGTGGTATCGTCTAAGCCATGCCAGAGTGCTCAAACTAGAAAAAACTAGTGAGCATATATATATATAACAGAAAACGAGCTTTTATTTCGCTGTCAAGCCCTGCTTGTGGGAAATTTCTTACGTTTTACGCGTGCACGCGCTCATTTGCACGCGCTCATTTGCACGCGCTAATGACGCAAAAATCGTGGGCGGTAGGGATACGCAATGCAATACTGAGGAATCACCTTGACATCGGTCTGTACCAGGTAACTAATTTTTAGGCAGGTCTAAAATAGGGTATTGATTTAAGGGTCAGGTAATAAATAGGATACCGAAGTTTTGATTAGGTAATAACCAGGGTAAGGAAAATCGCAGATTTTGGTCAAGAATTTGGGAAGTGGGCCGCACACCCCCACCCAATTTTCGTCGGCAGAGTAACGGTAGATCTAATCCGGAGGTCGTGGGTTCGATTCCCATCGAGGTCAAAAGATTTTTTCTTTACCTCGTGTGGTTCCCTGATTCCCTTTACTAGGGCTAACGCCCAGTGGGTTATTCATGGGTTAAATTAGCACTTCAGAGTTAATTCTCTGTTCCATTATATGAAGTACGTGTGTTTGTTACCTGGAACCAGTCAATGGTACAACAGTTGACTAGTGAAGGAAACTTTCTGAGCCTATTACGGAACGCGTCACCAATGGGGCTCATTGCAAGCACAATATGCAGCTGGTCTCTGACTCGATCTACAAAGTAGTTGAACAGCGCTACTGGCGACCCGTCTGTCTGTTTTGACTTGTCGCGTTGCCTTCAAGAAGAAAATTAATACGAGATTCTCAGTTGACATTACTTATTCTTTTTTGCTTCCTTCTATAAAAGCTTAAAAAATTTAGTGTTTCATTTAAAGGGGCTACGTCACGATATTTTAAGTTATTTTGACCACCGACAAAATTACCTTGAAATTGAAGGAAACCTGAAAATAACACTTTAGAAAGATACGAAAACACTAAAGACATAATAATAAACCATAAGGGAACAAGGATGGTTAAGGATGGCGAAGATTCACACGGATTACAAACAACGAATTTGAAAAATTTAGGCTAAATGTTTCAAACCGTTTAACCGTGACGCAGCTCCTTTAAACTTAACCTTAGTAGTAATATTCTGCCCAGAATCTACTGAGAAGTTAAGTGATAATTAGTGATAAGAATTTTGCTTTTTAGTAAGATTCAAATTCTATAGCTTTAACATGGCTCTGAAATTTGAATGAAATCTTGATGTGTATGTAACCAATGAAATGAAAGCTATTGAGTAGCAATTTCATGTGGTGCTGTTTCAGTATTTTTTGTTGTAGACACCTTTCTAACTTTAATCACATAAAGGATGAAATTCATCCTAGGCTTGCTACCGTTAAGTTCACATCAGTTGGGCAAGTGATATACAGAAGACAATTCAAACTTTAACGTCTGCGGCTGAGTGTTTGGACGCTCACATGAAAGCTAGTCAGTGGGACTTTAGTGTAATGACTTTTGTTCCTTTTCCTCATTTTCCAGTATTGATTTTTGTTCAACTTCCCTACTCTTAGAAGAAAGACAGATAAAAGTTGACAACAAAGCCACATACAAGTGCATGTATGGAAGATCAATTATTTGAACGGTGGAGAAAGATATGAAGACATGATTGATCATCGAAGTTATATAAACAGCTGTGAAATTAAATCCAAAAAACATCAGGCTTGAACGAGATTTGAAGAAATGGCCCCTGCGATACCGTAGGAGTGTGTTACCAACTAAGCTATCAAGCCAACTAAGAGCTGGCTCTATGAATCTGCACGGAATGGAATGAATAGGAATTCCAGGCTTCTGGTCATTTTGTCAGCGTTACCAATGCAACACGTACCTGTCATATACTCTCATCTTTTCACAAATCTCTTGTTTCTCATCCAAAGCAAATAAGTTGGGTACTTCACCAGCATTCAGTAAGTTGTTCACATCTTCCAAAAACGATTCCTCTTTAATCTATGAGGCAGTATAGCAACATGGTAAGTCAGTTGTGACAAGTCTAAACACGGTTAGTAGCAAAGATGGTCAGTCTAACCTGAGTGTCAGTAAATAGGAACACTCCGTTCATTTCGCCTTCAGCCGTCTTTCTCAGAATCGCTTTCAAGTCTTCGCGCCACTCGTTTGAAGTGTATCCTTTGCCAATTTCAACCTGACACAGGAAAGGTACATTTTCCGTTAAAATGCAATAGCTTGAAAACACAGTTGTTGTGAAAATCCTGCAGCAAGCAAAGCATACAAGTCGTTACCTGAAACAGGTCATAATCTGCCATGTGCGCAGCTAGTCTGGTCAAACTCTGTCTTCCACTGCCGCCAACGCCCACCAAGAGACAGTGACCACGAGGCTGTTTTATCACGCGGGAGATTCTAGACACATGCTCAATAGCAAACCTGCAAGAGATAGACGGCAATGTTATTACTGTAGTCACTGAGGCAGGTAACACGGGCTGAGCTCTTTAATCCCTTACCTGAACAACACCAAATTCATGGGTTTCTTGCTCATGTTGTTGAATTCGTCTAGGTATGTCTCCACCACAGAACGTAACTTGTCCAAGTCCTTGACCTCCACATAAGGTTTAGGATCTGCCTTGGGGTCAGTGAAGTCACAGTAGATGAGACTTCGCAAGTCGTCCTCCTCCACGCGGCCGTCATTGTTTGAATCAAGTCGTTCAAAAAGCTTGTCAAATTCAACACCAAGGTGAGGTTTACACATCTCACGCAAGAAAGTGAAGAGCCACTGTCTGTCACTGTCATCTACCAGCCGGTCATAATACACACGGTAAACCTACACACAAATCCGCCGTTTAATCTTATTATTCACACCAATTTGTTTGATGTTAAAAGTCTTTTATTAAAATATGTATCACATTTTTGTAACCAAGGCCCTGTCAGGTCAACCACAACAAATACAGCAATTAACCGATTACTAAGGAAAGAGAATCTAAGAGGAAAGGCAGTTTAACAATGACGTTGTCTTGTTTTTCTCTGATCGATCAATCAACCAAACTCAAAAATAGAAAAATCGTCTGTTCATAACAAATACAAATACCATCACTTATAGAAGGCTTTAATTTTTGAGGTTTGCCTCATGCTAAAATATTTTTGAAAAGGGAACCAATATTTCAGGTAGTATTGTTCCAGGGATGGCTTTTATTTGAAGGAACACGAAACAGTGTATAGGCTATGCGATTGATTGATTAAAAAGGTAGTTCTTAATTTCCCATGATCTAGCCACATTTTTCTGCTTGGATGTGCTGTGTTACTGAGAGGCTAAATCACCTACCTCATGGCTCCAGAGTCGTTTGAGGTTATCAGGATCTTCAATGATGTCAGGAGTGGAGAGAAGAGTGCCTTGAATGACTCGAGCAAAGTCTCTTAAGTTGAACAAGTAATGTGACTTGGCTGGAGTGGGCAGCAGATTCGTCATGGCATTTTTGTACACTTCTAAAGTGCTGTTAACCAGCATATCACCCACAGCGATATATTCTTTAGAAAACCCCCTGAAACGTTATATGCAGAGAAATCCTTCACTAAAGGAGCTACACTGGACATGATACATTGCAGAAACGTTTGCAATGTAAAAGAAAGTTTTTCTTTCTTTGAAAATAAAAATATTAATAAAAATAAAAAAAATTGTAATAACAGATATATTGCATAAGTGGTGTAAACAATCACCTTGTGGTAAGATGCCATTCCATGATCCTGCCGAATATTTTAGTCATGGTTGTATCATCAAACGTGGTGATACTGATGGTGTTGAAGTGACGTAAGAAGCGAGGTGTAACAGGATTACGACCCCCACCAGGAGGACCCATGGCTCCTATCATCTGAATGTCCACCAGATGGATAGGAGAAGTGTCTTTAAGGTCGTACCTACAATGTCATAACAGGAATTCTCAAGACGTCAAACACTGGCTAAATAACAACCACGTCTTACTAAGTATGTCATCTCAACAACAAAGAAGGCCCCAGAAGAAATACGAAATGGCGAGAAGTCATATGAGACTGTAAGTCAACGGTTATGAGGGCTAATTACCAGTTCCAGTGATCCATCCACTGACGTAACAGTTCAATTGGAGGCTGGGCGCCATACACTTCTCGAGCCGGCATGTTCAAGTCATCAACAAACACAACCTGAAATTGCACCATCAAATATTTAATAAAATTAAAAATAAATCACTGTGTCACGGTATTAAGCACTGTTGTGCTAATTGGTGACACTACAAATAAGGAAACAAATATTGTAAATTGAACTGAACATTTGTTAAAAATCTCAACTGGTTGGAGGCTGACTGGTTGGCTATTTACAAGGCGTGGAGGAGTTGAATTCGGGACCACCAAACACAAATCCATCCAATAGCAGAACCGGGAGGAGGATCGGGACCTCCGGATTACAAATCCAACGACAAAACCACTAGACTATGATGCCTCCATCAGAACAAATAAAACCATTATAACTTTCAGGTAGAAACACACAGTTTTAAGTTTGCAAAACATGTTTCGGATAATCAACATCCATCATCATTTGCGAATACAAATGAAGCACTAGTCGGTTTGATATAAAAGACAGCTTAATAGAATATATGAATACTAAATAACAACGTAAATGTAAGGCGCTAGAAAATACAATGATAGAAAAACAATGGGTATTATTTAACACAGTATTAAAATGAAAATGTTAAATTAACATGATTGACTTGCTTGTTTAATGAGGGGTCTTTCCAACCGATGTGTAAGGCCTGCTTGATTTTTAGTTGAAAAGACGTGTATTTCTACCTCAAAGTTATTTCATGTCTGCTACTAGTTCGCAAATTTGGAGACCGTTATAGCATGAAAACTTCGCTTACTGTAAAAGGATGAAGAGAAAGTATATAATTTCTATTTGCCGATCTAAATAACATATGTTTATTCCGCTGTTAATGTAAAAACTTGGATCTAAAGCCGAGACAGACAGGTGAATTGAATACGCACCGTTTTCTTGCCCAGTGGAGGACCAAACACTCCTTTACGTCTCTTGTCTAATTTAGACATAATGATGTCTTGAGTTTGTTTAGCTGTAGTTTGGGCTGAGAAATTGATCAATAATGGCTTGTAAGTGTCTGGCAGGTTCTTCAAGAGAAAGTTCTGTTGGAAAAAAAAATATAAAAAAAACAAACTGAGTCGCTGCACCAGCACAGATTCAACAGTAAATCCAATGTCATGATCGAGCGACTTTTGTATTTCCAATATTAGTTGGAGGCAGTGTACCATCTCTTGCTACTTCGAAGTGACGTCCGCAGATAGTCCACAAAAATATTTAAACAATTCTCTACTGTATGCACACATTCATATAACATGGAAAAGCACCATAACTTTGTCGAGAGTTATGACTGACGAGTGAGAGAGAAGCAGTACAGACCGTGATATAGACAGATTTGCCAGTTCCTGTGGGCCCAACAAACAGGCAAGACTTCTGATGAGACACAAGCTGCTCCATAAGGAATGTATAGCGCACAGTATCCACAGTTGGTACTATGATCTCATTGAATGCCATTTCCTGCAGAGTACAATCAGTTTATATCAACACTGTGATGAAATTGTAACTTCTCTTTAACTCCGTTGTTATAACAAATTCGAGTGAGAGGTCACGGGACTGGAGAAAGTGACAACCCTTGGGAAATATGGAAGGAAAATGGAAGAAAATTCATAAAGATCTGTGAGGATAATTTTAAATGCAGGCAAGAGGTTAAAAGGACTAATAAATATTACAATACCTTGGGAATGGGAGGAGCATCCTTGATTTCCTCAGTCCATAGTTCCCACTTGCCCATGCCCTGGAGACGCAAATCATGCATTAATTCAATACCAACAACCCAACCAAGAGATGGGTAGAAAACAAACAACATAAAATGGTGGAAATAACATATCAGATTGAACAAAGGATAAGTAGTGCAATAAACCTCTTTGATGAAGCGGTAATCATAGACTGTTCCTTTGCTAGGGAATGGGCAGAGGAAAGGGCGTGGTGGGGGATCCACTATCTCCAAGATGTGATACTTGCTCTTACTTTCCAGTGACAGGGGACCCTGCAAGAGAACATACATATGACACTTAATAGCTATAATCTTCCCTGAAAAAGGTTCATTCCTCCTTTAAATTTTACATACATAACCTATCAGGAAGTTATCAAAAAGATTCTAAAGCTAATACAGAACTCCTTGAATGCAAAGTATGGTATACATCACTGTCAGAGCAGTGCCCAATTATTTTTCGAAAATACGCCTATTTACCTCTACAATTTCTCTCAGTACTTTGTCAAAATCTTTCCTTCCACGAGCATCAATCGAAGCACCCAGAGACCACACACACGAGAAGAGGTAGATACACTGAAAGTAAGGGGAAAACGACGTTAATAAAATTATTCAAGAAACTACAAAAATGAAACACTACTGATGAATACCTCAAGCCAAGCGGCAACTTCTCTTTCATTGAGCTCTTTAAACTTCTGTTCGTCATGGAACTCGTCCATCATGGTGTCCATCAGATTCATGTGTGACTTCACCATGTTACTATCTGTTGTCGGAGACAATTCCTACAAAGCACACGCATATACACACATGGGTCATATAGTCAGGAAGTCTTTCTGCTAATAGCAGGTCTTTTTCTTACAGTAGATTGGTAAAGTTACGGCTTCAAAACAGGCCGTTCATTTTCTTTTCTCCATAACATATTTGCTGTGAAAGTTGAAACCAAGTGGATCACTGTGGAGGTTGGGACGTTTAGTGACTAAGTACTCGGAGTAAGAAAACGTGATGCCAGAAGTGACAACACATTACCTTGAATCCTCCTTTTCGAACAAACTGCAGCAGCGCCTCTTCCATCCTGTCGAACAAATCTTTAATGAGTTCCAAGTTCTCCTCATTCAATGTCTTGGGAAGAGTACTGAGCCATGACACAAGCAGCGGTTTCCATCCTAGCATGTGAGGCTCCATGTAAATCATACCACAACGGCTCACCTGTACCCGATGAACAACAACTCTATCAAAATCATGATGGTTAGTAAATCTGTCTTCTTTACAAGTTTTGTTGGAACACCTGTGCAAATCTTTAGGTTCACAATAACCTTCCAATTAACTCTATTATTTGCATCTGGTCATTTAATCAATGTTCTTTATCTCCTGTTTCTTAAAAATGCACTGACCTTAAGGTCTGCATGAACACATATAAAATGCCTACTTACGGTAGCTGGCGAAGCAACCTCCAAGTCCATTGGCTCAAATATCAAGTTAGTAGTTGAAGCAAGCTGGATTATTTCTCCACTGTTTAGGCAAAGCTGAAAAACAAAGCCACCTCTATGAGCACTGGTACATCTCGGCAGATAAGCTGGCCCGGGTTGTTCAAAGGCTGGATAACGCTATCCACCGGATAAATCACTAACCAGCGGATACTGTGGTTTGTTTTGTTAACACTTATCCACTGGATAGCGATTTATCCGGTGGATAGCGTTATCCAGCCTTTGAACAACTGGGGCCTGGTGAACAATCGTAAATTTAAAAAGACAAATAACACTCGATGATATAAAATGAATGAGATTAAAGTTTCACTAGTTACCTTCTTGTTATCATCTAGCACAGTGTTCATGTTTTCTATCCAAACAGCATCAACAGGTCCATCAAATATCAGCCATTTACGGTCTGGAGTCTGTGAAGATGAACAACATCTCTGTTCACGTTCAGATAAACTATTCTGCATTCTGCATTTGGAATTATCGTATATGATAGCATGTATTTATAGTACTTACTGTTCAGGCAAAACTATCACATTATCAACAGAATGCTTAGTTACTAGATCATCATTTCATCTGTACTTACAGTTGAAGTAGCAAATGCCCTGTAATTGACCGCCAAGACTCCATCAGACCACTCATGAGAGACTGGATCAAACTGTCCATACAGCTGACCCATAGTGATGGCTTTAGGATTGATGATTACAGTCTGGACTTTGTTTTCTTCCATCAAACCTTGCTCCGCCACATCACTCAGAGCTCGAGCCAGCACACGGTAAGCACATGTCTTGCCACCAAACGGCTCACCGACAATCATAAAACCATGCCGCACAATCATCATCTCATAGATCTGGCATTTTTGAAAACAAATATGAAAAATGAATTTGGAAAAACACACTCGGTTAGTCAGTCGGTCAGTTGGTATGACTGCCGGTCGGTCAGTCGGCTGGCTGGTCAGTCGCTCGGTCAGTCAGTCAATCAATCAATTAATCTATCAGTGAATCACTGCTGTAAGCCAGCAGCCAGCCGATATGTCTGTCAGTAGTTTAATTTCCTTGTTGAGGGTTTGACTACACAGATCTGTTTGTCGGCAATCCATCAGTCTCACCCACAATCATGATATAGTTAATCCAGATACTGCAAATTCCTTATTATATTAGTTACGAAAGGTAATTGACTAGTAAATCGCTAGAGCCAGCATACATCCACCATCTCAGACAAACAATCAAACTTACCTGTATTATCTTAGTGAGGAACTGATCTGCCATCTGTAAGTTCAATGCCTTGCAGTTTTCTTGAACAGCATTTGTCAAAATGGTATAATCAGGTTTAGGCAGCTTAACACCGGGGAACAAATCTGAAGTTATTCCCTTAAAAGAGTAAGTTCAAATACAGTGAGTATCGTGCATGACGTTATGATTTACACAATCAGTGAATTACTTACTTCAAACAGCGGCAAATCATGAGCCAAGAACTTGGGTAAATTCACATCGTTGATGGAACGCAACATCAATATGTCTTCATTTTCTTCTGGATATTTCAACTAGAAATGAAAAATCAAACAAGAATCAAGCTACATACAGGTCTCATTTGTTGTAATTGGACTAAACTGCTTACTGCTGGCTTATGCTTATGAATATTCTCTCCTCGTATATCACACGAAATCTTCGCACTTTCCACCATCGCCATATGGAAGGAAGAAGTTGTTAAAAAAGATAAAAGCGTCTCCACATATCACTCTTCAATAATCACTAATAAGGAGCTGTTGTGAAAATTTTGTGCAATAAAGTATAATTACCTTTAAGTTTCCTGCAGCAGTTAGAACAGACTTGACCGCTCTCATCCCGTAGTCATAGTGATGCTGAGATGACAACTGCTCAGAGCACAATGTGTAGGTGGTGACAATCTTTACAGCCAGTGGTCGTGCCTAACAAACAACATCCAATAACTAATCCACTCAACATAAAGGACGCTACTCAAATGTAACTAAAGCTACAAATTTATATCTTTTAAATTTAGCAAATCTATATGCATTAGATGGCAAACAGTACTTTACTTACGTTCACAAAACCATACGAGTATAGTGATATTTCTGCAATCAATGCATAATCCGGAACCATCATTGCAACTGTTCGGAACAATGCCTACAGGAAGAAAAAAAAAATGCAACATAAGATAGAAGTAAGGATTGGTATTATATGAAATAACCATGTCCCACAGGCTAATGCAAATATTACCTTAAGGTTATCTGGTAACTCAGATCTGCCAGCATAACCTGGGTTCATAGTGATGAACGTAGCACAAGTGGGGTCCAATTTCAGTTCAGTGCCTTCAAACAAGAGAGTGTCTGAACCTGAGTTGATCCCTGCCATTGAAATAAAATAGTACCACAGGTTCACTCTAACTGCATATCACACTATCACAACAAGAGAATTCAATAAAATAGCGACTTAAGAGCTGACTGTAAACATACCCATTTGAATGGTTAGAATCTGCTGAGCAACCACAGACAGCACCTCCAGGTCAATTCGGTTGAATTCATCAAAGCAAGACCATGCCCCACATGATGCCAAACCCTGTCAATCAAATAGGTATTGTAACAACCTTGAAAACTGATGGCTTCAGCAGAACAACTGCCAGTCCCTTCTACGTTCGCCCCTAATGTCCCTTTGAGGCTTTGTGCGATGTCTTTTTTGTTATATTACCTCACCAAAATGCAGTGTCTATGCTTGTCTAATATCAGAAAACACTGGCTAATAGCTTCTATTCATCCTTACTGTCACGCTTAACATTGCTGCAAGCGCGCACAAATGAAGAGCTACAAACAAGCACAGGGTTGGTACATTTCAAAGATGTAAAAAGACTTGAACAGACAGTCAAATGTTCCTACTTCGGGAAAAAGAATGATATCAGGTGCAAAATGTTGCCGATGTTGTTTAAAAAAACAGCATAAAGAGACTAACTGTGTTACCAGTGTTACACATTGCCTACCTTGAAGAACTTGCCAAGTGCGATGTAATCCAATCCATCAGAACAGTTAAACACAACACATTGTTTAGCTACAGCTTTGGCCAAATCCTTAGTAGTTTCAGTCTTTCCTGTTCCCGCCGGACCCTCGGGTGCCCCGCCCAAATGCAGCTGTAGAGCTCCAAACAGAGTCCTGCAGCAAAAATGATTTCAACAAGCTAGCTAAACATACATCACATTGTTTCACTGACCAATCTAAAAACCACTGTTAATTACTTCTGATAATAGCAAACAATAAGCTTACACATAAAAACGTTACAAAAGTTTTGAAGGCAATGTGTGATCATCAATTACATACATACATACATACATACATACAACCTTTATTTATACACGATAAAATGTTATACAGGATCTATACACGATCAATTCGTACTATACGCTCAATTCGCTCTATACACGATCAATTCGTAATATGTAAGGAAATATGATTCAGACAGAAAAAGTAACAGTTCTGAAACCATAAGACCAAAAGAGAGTATAGGTAAAATAATTACCTGTAGCATCTGTCCGTGAGAGGAGTGATAACCAGTCGTCCTGAATTGCCAAGATATTCATAGCCATAAGCTAGCTGGGCACTAATCATCCTTGTCATCACATTCTCTTCCTGAAAAACAACAATATAAATTGCATTAAGAAAATATTTCTTGAAATTCTTGCAGAAAGTTTCGATCTACGCTGAAGGGCATTCTACAAATGTCAGTTCAAACCGATCTGTGTTTATGGATTCAACACAGTTATGTAAAACAAGCAAGAATGAACAATTCCATGTAGAATCTCCTAAGTTAGTACGCGCGCTGTGATTGGTCAATTTAGCGGGCCGTACTCTCCCGCACGGCCCGCTAAAATTTTAAGTTGTTTGTGTTGCTAAACTGTTGCGTGATTTATCGCCAAAATTTCTTAACTTATTTTGCAAGTAAAGGTTTAAAACTTCCTTTTTCTCTAAATTGTGTCCTAAAGCGTAGTAACGACTTAAAAACGATTTCAAATTGACTCGTTCTGCTTTCGATCTGCTTCAGAAATTTGAAGCCGTTCTTCATGGATAAAAATCGTCCCCGAACTCGTCAGGCACACAATAGAGATATAATAAATATCTTACTAACCTCGTCTTCCTCGGTCCGTACTGTAAGTTACGGATCCTCGTTTTTTCCCCTACGATTTATGGCCCGTGCGCTTCGCGTTTGGGCCATAAATCGAAGGGGAAAAAACTCGGTCCGTAATTTACGGTACGGACCTCGAACTCGGTTAGTGAGAGGTATGTGGGCTAACTCAGACATCAGTTAGCATAAGAGCAATAATTATTAAGTTGCATACCTCTATGTAGTATCTTAGTTGTGCCAACCACTCAAAATCATCTTCTCTTTGGACACCTACAGCGCAAATCGAAACAAAAGCACCACTTATCCATAAAACTCAGTTGATAATTTAATAATTCTAGCTATCACATGGCTAGTTAATCAAGATGTCTGTTTGAGAATAGTTCAGAAAACAAATAATTATTTGTATTATTACCTGACTATGATGGCTAAACCTGACTACTTATCAGTTGGGTTCAGTATGAGTTGTAGACCTCGGTTAACCCTCACCTAGTTCACAGAGTTTAGCTAACACATCTCTAGCATGTACATCCAGTACTACTAAGGCTCCTAGAGTGGCTCTGTTCTGTTTTGACAGTTTACCACGTACAAGAGCCACAATGTCGTCAATCTGGCTGTTGTTGAGCTGCAGGTAATCACTTAAGGCCTGAAACGACAACCATCCTTTAGTCATCTAGAATTACTTCTATTACATAATTAAAACAAACCAAATTTAAAACATCCTCAAACAAAATGCGAGCTAGTAACATAATAATAATCTTTTTGGTTTCCTGCAGTACCTTGGCTCCTCCTTTGATTCCTTTATGTATTTCCAGGGTCCAATAGAGCTGTGAAACACAAAGGATTGTCTGACCCGGCCAATCTCTCACCCACTTAACTCGCTCTGTCTTCTCGTACGCTTCTGTTGCTTCCATGATGACCTAAAAAAGTATTTCACATAAATAACTGAGCCACTCCTTATAGGATCAGAGCGATATTTCTCCCCGT
>CM042759.1:9802294-9810736 GCA_022496165.2 Catalaphyllia jardinei
CAGTACAACATGAAGAAAATCAACCACACTAATCAGATGGAAACGGTTGATCACCAGGGAAAATTAATTAAAAGTGATGAAAAGAAAAGCAGTGAAAGGAACTCACCAAGACTGCAACCTTCATGATCTCTCTCCAGTTCTTATCGACAGTGCTGAATCGTCTGGAATGTTTATAATGACAACACATGAGAAATGCTAGAAACCTAACGGATCACATGTAAGAGAAGGTCACTAATTGTATTGTTACAGACCTTCCCTCCTCGGGCATCTGGGCCATGATGTCAGGCGAACTAAAGATAGGTTCTAAATACAGCCATGTAGCTTGCACTTTCAGCCACTCATCAATGATCTCTTGTGTCAGCATCAGTTTGCCTTCCCATTCTCTGAAAACAAGACACACAAATATCAACATACCAGACAATCATGCTTTGATGAAACTATCCATAACAAATTAGAAAATGGGAATGGTGGCTCTAGAGTGGCGAGAAAAAAAAACTAAAGAAAGAAAATTGGAGAAAGTAAAGGCGGTGAAATATGAGAAACAAAAACCCTCAACCTGTCGCGCAACATTGTTTAGTTGCAAGTTTTGTTGTCGCGCAACAAAAACATTTGTTGCGGGTTGAAGCAAGTTGCTGCGAAAAATAGGGCGTGGGTCTACTTTGAACAACAAACGGCTTTGTTGCTCGTTTTTTCATCACACTCACAACTTGACACGCAACAAATTTGCTCATGTTGCGCGACAAGTCGAAGGTTTTTATATCCCGTATTTCGCCGCCTGAAAGAACCAACACAACTTTGACATGAACCAAGAAAGGAAAAACAGAAAGTCTAGAAACAACAAAAATGTAAATGAACGTACTTGATCTCTGTCTCAAATGGTTTGATGAAAGGTGAACCTCTCATGGTCTGTGTTTTAACAATCTGATCATCCAACAATGTCTGAATGTCATCGATTGATGACAAAATGTGAGTTCCAGTTTCACGGTAGGGAATCATGACAAACTCGACCTGGAGGCAATGAATAAACAAATATCATTAATGTAAGAGGCAGAATGCCACGTAGACAGTTGCGGAGTTCCGCACCTCTGTCATATCAGTGCCAACAAAAAGTCATCCAGCATATAAGTTTGTTTAAGTATGTAGTGAGTGATGACCGCCGTTGATCAACAAAAGCGCTCTGCCAGTGCCATGCATCACTTAGCTTTTGGAATGGATGTTATAAGATGGTGTAGAGCTAAGGTTAAAATGTTATTGAAACGCGATTTTCACTTTGCTAATCCAGTTTTGTTCAAATATCAATATTGCAAAATAATTAAGTTGTTTTTTCCTTGAATGAAGTGTCTCAGCAAATTTTGCAAACAATTAGCACGCACCTCATCCCACTCGCGGACCATCTTCTCCATGGCTTTTTCAAGAGAGAATTCCTTACTGGCAGCTTCACTAATAGTTTCAAACTGACCCAAGTAAGGTTCAAGATTCATTTCCACCATCTTAGCAAGATTAGTGTCTTCATCAGGCTTGAGTGGATAGCCAAGGATCTCTGACATCATTTCCCAATGCCTATCACGAAGGCCTGGATTAAACAATACCTGCACCAGGGGAAGGTGCTCTTTAAACTCGTCCACTTTAGCCTTCATCTGTACGTTATCAAAAGCAGAGGGTGTGTTATAATTAGAAGAACAACAGCCAGTGATATATAACACAATTTCAGTAAATAGTCTTGGTCGTACAATTGCCTCTAACTTAGCAATAAAGTAAACATGTTCAGCCAGAAGTTTGTAATGCTAGGAGTGCACATCTCTGATATTGGGAATTCTGATATCGGCTCTCAAGTAGGCTGTAGTTATTTATAGATCATTTTTGGTCAGCCACACAGAACGATTATTTAATGGTTACAATTGATTGGATAAAATTTTGAAAAAGGAAGGCACAGTGTTAATACAGGGACCTTGATAACAAGCTACTTATGAGGTTTACCCTTGCTGCAATCTTTTGTGCATTTGGTACATCACCGAACTGCTTCTCCAGTTTGTAAAGAGCTCTCCAGAAGTTGCCTGTCTCTGCATCAACTTTGTCTGGGTCCATTGCGCCCCAGGCTCCTTCCATCCACTCCCTGGATACACAACAAGCCATATGTAAATAAATTGACACCCACGAGTACGGTTCACTTACTTAAAAAAATTATACAGGAAAAACTATTCAACTTGAATTGAAATTTGTATTTTGAACAATTAAAACTTCTTGTAGAGGACTATACTGACAGATCAATATAGTAATGATGACCACCATATCATTATCTTTTAAAGTTAGAAAGTCATATCAAAACAGGAGAAACATTTAGGCTGGATACCACTTAAACAGGAAACAGCAGAACAGATATATTAAACTACTTTTATTATACAACTAAGTTATTTCAGAGGTTAGATTTTTAAAATCAACCAATCAGATTACTTCATTAGTGGTCCAAGTATGGACTAGGCACTCTCTTGAATGATTCTGCATGATCAACCCTATTTTTATGGTTAACGTTTGTGAACGAACTTGAGCTTCTCCCAGTATGGCCCTTGCGGTTGGTCAATAACATATACCGTATAAATTGCACACTTATGCATCATTTGCATCCCTCGGTTTATACTTACTTGTACTTGTTTTGAAACTCTACTGTTGTTTCATAGAGTTTTAAGTAAGGATTCAAAGTGTTGATCAGCTGTTGTCGTTGTGGATATGATGTGACATCCCAATTAAAAGCTTCTTCTTCTTGGTTGAAAGCAAGTATCTGAGGAAAGAAAATGTTACCCTCATGTAAGTTTTCTATCAGTACAGAATCAACACTTTCATTTGACTTTAATACAATCTCTCATTTAGCATTTTTCTTTCAAAAAAAATTGCAGTGTTTATTACCTTTTCGGCAGCTGACTCAAGCCTTTGATTGAGAGCTTGTGCTTTCTTGAGATACCGCTGAATCTCTTGCATATCTCCAAATGACTGGAACTCCTCAAGCTGCTTAGAGTAACTCTCTAATTCCTCGACAAATCTCTCACGCCGCATCTAATCCAACAAGAAAATAAATGTTCTTGTCAACTCAACTAAGGATATTAAAGCAGACTGTCAGTAAGTCAGTCAGTCAATCCTCGGAGCCCCGCTGGGGGGGAGCATATGGCACCAGACTGTCAGTACAGTACTGAATTTAAATTGGCTATCTCATTACTGAGTGTTACTTCTCTGATGTTACAAATTTAGACACTACAAAATCATCTAATTCTTTAAGATTTCATATGCAGTTCCATTTTTTCATTATTTAATAAAAGCTATTGCTTACCATTGTCTGATAACTGACCATTATTCGCAGTTTTTACTTGTAAATTAGGTAATCATGGTGTGAGTACAATTGAGTAAGACGTGTTTCTAAAGCTCAGACTCTCGAAACAAATTCGCCACATGCGTTTTATGAAGGTCTTCACACTTTACGAGCGAATACTTTACTCCTGAGAAACAAAAATCACGACTTCCTTTTAGATGCTAGGCCATGATCATCTTTGAAACGTACCCTGCAACATTAGAGAGTCTGGTTCATTGAATCAATTTAAATGCATAATTTTAAAACACACAACATTCATCGAAATCAGGTTTATAAGTTGAATATTGTAAGTTAATTGAATATTAGGATTAGAATTTAACGTTTAGGATCTCAGACATTTTATTGAAATATATTGTACTTGATGAAATTTACCGTTTATAAATTAAAAAAAAAATTATATCTAAAAATTCTAACCTTTATAAAGGTGACTTTAATTTGATATAATTTTCAAATATCACAAAAAAATTAATTGCTCGAGCTTTCATACCATTAGTCCTCTGTTATGTGATTGAAAAAATTACACACACACGCGCGTTAATTTGCAGTGCATTGCAAATGAAAAATTGCTCTCAGCCATTCACAATGAACAACTTTTCTAAGCTATGTAGCAAGTGCCTGTAAGAGCAGACAAATTAACTGCCTAGCTGCAGTTCCAGGATACCTTGAGGCTGTTTTCATACTGAAGACGGTTTGCATTAATGATCTTCTTGTGTTCTTCAAACACCTCTGGCATACGGAAGTGCCACTGAAACACGCTGTTGTTTAATCTCATGTCTGCAGGAGAAAATGATGCGTAATCCACCTACAACAAACAAAACAAGCACACATCAGCATTTATCCACCATCAAAGAGCCCTTCATTACCTTGGAAAGCAGACAATAAAGGCTGTTTTAATTTGTATAACATAATGTAAGAATTTTTGAGAAAACATCAGTATGACCATATGGCCAGTACTACAGGTCCTGTAAGTTCATACAATAATATTAAGATCATTAGAGCATAATAATATTAATCAACCAAAACAGGATGTGCTTGTAAAATCTTCAAGTTTTTTTAATGACATGTTTACTCCAACAATCTCAAATGTTGATCTCAGCTTGATTTTACATAGCCTAAAGACTATATAAGGCCAAAAAGCCTAGTTTTGTTTGTAAGGTATTCCAAAGGTCCTTATTGTGAATAGGTGACAAAAGCCTACCATAAGAATTTGCGTGGAGCTCTATGAATTTACCAGCAAGGAATTGAAAATTGCTTGAAAGCTATCTCTGCTTCAAAAACGTTTGAAACCTTGCCTGCTGATGTTATTTCTATTTTGTATGGAGCACTTCTGTAAGTCATTAGAGGGATTTTAGTCTAAACAAAACTTGCAAAACAGCATGATCACAGAGGAAAGACACTTAATATTCAAAATTTGATTGTTCAATAACTTGTCACTGAAAAATGATAACAGCTGTGAATTATACAAAATTGGCTGTGAATTAAATTTTAAACCTGTACAAAGTATTAAAGAACTCCATGAAACCCCTACAGTACATTTGGTTATTTGTGACATTTGTTAAACATTACATGATTACTTTTAAAAGATGTCCAGCTGATTATTTCTTTTCACATCTACGACATGATAACTCTTCCCTTTCCTCTTGCTTGTTGACACTTTACAACGCTACAGAAGCTTTTAACATGTAACCCAATTTTTCTCTTCCCCAGGATTTGACCAGTTGCATAGTTATTTACATGGAGTCTAAACTCACTTTATAAAACCTTCTGAATCTGTAGGCCTGTCTAAAAGCTGTATTAAATAACTTGATTTTTCTCAGCTGATCATCAACAATACATGTAGTTTGGTGTTTCCAATTAGCATACACCAGTACATCACTATGGTAGATGATTTGACAAAAAAACTAGTACCAATAATAGTTAATAATACAGTTCTGACAGATGGAAAGATGGACTGACCAGTGTAGGATGGCCAAATATTCAGAAAATATATTCAAGTTCACTTATATAAGTGTGCATGTAACCTTACCAAGAATACTAATCTGTTCTTGGTATCTATAAGTCTTTTTTCAAGGTCAAATATAGTCTCATTCTCCACCTGTTCAATGTAATTCTAAGGAAGCAATTTAAACAATACGACACTGTTAACCTTGAGTATACAAACTTGATAATAAAATAAAATTACTAAAAGGCCTTGAGCACATTCATTATACCATAAATATATTAAATACATATAAATAATTAAGTACTAACACTTTTGAAGAATGGTGTTTCAAACAAAAAGAAACAGATAAAAATCTTAAACTTGGCAGGGGATCGTTTGCTGTTTACTAAATCTGACAAGGCACATGGGCAATCAATTTCAAATATCACCGGTTACTCCTCCATTCTGTGAAGCTACATTTTGATGTACTCTATTCTGTTTCTCAGTTCTAGATGTGCTGCAATTGGTCAATTTCGCGCACTGTACGGCCTGCTAAAGTTTAAAACTGATTTTGTTGCCAAAATGTTCCACAATTTATCACGTTCTCTTTTTATAACAAGTAAATTGTTCAAACTTTCCTTTACCTTAAATTATGTATTAAATAAATGCTAAACACTAATTTAAAATGAACTCGTTTTGCTTTCAATGCGCGTCAGAAATTAGAAGCTGATCCATGTGAATAGAAATAGTTCAGGGCCGGGTTGTTCAAAGCCCGATTAAGCTAACCCGCGAGGGTTAGCGAGGATTTTGATTTCAGTTTTGTAACTTTTTGGTCAGGTAATCTGTTTATATTGTTTGCCCTTCAATTTTGAGCTGTAGTAATCTTAAACTACACCAGACGTTAGAGGTGAAGAACATTTTTAAACAAGAAAAAATAATGCTCCAGTTAACTTTTATCCCTGGGTTAACGTTAACCGGCTTTCGAACAACCCGGCCCAGAACTCATGAGAGACATGGAAGAGATATAACAAATATAATACTAACCTCGTCTTGACAGTCTGTACTGTAAGTTACGAATTCTTGGACTGAGAAGACGAGGTTAGTACGAGGTTCTAATTTTCAAACCTTTAGCTCCATGAGATGTTCTGTGTTAGCAGGAGAGGTCAGTGCTTTTTCTGCTATCTTCTCATACTCTTCACAAAGCCTTACAGAGGCACAAAAATAAAAGATTTAGCTAAACAACATGTCTTTCTGGATTTTTTGGACACATTTTAGTTTTCTCCAAGCATCCTTGTAAGTCAGTACACCTTTTTAGTACTGTTCTTAAATAACTGAAGTCTGGTTATGATGATGATGATGCATAACAAAAAACAATTAATATACCACGTAATAGGCATAAAATCTGCCAATTGATTTAATAACTGAAAATACTGAGTCATGTAATTACAGTTTTACAGGTTAGCATTGTACATATTGATAGTACATTGTATTAGTTGCTGCCAACAAGATTAGTATGCATTAGTACCCATAAACATGAAAAGTTTCCAATTCATCAAATTCCTTACACGTAACAAACCACAAGACTTAATAAGGATGGTAACTACTGCAAGCAACACATATGACTTGAGTTATACTACCGTTTGTTAAGCAGTTGATGATCTTTGCTCATTCTCTGAAGCAGTTTAGTTCTTAAACCATCTGCTCTTTTGGCTAATGCCCTGATTAACTCATCACAGTGGAGTTCAAACATTCCAACTCTTGTCACCTTCAGAAAGTAATGATAATTCATGTTATTTCAGGCTAATTGGACAAACTGAGATGACATAAACATCACAATTTTTAATGTAGTTTGTGGAAATTTGGGAAAACTTGAAAAACCTGTGGAAACACTTGCCTGTCAGCTTGTGTTCCCACAGCATTTCTTGTTCTATCAAACTTTCATGTGAGTTTCTACATATAATTCGATGGAGACATGGTACTTGTTTATTATTTCTTAAATACAATACCTTTTAATAGAATCAAGCAGCATAGCAAAGAAATGAACTGTCCAATAGAACCTCAAAGAAACTGCATGAGTTCATTGACATTTTACAGTTTTGGTTTTCTTAAGGTGATTCCCGAGTAAAAGAACCCACCATAGATTTCCGATGAAACTTGGTATGGTGTCATTACAATACAAGGAGATGTTAAAAACGTAATAAAAAGAGGGGGTCACATGGCTTGTTTTCATGCCACGATGCTGACAAATATGGTTATTCAGGTGACGTGCGCAACAAATAAGCTCAATTATTTTTCAATGCGGCCTGTTATTAATCACACAGAGTTCGACGTTCTTTGATTGCTTATTCATCTACATCAAAGAAAAAATGGCTTTAAACACCCTGCATTATTACTGTAATTGATATTTTATCCTTTAAAAGGAAACATAATTTGGACTTGCTCTATTGGGCCCGTTGCGTCTCTATCTGTAGCATTTATTTCATTTGCCAAAATGGTAGCCATTGATTTCTGCCAAATTTTTTCTCGGTTATTGCGGATATTGTTCTCATTGAATTTATACAATAAAAAGTGGGGGGGGGGGGGCACCATGCTCGTTTAAGAGAAAAAGAGCTTTTATCTCGCTATTGAGCTTAGTTTGAGGGAAATCTCTTATGTTTTGAATGCGCGCGCTCATGTGCGCACGCTGATGACGCAAAAAACGTGCGCAGTAGGAATGCTCAATGCAAAACTCGGGAATCACCTTAATTGATAACAAAATACATGTGCAGTGTAATGTTATAAATGAAAGCATGAAACTGGGTTAACGAAATAACAATTATTTGAAAAATACGCAGTGAAATAAAACTGTTTTCAAATAGTATCACACATTAACCCAACACACTTGAATGTAAAATGTAAACTTCCATTTGGTGTTTAACAAATTTGAAAATTAAGGCAGATTTTAACTTATGACCACAGTTAAACTTATAACAATAACAACATAAGTGTAATAATCATTGAAGCTCATGCCACACTATTTATTATTAGTTACTACCTTTTGAGAGTTGTACTGAATGCTGTCCACCAACTTAGCATACTTTTCCACTTCCTGAAACAAAAAAACAAAATATTTTATGAATACATCTTTTTCTCATGTTAGTAAAAACAAGAAACATTCTTACTT
>CM042759.1:9810746-9826655 GCA_022496165.2 Catalaphyllia jardinei
GGATGGGGTGAAGAGAAAGTGGGAAGAGTAGAAGAGAAAGAATTGAGAAAAAAGACAAAAGGGGAGAGTCTGTGGACAAAGGATTGAAGCCATAGTTCAGCACCTTGTGATTCACATACATGCCATTGATATGTCAACAACATGTCATAATCTATGTGTAAATCTATTAGGATGTACATAGATCACGAGCAAAAATGACAGTTCCAGGGAAAAAGTGTGCATTTCTCCAGCTTTTTGAAAATAGAGTGAATGGAGGAGTGAAATGAGGCAGGTTGATCTCCATTATCGGTTTCTGTAAAATTATACGTAAAATGTCTTTTACTAATAATTGTGATGTGAAGTACATGTATATGTTGCAGTTAAATTTTACTTTCAGGTCAAATTTTTTTAACCTAGGTTATAATTTTTTTAACCTAAATTATAGGTTAAATTTTTTTTAACCTAGGTTATAATTTTTTGAACCTAAATTATAGGTTAAATTTTTTTAACCTAGGTTATAATTTTTTTAACCTAAATTTTGAGGTTAAAATTTTTTTAACCTAGGGTATATAATTTCTCTGGGTTTAGTGATTAGGGTTAAGCACTAATTTCAAATGGTTAGCTTTCAGGGTTAGGTTTGGGACACAACATACCAGTGATGTTCTATGGAATAGTCATGTATGAACGGTGACAGTTGTCAAAGGGGAATCGGCCATTTTAATTCTCAGAGTTTGCTGTAGATTAATAAAACATATATTCTACTATTCATTTGTATTTGTGTTTATTCTTGTTTTCATACATAATTGCAAAAGTGCATGCAAATATTATTGATAAATATTTATGTGTATCTGTTCTAAATACATCGGGAAATTACTGATTAATTGCCATTTTGCAAGCACGCGAAAATGTAATATGTTTGGAGTAATCCAATGCTATTCCTGTGTTTTGACTCTTGTGAAGTCGGCTCGGAGAAATTTGGGTGTCTATAACTCCAAATTCAGTAACCACTTGGGCATAACCATTCGCAGGCTCTATTGATATTATTTTTCCTAGCAATGTATTGGGGTGCAAGGGTGTCTTATCGACCTTATCAATTTTTATTTTTACATAATCATTGACATGAAATTTGGCTACTTTAGGTCTGGATTGCTTCATTTTTTTGTTGTACTGTTCTTGCCTTTCTTTGATTTTTTTGCGTTTTTTGGAGCGAGAACTTTTAGTTTCTTTTGCTTGTTGCTGTTCGTTAGTTTGAATGTCATCTGTGCTGTTTTCATTTCTCAATGTTGGAGTTTGCTGGACATTCATTTCTACTGTTTCATCCTCACTGTGAAGCCTTTTGTTGCTCATTGTTTGTCTCTTCTTCTTGTTCCCCTTTGTCAGTATCTGTTTCTTGTACACTTGCCCGCATTTCTTCTCTCCATGGCTTGATACCTAACACTAGTTCATATGGTGTTTGGGCAACAGCACGGTGCACTGTAATGTTTTTCTTGTAGGCTGCTTCTCCTAACACTGTACACCAGTTGTTGTAACTTTCTTTCTTCTCTGTAAGAATATTTCGAATGTTTTCCTTTATTGTTCTATTATTTCTCTCGACTAGTCCTTGGGTAGTAGGTGTGCGTGGAGCTCCATGCACTTGTTTTATGTTATTGCTCTGACAGAAGCTGGACATCTTTTGATTTTTAAATTCCTTTCCGTTGTCGGAATGCAACTTTTTAGGAAAACCCCACTGCCAAAATAGCTGGTTTAAACAACTTATAACTTGTTCTGTTTGCTTGGAAATTAATGGAAAAAGCCACGAGAATTTCGTGTGATGGTCCGTGATGTGTAAAATCCATTTATGTCCCTCGCTGCATGAACATGATAACCTTCTCATATCTATCAAGTCGATTTCCAGGTGTGAAAGAAATTTATTTGCGATGATGGGGTGTACCACTGGTTTCTTCAGATGGTCTGCAACGGATTTTTGTTGTTCGTGAATGCTGCAAAGAGATACAAATAGTTTCACAACTATTTGGGGTATCTCAGCATAGTTATTTTTTATATAATTTTCAAGTTTGTCTCGTCCGCGGTGAGCGATGGCCGAATGACTGTGACACAAAATTTCATGGAGTTCTCTCTTTGGAACAACGTATTTTTGCTCCTTACTCACAATTTTGCCGTCTTCGTTTTTGAAGTTCCACTTCTTTCTCTTGATTGTATTTATTTCATCTTGTGTTAGTACATGTACTTCGGTTTCCTTGTTTTGAAGGCATTGGGTAGCTTTATCGTACAGTTCATCGTCGATAAACAGGTTGACTTTGCTCTTGCTTGTTTTTCTCGAAGCCTTTAATTCGCCTAGTTTTTGGTAAAAAGTATCTTTGTTTACACATGGCGTTTGGGCTGCCATTTCAAAGTTTGTCTAGTTGCAACGCAATGTACTGAGATCTTTGTTTCAAAGTGATTGTCGAAAAAGTGGAAGTCTCAATTCGTTTCAAATGCGCATGTACGAATAATTAAATAAATTAAAATTTGGCCGAGGTGACCTGGTACCTAGAAAGCATATCAATGAGAAATATTGTGAAATTTCCAACTGGTGTCGTGGTGGTACAGTGGATAAGAAGGCAGTCTAGAGATCGAGAGGTTGGTGGTTCAATTCTAGGTAAGTGGTACATTGCATGAAAAGGAAAAAGGTGAGTTATGGGGGGGGGGAATGGATGGGAATTGCAGGGGGGTAGAAGAGAGGACTGGATGGGAGGGAGAGGATAAGAGGACCAAGTGGTCAGAGGGGGGGAAAGAAGAGAAGAGGGGAGGGCAAATTTCTTGCTTTTTTTTGTGTGTGTACTATTCTTTTTAGACCCCCCCAAAAAACCAGGCCCCTATTTTTTAAACTACACCCCATAAATAAAAGCCCTTTTTAGACAGTTGATAAATAACCTAGGTAAAAAAAAAATTACCTAGTTTAAATATTATGAACTAGGTGGAAAATTTTAACCTAGGTTTAAAAAAATTTGACCTGAAAAAAATTCCAAACTACAACATATATATGAAATAATTCGTAGATGAAAGTGAAGAATGATCATTGTAGTAAATTTCCAATTTAAGCAATTGGAAAGAATAATGCCTTTTGTACCCCAAAACAAGGACTTCTGATGCTTACAAATTAAAAGCGTAAACACAGTCCCAGTGTTCAGCATGTCCAAAAATAAGGACTGAGATACTAGTACATGGCTCATGCACTAGAAAACCTGGGATTATGAATTGTGCAAGAAGAGGGTTTTCCTGACTGAGTTGTATGTCATTTGCTTGACCAGGCAACATAATGTACTTGCAACAATAAAATTAAACACTGGGGCCCAGTGTTTACAATATGAATGGAAGCAAGAAATGTGTTCATGGAATATCTGACATCCTTTCCCTCCAGAACCAACATTAAAAGAACTTAAAACATAGGCCATGCCAGAATTTCAGATGACTGGGAAAGAGTATGGTTATTTTCTGTTTGTTTGAAGGAATAAGATATTCAAATGAAAGATCAACTAAATTTGAGAGTCTTAACCTGCACAAATACAAGTATCTGGAGGAGGAAAATGACAAAATGGTAGTTCTTGAAATATCACCCAAAATAGAGAGTTTGGATGGATTGGGTAGACAGGCCACAAAATTATAAGGGTTTGTATGGAACTTTGCAACTTTTGAAAGGCTCCCATTTGGACAATTTTCCGCTGAAAACTCCTAAACTTGGTTGAGTATTTTTTCATACATTAACATTTTAGTTGAAATGTTAAGATTTTCAATCTAACTATTTTAAGAAACTTGCCCCAGTGCTGTCACATTTCTGCAATGGGCTATTGTGATAAATTCTGAGTCTAAAAAAACATTAAATGTACATGTCAAACTCTACAAAGCGAAATCCAGTTAACAGTGGAAACCATGCAGACCTGAGACCTCTAAAAATAAACATTGGTAAGAGCACACTGAAACAGCTCTACGATACCTCAAATTCTTCCTAAAAACATGACACTAACTATAAAGTGACCTTCAGAAGTGTATGTGAAGTGAAAAAAGTCAACAGACCAATGATCAAAAGAAAATGTAAGCCTGTCAACCCGGGCATTGAACAGTAAACATCAGTTTTCTCAGTCACAGATTGCAAGCAATGTTTTGCTCTTCTTTCAGCTGTGTAAAATGAATGAAAATCCTTAGCAAATCTCTCCTCTTTCACACTAGCCAGATGATGCCAGGTTAACACATCAATATGCATTTTTTTAATGGATTGGGTCGGCAAAATGGAGATGTCAAACGTTCCACTACACTTCTGGTACACAGCGGGTGCCTTAAAATGGCGGCAAACAACTGTAATTTTGTCTACAGGTTCTGATGCCCCAGCCCCAGATCATTCCCCTCTCAGCCAGTTCCTTCTTGGCTGCAGTCAGACCCTTCCAGCCAGAGACTGTTCACAGGCTAATATATAGTATTATAAGGGAGAAATACTAGAGATGCACATTACCTTTCTGGTTATCAGGTCCTTGAATTTGTCATAAAATTTCAAATGTTCTCTAGGTCCAGCCATTTCACGAGCTATCACAGCTTCTACCTACATGTAAGTTGGGTTGAACAAATATAAGAAAACAACATTACATGATGTTACCATTGCTTACAGCGCTGATTATATTGCCATGAACACCTAAAATATGTCTGGAATGTTTATTGTGTTGTAACCAATCACATATGAGATCTTCACACCACAGGTACCACAAGACAATGAATGGTTTCCTATCGGCCACGGAACAACTTTTTACAAGCAAGTAAACAATTACTTTTCCTTCCCATTTGTTTACAGTATGTGCTATAATAGCGAAGAATACAGGTTGGCGGGATTTTGAAATAAATTACAAAGCTGATGTGCCGGGCGGACCCACACGGCGGTTTAAGTTGCGAATTTTCCAAACGGGGACAAATGGTACGGAAATTTCCTGGGAAGAGTTCCAGAAAATCCGGAAATTGTTGAGTTTCTGAAAAGCGAACCATTCAACAAAAAATCCCGGAAATTCCGTGATTTAAGGCAAATGGAACGGAGACTTCCAGGAAAAAATTTTCGAAAATGTGGGTATACCTCACGAGGTTGTCCTCTTTTTCGGAATTTATGCAAATTCCCAATTTTCTACTCAGCGCTAGCTAGTTCTTTTGGCCGCGATCACAGCAAGTTGGTCATCTCCTGCAAGGATGACGGCGACGAGCATTCGATAAAAGAAACACTTTAGAACCTTGCCGACAAACAATACCGCTCTGGTTATGCTACGTTGACGACACCTTTAACGCCGTTTACAAAGACGAAATAAACGCTTTCCACGACCACCTTAACGAACAGAACCCCGACATCCAGTTTACCAAAGAAATCGAAGAAAATGGAAAACTTCCTTTTCTAGACTGTTTGGTAAGCTGTGACAACAACGAACTGCGAACAACAGTGTACAGAAAACCAACGCATACCGACAGATTACTTGACGAATCATCCTACAACCCGACTTCACACAAAGCCACGACTATAAAGACTTTGACAAGGTGAGCGCAACTAGTTTGCGATACACCGGACAGCTTACGTGACGAAAACAAATACCTTGAACGTGTTTTTATCAAAAACAACTACAACGCTGACTTTATTAGACGAAACATTTTCCGACCTACTGAAACTGACGCAACGAACAAGAATCCGACACCTGTTACTACAGTGACTATACCTTACATTAAGGGAACTTCTGAGACTATCTCACGGATCTTACAGCCCTACAACATCCGCGTAGCCCACAAACCTACAACTACGTTACGGCACTTACTGACCAACGTTAAAGACCGAGACGAACCCAACAACAGACAGGGAGCTGTTTACAAGATCAAATGCTCCGACTGCCAGGCCTCCTACATTGGTGAGACTGGCAGAAACCTTAACACGAGACTGACTGAACATAAACGAGCCACGAGAAATGGTGATGTCAACAACCACATTGCTGTGCATCATCAACTGACAAACCACAACATTGACTGGGACTCTGCTCAATGCTTAACCTACAGTACAAACTATTTTCAACGACTGACTCTGGAAAGCTGGTACACTAACTTAGAACAAACGCCTCTTAACAGATGTGAACAACTACCAGCACCTTACAAACGACTTATCTGCGACGAAAACGAAACCAACAAACAGACTTCTAACAGACCGGCTTAATGATTTTGACTTACAATAGACGGACTCTAACAGACCAACTTGACTAACAAAAGACGGATCGAAACCGACCAATGACTGATGACTAACTTTACATGAATCTTCCAGCCAATACCATCATGGCTTAACTGACCAATCACTATCAACGGACCAGACTTATAACATCATCGACTGACAAACACTATTCACTTGACTCTGAAGACAACTTCCGCTCAGGTTGTCGAAACGTCAGTCACCAACAACAGTTCTTTTCAGAACTATTCTAACCCGGACGATCACACAATACGAACTTTTTCCTTATTACTAAATTTGTGAAGTGTTTTACAAAAATAATGACCCTGTGGTGTACCTGTTTGTTTTGCATAGGTTGGCTAGGAAATGTACAAAGATTCATATAATGCGTGCAGAACCATTGTATGACTCATTAAACCCCTTGTTTTGCAACGTTTTCGCTGCCGTCGTGGTTTGTGTAAGGTCCCTGCTGTTGTGGTCTATAAAAAGTCACGATGTCGACTTATCAGTGTCCTGTTTGCTTCTATATTTGTGATTTAAACCTAGAAGTCACTGAAAAATTCCAAGGGAACAATTATCGTCTTCCACACTGGAAAAATACTGTACCATTTGTCCATGGAAATTTCCAGAAATTCGCCCCGGAATTTTTGGTCGAATGGTAAGTAGCCTGAGATCATACCTCCTTCCCTGTATTTAAATGCCTGATCGCAGGTTAAACGGTAAGCGCCCTATGATTGATGGAAATTTTCGAAACGTTCCTGCGGGTGTTTTATTTTCGAAAGTCGTTACATGGAAAGCTGACCGCCATCGCGTCGCGTGGACTTCTAAATTTTTTCTTTCCAAACTCGAACAATGACCTGAATGCGGTCCTCAGCACTGATCTTGGGGAACATTGGTGTTTTAAATTCTTAATAAGACAGTTTGTATCCTTAAACAAAAGGAAAATAATTAGCTCCGTGACTTCTGTGGTGATATCTCGCATTTGATTGTTTACATCACAATAAACATTCCAGGCATATTTTAGGTGTACACGGCAATATAATGAACGCTATAATTACAACTATCATAGAGCCAGTTTATCAAACACTACAAAATGGATGGTCTTAGATTATAAGGTTTTCTCTTGTTTCAAGAGTCACCAATGTCACTTTTTTTATCTTCACACTTGTAACATCACTGAAAGGCAAGTTCACCTAAAACAGCAAGCTCCCATCAACATACTCAGCAGTAACAGGTGTAATACCAGTTACAGCTCTAATAATTATTAATAACTGAATATCATATGGAACAGTTACTGATGATTCTTGACTTGAGACTTACCTTTGCCTTTGCATCATTAATAATTTCTTCTGATACAACTGGTTTTAATGTTTTCTTTGTTCCAGACTGGAAAAGAGCAATAAAAAAGGTGTCAATTGTCTCTAATTTGGTGTCCAGACGGCAGTCTGAACAGATGACCAATATAAAGAATATTTATCAACAAACTAATGAACAAATCTTGCAAGTAATTCCATGCATCTTGACAGCATGTTATAATATTAAAAATCATTTTAACTCACCCATTCTGAGTATAGTTTGGTTTCAACTCTGGGTACAACCATGACTGCTTTGATCATGACATCATACACATTTAACAAGACAACCTGCAATAATTTGGTTTTTTTGTCAGCAGAGTTACATGAATTGGGCTCTAGAAGGAGTGATATGGGATTGAAAAATAATGACCTAGAATGTACATACATTAACAAATTGTGATAATATTTTTTATAATACCTCAAAGTCTTTGAAATCAGGCTCAAATTTGACAATATCACCCTCCAATACAAGCCTCATGATAAATCCTGGGTGTTCAAAAGCTCTGATGGAATCCTGTTCAGTGTAATGTGAAGAGTACAAATATTAAAAAAACATAACAGAGATACAACATTTTAAAGTTCACTATTAAGGGCAGCACCTATTCACCAGATTTGGAACATATGGAAAAAGTATAGCTATTGGAATCCACAAAGAAAACTGGGGTTAGCTGTGATTTTCCCCCGAGATAGTTAGCCTTGAATCTCAAATATAATGCTCATGTCAACATTTTTCTGATAAAGAAGGAAAAGATATTTCGATCTCCACAGATTTCCTTTGAATTTGCCTCACCTAGAGAAAAGCAAAATAATGTATTTATGAAAACTACTTTTGGTAAGTTTTTCATAAGAAAATCATAACAACAGTGCTTTTAGTGCCCCTGCAGACAGCTCTCCTTTGGTTTAGCCTAAACACAGTCTATCTTTTCCTCACAAACTAATCAGATGTTGAACATAAAGGCTTGCCACTTCCATTTCATAACATAAAATGTAGGAGTAGCCTGCACACCTTTTTAAAAGTCAAATGAGTTGCATTTATCCCTTTTGAAAATGTTTTCAGCACCTAGCTGCTACATCTTTTCCTGTCACCTTCCCAGTAAATCAAACTTTGCGTCTCTCACACTTATTTTGCATGTGCACTACACCATCAGCACATAAATGTTTACAGATACAGTAGTTTTTTTTAACAGTTAGTTGTTAGCTATATGCTGCTATTCTGGTGTTCCTGGTTTTAATATTCAACTTCATTTAACTTGATTTGGTCAATATAGAAAACTTTAATTTTCTTCCTTTTTAGTTGTGTACTTGGTAGCATAGTTGATCATGTTAATATCAGTGTGCACTGCAAGTAAATCATGCCTTGTGTGATACACAGAACATGTGCACACTAAGAAAAGTAGGCATTTCTGTGGTTGAAGATCTCACTTGTGAATAAACATTCCAGACATCCTTATGGTGTTTAAGGTTTTGTGAGTTTGACTGTAACTACCCAATAAGCTAACTAAAGTTAATTCAAGAATTTCTGAAGGGGAATATCACTTACAGCTGGGGGACAAAACAGCTTGGTGAAGTCATCAATTGAACTGAGAGCTAACATCTGAAGTTGATTGGTCATCAGTACTGCTGCAGCATTGAAAAATGATTCCAATCTTTTAGCATTCTGGTTACTAGGAACTTGCTTGCGTTTGTTTCCTTGGTAATAAATGTTTTGAACTTCTGGAAACCACCTTCAAGGAGATGAAAATACAACATATGGCAGTTGAACTTTAACCATACAATATTGTTAATTAGTAGCTAATATCTACAATATTGTACAGTCAAATTATTGAAAATAAATAATAATAATAATAATAATATAGAAGAATATTCAAAAGCGTTTTACATTAAGTTAAATTTAATGAATAAATAATAAAACTAAATTAAAATTAAACATAAGAACTATTCCAACAAATTAAAAGCTTTCTTAAAAAGAAACACAACATCAACAGAGCAAAATTAGGCTAATATATTTTCAATAAATTATTTGCACTTTTATAAATATCATAGGTACTTTTGAGGGCTGAAATCCCAGGGTGAGAGGCCAGGGGAACTGTATCAATAGCACTGCTGAGATGTAAATTACACAACTCCCATCCTGTATTAAGAAACAATTAAGGACGTTCACGCGGAAATTTTCTAACATTGACTTTTCTCTGAAAATTTTACCATTGAAAGATGATGAGTTAGTGACGTCAGAAATGTAAAAAAATAGGGGATCACCGACTTCATTTTGGAGAGAACATGCCCGGAAGAATACCTAAATCTGAGTAAATCGGGCTTTGTTAGCAAAGAAGACCACAGTGGCTGCAAGTGCCAAAATATTGCAATTAGAGCGTTGAATGGAAATGTTGTCTGCAAAATATGGTTTAAATGGACCTATTAAACGAATTTAGTCAACTGTTGATGTTCCCCAAAGAACAAGTTCGCATTTAGCCACCATTATAGTTTCACATGCCTTGCAGCCACAGGATGACAGAATTCCATGTCCCGTGGACAGAAATCTTGAAATTTTTTTAACTTCCCAGTTTTGGACAATGTGGAGATAATTGTAAATAAAATCTGTTTCTGAAAAGAAAAGTAGGGGTCACCGAACGTCCCAGATCGTTAAATCCAAGCAAAGCTATAACAATGGCCATCTGCCCTATCATTGTTCATTTTAGCACTGAGCGTGTGCGCTCGATGCATGACGTGACATGTGAATTTGTGTGCGCAGTAAGGATGTGCAATAACAATTGGCGCGAACGTCCTTAAGGTACATCTTCACCTTGTCCGACCAACTGTCTGGGACATTTTGGGTTGTTCCCTTTTTTTCTGCCACATGCTTGTGACACAATACATGTTACAAAAAGTAGTAGTTGATGTTATCACTGGTGTTGTTATTACCTGAAAAGTTTAATTTATTACCATTGAGGTGTCATTTTTGGCAACCAATCAATTGGTACAATTAAAAATTTAAAGCAGAAGAAAAACAGTCAGTTACTTTTTCAAAAGTGTTTCCTTGGCAATTTCTATGTGTCTCATGACCACATTCTGGAACATGGCAAGCTCTAAAGCTTCAGGCCTTAATTGAATGTCGTGAATGTCCACAAGTCTCAGGTTGCTACCGAAAAAATATAAAATTACAAAAATTAACATACATATTACAATACTTTCCTATAAGTTTCAACTGCCTTTTTTGTTTAGAATTTTCAAAGCTGTTCGGCCCTTGCTCACCATAGAGTCTCCAGTAGCTCAGTGGTTAGAGCATCCGACTAGATCTTTGAGGGTCGTGGGTTCAAATCCCATCTGGGGCTCGGATTTTGTCCGAGTTCTCCAAACATTTAATTTATCATGTGTTTATTGTTTCATGTTTAATATAAACTATTATTAATAATATTATTAAAACAAATTGCCTATCAATCATCAACATTCCATAACTTATTCCAAGCATTGGTAACAAAAGCCCTCTGAGAGGATATGTAATTACTGGAGAGTGAATAATCACTGACAATGGTGCAGAAAAAGAGTTGCAGAGTTTTAGTTTTATTGCAAAGTATTTTTTTAAAATAAAATTAGAATGCGTGCCTCGTGTGTCCTCTGCATCAATGTGCGCAACATTAGGGACCTTACCATGGGAGGATGGATCAAGGCCCAGGACAGGAAAGGCAGTGGACTCAAAAAATCTTTGTGAGTCCTTTGTGAAACTTGCCAAACTGAATTTATTCTTCTTTATTATATTTTATATAATTTCCATATGAAGAAATTATGCAAATGATCTTATTCAGTCTGGTTCAGATGGCTCTTTGCCAGCAAAGCGTAAATAGAGTCCTCCCGAGAAATCCTGGCTTAAGTTGATTATTATTTAATTTTCCCTCTCTAATTGAAACAAGTATCTATAATGAAACAAAATTACACCAAGTTCTGAAAGGGTAGTATGAAAAACTGAAATAAATGAAGGCCTTCGTGCAAAAAGGGCGTATATCGCTTTGAAAAACTAATGTGCACGTTATTTGCTCGCAGTCCACATTAGAGCTGAGCAGGCACGTAACCTTTCAGAAGCTCAAAATCCTGCAAGATTTTCTGAGAACAATACTTTGGCTGATTCACTGAAAGCTGTGCCTGGTTATATGAGAAAGAAAGATAGAAAACTGAGAAAACATTGCGGCTACTCACTAACATATCCAAATCTAAACTTGAAATTGTTTACTCAAAAATGTGATATATTCAGAGAAAGGATTACCATAACAGTTCTAAGCTGCAAAAAGATATTATTTTCACTTTCGCTTCCAAATACTTACACTCTTGATATATACCTACACTCTTGATGAATTAAGGACAGCAACCACAAAAATTATGTAACTATATTTTTAAGAAGATATAACGAAGAGACAAAAATTCCCTGTTACTCCGAGTTTCGTGCTCACGCACTCATCAGACAGTATTTAATGGAGAATAAACCTATCAAGTTATATATACACACACGCGTCTATTGTTTATAAAAAGCAGGGCAGTGCGGTTCTAATCACAATTAGGTGTGAGAAAAAGCTAATAGGGTGTTGTTGAGTCAATTGTTCCGAAGGTAAAACTTATTTTCGTGACGGCACTTAGAAATCAGTTCTGATCTTTTATTTAGGATTCTGTCGGGGTTTGCAGTGATGATCATTAGTTTCTCTGTTAAGCATAGATCGCATCGTTTAGAAATGTTGTTATAGGGTCTTATATAACTATATTTTTATATTTGAGAAATGCTAAGCAATGCTTCGCACAATGCAGAAATTTGAGCTTGAAAATGGAAAGAATAATTCCATAATTTACAAAACGAATGAAACCATTAACAGTAACTATAACAACATTACCCAAAGGTCTTGTGCCAAAGGTCCAGCACTGCAGCCATAGTAGGGTTAGTTCCAAACAGGTCCTGCTGCATGGCTGCCTTTGCACTGAGATATGATCTGTACCAAGGTTTCGGAACCTGCATCAACCTACACAAGGTAAAAAGACACATATACTGTATAAAAAATAAACATACATGTATACAGCTGTACAGTAAATAAACTGGTGCATGTTTATGTCCTTACTCTTTCTTGTGTTCTAAGACTTCTTCTTTTTTATCATCATCTTTTTCCCGAGGATCTTTAAGAACAAAGTCAACTGCATAATAAAAAGAGCAGAACAATCATCAATCAATCAATTTTAAAAGATGATAGCTATTCATACATGTAGATGGTATATAAAAATTACCTTTTTGAAATTAACTCTGGTACCACAAAAACATGGCTATAACAATACAATTACTGGACACTTGAAGATTTTTAACAAGTCACATGCATGCACCTGTCTGTGCTTATTAAGACCCAAACCAGACCGCTTTCTCAAGATGGATGCATGACCAGGAATGACAATTTAGAATTCAACAGGAGTTTAATCCATTAAAATTTATTTTTTTCCACAAACATTTCTTGTTTTTGTAATAAATTATTTTGTCTTTTAAAGAGTATTTGACATACAATTAGTTTACTCCCAAAGCTACTTACTGTATGATGAAATATATTGTGCATGTAGTAAGTCAAGAAGAAAAGTACTAAGTATATATAACCGACTGGTACAGGATCTTGGTTTGTGTTATCACTATTATGTGCATGGTTGTACAACCTGGCTATAAGTCGGAGTCATCACAAAGAAAGGTGTGTCAAATCAACACGAAACAACAATATCTTAAGCTTTTCAAAAAATGCATTCATTGTTAACAGCAGGCCTACAAGTCAGAGGATTGTTAATCACATACCAATAGCCTTTTTTACACTCAGTAAGTAGTCTTCTTTCATTTCATCTGAAAGATTTTCTATACACAAATCAAAACCATCCTGCAATCATGAGACGGTATTTTTATTAGTCTACATATCTTTAGCAATAGACAGTGCAAATAATGCAACTATATGCAGAAGACTAGCCAATGATCATGAGGTGAATACAGACCTGCAGGAAGTAAAGGCGATGGAAAGTGCAAGTTAAAAAGAGACTGGTGATGCCAATGGTAAGTATTATGCTTGCCACATGAAATGAACATTTTTCATCTTTTTCATTGCATATATAATATTGAGCACCAGAAAACACACCAGCTGTCAAAAAAACAGCAAGAGCTTCTACAAATGGGTACATTAGCCCTCAAACTTTGACGTCCAACATTTTTATATGTTGTACAATGAGTGCTGTCCATATACCTAATTGTACCTTTTTTGTACGCTTCAGCGGCATATCAGGCGAGTTTGGTCAAGCCATAGTTCGTATTTTGGCAAGACGCAATCAAGCCAAAATACTCATGGCAAGACCAAACAAGCTGATATGTTGCCGCAGCATACAAAAAAGGTACAATTAGGTATTCACTGTACCCAAATTCGACCCAAAATTTAGAGTTACAGTAATAAAATCTTCCAGTTTAAGCCATGTTTGCCAGGTACGTAGCACAAAATTGTGTTGACTTGCTTGTATTGCTACTTTTCTGGTCTTCAACACTTTTATCAAGTTCCTCTTCTGGCATCTTTTTAACTGGTTTGCTTGGAGTTTCATTTTCAAAATTTCCAAAATCTGAATTCAGCGAAAAATTTGGTAACTCCAACTCCATTGTTTCAGTCTGACTGTTTTAAATACTTGCTGATGCAGTTGGCGAGCGTTTTCCAGTTTAGTTTTGGCAGGAGTTTTTTTGTGCCTTTTTTCGACCCCAAAACACCAGCTAAATCTTAAATTACAAGTTGTTTGTTTCTTGGCAAAACCTCTTTACAGTTTATCATACAGTAACATTACTTTACTTGAAAGTGACCATGATATGGTGGGATATCAGGTCAGTGACTTGATATCGTAGGATATAAGGACAGTAGAGTTCACTTGGCCTCTGATTGCCTGATTGCAAATTTGGGTACAGTAAATCCATGTAAAACCTTAAAGCTGATTTCCAGTCTTTACTACACACTCTTGAGAGTTTGTGTTTTTTGTTTCGCTTTATGTAAGAACATCACAAAATGTAAACATTTTGCAACTACTTACATGAAGTAAATTCAAAGATTAAAAACAACCACCATTACGGATACGAAGCAGTCGTTCTTTCTCATATCACTTCATGAAACAACTTCACAGCTGTAAAAATCAATGAAGCTGTTGGAAAAAGAATTTGAAAGGTCTCAAAGATAAGGTATGTGGTTCTTAACGAATGACGTAGATTTGCATTCCATCAAGACTGCGTAGTACAGACTCGAAATCATCGTTAACAAGTAAAAGCCTGCACTAATTAGCACCTGTGCTCCAGGCCCTAAGGCAAATTTCTTGAAAGCCCAACAAACCTTTTGGGCTTGAAAGGCCATTTTTCGTTAATTGGTATTTAAAGGGTAATACATCAATGATAATCATCACAAATATAAAGTTCTTCCAAAACAAGTTTTACAACAACTTTTTAAATGTCATCTTTATAATTCTATAGTTTTTGTAGTTCTCATAATTATTGATAGTTCAGGTTTGGTAGTTTTAGTAGTTCACATAGCTCTGGTAGTTCTTATAGTTAAGGTTGTTCTGGTAGTTTTGGTAGTTCTGGTAGTTTTATTAGTTCTGGTAGTTCTAGTAGTTTTGATAGTTCTGGTAGTTTTGATAGTTCTGGTAGTTTTGGTAGTTCTGGTAATTTTGGTAGTTGTGGTTGTTCTGGTAGTTGTGGTAGTTTTGATGGTTCTGGTAGTTTTCGTAGTTTTAATAGTTTAGGTAGTTCTGGTAGTTCTGGTAGTTTTGGTAGTTTTGATAGTTCTGGTAGTTTTGATAGTTCTGGTAGTTTTGATTTGGTATTTGTGGTAGTTCTGGTAGTTTTGGTAGTTTTGATAGTTCTGGTAGTTTTGGTAGTTCTGGTAATTTTGGTATTTGTGGTAGTTCCGGTAATTTTGGTATTTGTGGTAGTTCTGGTAGTTTTGGTAGTTTTGATAGTTTTGGTAGTTTTGATAGTTCTGGTAGTTTTGATAGTTCTGGTAGTTTTGGTAGTTCTGGTAGACAACTCTTATAAAGATTTAGAATTCATCATATCAAAAGTTAATATTGTTACTTTCCATAGCTGTACTTTTGTATTCTGGTCTAATTCTGCTCTGTCCTAGATACTTCGAATTAATTATGTAGCCTTAATGAAATAGTACCAATACGAGTTTCCCTTAAGTAGTTCTTCATTTGCTTTTGCTTTTCCTGTAATACGTTTCTTTTAAACTAAGACTAGCAAATTTCCTGGCCCGTCTTGATTAGCTTGTGGTAGTTGTGGTAGTTCTGATAGTTCTGGTAGTTTTGATAGTTCTGGTAGTTGTGGTAGTTTTGATAGTTCTGGTAGTT
>CM042759.1:9826665-9837525 GCA_022496165.2 Catalaphyllia jardinei
TTTTGATAGTTCTGGTAGTTGTGGTAGTTTTGATAGTTCTGGTAGTTCTGGTACCGTAATTTCCGGCCGTTTACCCGCATGGCACATTACCCGCATCGGTCAATTTTTGCAATAAAGGGAAAAAGTTTTCAACAGATTACCCGCACTGGCAGATAACCCGCAAAATCGTGCTTTGAAAGTCCCTGCCTTACAAAGTTGTTTCGACAAGCCATTGAATTGTTTGCGTGGCCGTGGATAGATAGCACGTGCAAAAGCCGAACATTGCAAAACAAAATTTCCATCTAGCTGCCAGTTCCATGCCAGTTCAATTTGTCCAGTTAATTATTCGATGCATTTATGTTTAGACTCGTTAGAATGCACTGCAGGAGAACATGATTTGGTCGATCGATCGCTGAAGTCCGCCATTTTTTAGTAAATTAGTACATTTTCACACGTATTGTTTTCGATGTTTCATTGAGAATTGCACCGCTTGCGAAAGTCTGGTCTAAAAAAATAGATATCTCAGGATATAATGACTCTACGAAATCGCTTGAAACGGGAAAATAATAACAAAATTTAGGCAGCACTAGCGAAGAATATGTCACTGATGCGCTGTACATTCCGGTATTTTAAATTTTGTCGCTGTGAATGTTTGTTTACACGCGTGCCGACAGTTGTCTTTTTATGTCGCGCCATTAGTTATGCGGCGCCATGAAATGAACACGTCGGTGTCAATTCTTTTTGTGAATAGCTTTGAATCATGCCTTTCACAGTTAAATTGTTTTAGTTTTAAGTTCATTAGGCCCACTTTAAACGTCGCATTTTACATGCACCGAATCGAATTGAAATTATGTTAAATTATTTATATTTGCTCGAATGGGAATTTAAAACACGTTGATTGCGCTTAGCAATTTTATTCGGCAAAACAATGCGACGTTTAAATCAAATCAGCCGAACGTATTCATTCGAGTCGACTATAATTAGTATTTGATTCGGCGCTTGTAAAATGCGACGTTTAAACCAGGCCTTACCTGCGTAGGTGAGAAATGCACAAACGTAATAAACGCTTTGTTTGTTCGAATTATTTCAATTATTTCAATGGCTGTTATCATTTGTTTTTTTTTTTTCTTACGGTTTTAATGTGATATGATTAAAAAATTATCACATTACCCGCACCTTCCTATAACCCGCACCAGCAACTGTTTGCAGAAAAATTAACACATTACCCGCGGGTAATCGCCGGAAATTACGGTAGTTGTGGTAGTTCAAGAAGTTGTGGTAGTTCCAGAAGTTGTGGTAGTTCTTGTAGTTCAGGTAGTTCTAGCAGTTCCAGTAGTTCAAGAAGTTGTGGTAGTTGTGGTAGTTCAGGTAGTTCTGGTAGTTCCAGTAGTTCAAGAAGTTGTGGTAGTTGTGGTAGTTCAGGTATTTTTGGTAGTTCCAGTAGTTCTGGTATTTCTGGTAGTTCAAGAAGTTGTGGTAGTTCCAGTAGTTCAAGAAGTTGTAGTAGTTCAGGTAGTTCTGGTAGTTCAGGTACTTATGGTAGTTCTAGTAGTTCAAGAAGTTGTGGTAGTTGTGGTAGTTTTGGTAGTTCAGGTGGTTCTGGTAGTTCCAGTAGTTCAAGAAGTTGTGGTAGTTCCAGTAGTTCAAGAAGTTGTAGTAGTTCAGGTAGTTCTGGTAGTTCAGGTACTTATGGTAGTTCTGGTAGTTCAGGAAGTTATGGTAGTTCTAGTAGTTCAAGAAGTTGTGGTAAGTGTGGTAGTTTTGGTAGTTCAGGTGGTTCTGGTAGTTCCAGTAGTTCAAGAAGTTGTGATAGTTGAGGTAGTTTAGACAGTTTTGGTAGTTCTTATAGTTTCAGTAGTTCAAGAAGTTGTGGTAGTTCAGGTAGTTCTGGTAGTTCAGGTAGTTCAGGTAGTTTGGTAGTTCCAGTAGTTCAAGAAGTTGTAGTAGTTCTGGCAGTTCTGGTAGTTCCAGTAGTTCAAGACATTGTAGTAACTCAGGTAGTTCTGGTGGTTCCAGTAGTTCAAAAATATTTTTTTAGTTCAGGTAGTTCTGGTAGTTCAAGAAGTTGTGGTAGTTCTGGTAGTTCATGTAGTTTTGGTAGTTCTACTGTGGTTGGAGTAGTCCAGGGAGTTATATCGGAACCATAAGAACTGCAGTTCCTGTAGGTCATGTAGTTACAGTAGTTACTGTAATGAACTACAGGAACTACACTGTAGTCCTTTTATATCCTGAAGTTAAGAACTACCAAGAACACCTGAACTATCAGATATACCAGACCTACAAGAACTACTTGAGAACTATCAGAACTTTCAGTACTACAAGAACTATGTGAACTACAAGATCTATCAGAACTATATGTACAAGAACTACCAGAACTACTAGAACTACTAGAACTACTAGACAAATTGCTAGTTACATAACTTGATTAAGTTTTCACATATTCATACATTTTCTTTTCATAATGGGTTGACTAGCATGTATGGTTCGTCAGTTCCCTTCTAGTCTTCCCCACTGCCTTGTTATGTACTTCGATTCATTAATATGATTATTATTATCATTACATTATCATTATTATTATTATTATTATTATTACTATTATTATTATTATTATTATTATTATTATTATTATACAAACTTTATTTTCTTTTTTTTCATGTAATTGCAGTGAAAGTGGAATAAACTTAAATTTAGACCAGAACAATAAGAACTTCCAGAACTACAAGAGCTACAATTACTACTGACAAGAATTACAGGAACTAAAGAACTACAAAGGTGACATTTAGAACTTGCTGTCTAAAAACTCTATATTCATGATGGTTATCATGACGTCTTGTGTGAAAGGCAGCTTTGTAGTCATGAGATTTGAGATTTTGCTATGGCCTTTGGGGTGTTAAAACGTTTCAAGACCTTTGAGAAATATGGGGGACAGGTTGTTATACTGGATATACCACTATATAGAAGATACATGTTATTTTGTTAAAGTGCCTATGAAATAAAAAATAATGCTTATTTGAAAGGCTTTTCAAAGTACAGAAGAATGGCAGGGTTCAAAATAGCAGCCAGCTGCCGGCGACAGCTGGCACTTTGGTCACACTTGTCGGCGATTTTTCACGGAAGCAATAGAGAATTACATCTATTGATCGGCGAAATCAACGTCACTGGAACATTTCATAGTAAATATTTCATATCCGAGGAAGTAATGCAGCCATGAAACATGAACGCACAACGCGGGCTTGATTTGTTTTTCAATGTTTTGCTAGCCTGTTCCAGGCTATGAGGGTGGAAAGCGGCGACAGATCGAAGAGCGGACATGGAAAAAAAACCAAGACCTGATGGAACTGAGGAGGAGAGCCAGCGGTGCACGGCTCCCTTTTTTTTTCGGAGGCTTTCCAAATTTCGCCATTCCCCGCATCATCTGATTCTCCGACTCAGGGCCTGTTTTGCTTGGTCTCAAACCGTAAGGGTTTAGGGTTAGGGTTAGGATGATCCTTTTGACTGCAGAATGAGAAGCAGCGATTCTGCTTCTGACTAACACTGAGATACAATAGTAACTTAATAGTAAGCAGTTTTTACTTTTACCTAACCAGTTGTACAACTCACGTTCTGAAGATTATTTTATATAATTAAGTGATAATTCAAATTGTTACCTTTCAAATCTGTGATACCTATATCAATATGTTAAGTTGGCAAATATCTACACAAATATCATAGTGATGTTGATAATAATTGTTATGAAGTACTGTATCAAATCGTGCTGTTGACTTTTGGGGGGTAGGCATAGGTGCTGATTCATAATGATATTTCTTGACAGCCGGCTAAAAATCAGCCTTGGGAAAAAAAGACTACAAATTCAGGCTAAAAGCTCTGATTTTATTTTGAACCCTAAATGGTGTTTTCCTTTTGGGAAGATATTTTTTCTTTTAAGAGATATTTACATTTTTGTATTATGCAAATGAGGAAAGGGATGACGTGATATGTGGTTCCACTAAAACAGTACAACCCTCAATCAAGAATACCTCCAGAAATATTGGAGCAATGTTCTTTAAACTTGGCACCAGAAACGTACACCACAAAAAAAACAGAATGACACCTACTATGTTGTTGCCATGGCAACATTCTCGGCGCCAGTCTCTTTCTGTGAAAAACCAAATATCCCCATTTGCAATCTTTTAAAGTGTGACAGAGGGTCTACCTCGGCACTCAAATGGTTCCCATATTGCCTTAACTATCCCCATTAGATTGTTGTGAGTGGATGATCCCTGTTTAGAATAAAATCTGGGAATTTTAGTCTTAATTGAAATAGGACCAGCAGCATAACTGTTGTCATGGCAATGGCACGACAGGTGTCATTTTGCTTCTTTTGAGATGTACAGTCCTGATGCTAAGTTTGAAGAACACTGCTTTAATATTTCTAGAGATATTCTTGATTGAGTGTTGTACTGTTTTAGTGAAACCACCTGTTACATCATCACTTTACTCACAAAAACGTAAACATCTCTAAAACGAAAAAAGATATTCTAAAAAGAAAAACGCCATTCTTCTATACTTTGAAAGGCCTTTCAAATAAGCAGCAATTATTTTTTACTTCATGGACACTTTAACACTTATCCACTGCATATCAATTTATCTGCTGGATAGCCTTATGCAGTCTTTGAAAAACTGGGGCCAAAAAAAATACCTATAACTAGATAGAAACACCAGCTGTTGATGTACCGTGGCACAACCAAAGATAATTTGCATTTGACAATCAAAATACAATGTCTCAATGTAATCAACCCAGCCTACATTTGAATAGAGGTACATAAGTGTGTGCATGATAAATACATAAACTTGTGCTGCAAATTCTTGAAACTTCTTCAAACTTTTTCTAAAACGTTTACTTATTGAATGATGCAGAAAACATTGAAGGATAAATGCAATCACCATTGAACAAAAATAGATTTATGCATTTTACCTTCAAGCTCTGAGGAACAAGTTGCAAAACATGATCAAGCCAAGAGTCTTCCATAGGAGCCACATGTTCTGTGTCTATTCCATGATGAATGTAGTAGTAGTATCGCTACAAAATTAATTTCAATTATAATTAACACCTTGCCTTAAAACAATGATTTATATACAACCTCACTTACATTTGTGGTACTATTGTGACCCATAGACTACCACAATGAATAAAAGTTCTAGTTATGAGACAAACTTTTGTTAAATTGTGAAATTTACAAATTATGGATTCCAAAGTTTTTGGGGGGAGTTTTCTCTTTAAAATACTAAAAAATTAGAGAATAAGCTAAATGCTTTCTCCAACAAGTATGCAGGTCATAAAACTTGTGGTAATTGCTTTGACTTCGAAAAATTGGTTTAACCATAAAAGGAGTGTCAAATCCCAAAACCAATTATAGGTCTGCAATAACATGCTTGACATTGTTTGGGGGTGAGCAAACACTAGTTTAAGGTCTAAGTTAGTCAGTACATGTAGGTTCTCAAAGCTACTCATTTGGATGGCAAGTGCTCTCAAAATTCAGTGTCTACCACTGTGTCCTCACAGTTTCCAGTATTTTTCAGCACTTCTATTTCATGGATTACTCCTACCACACTCTTTCAGCTGACATCAAAACATAATGGTTTCTTAAATGATCTGGCATTAACCTTCATCAGCCACGTAATTCATTACAACAATACACACTAGTCTTGTTGAAGGAGTTACATACCAAGATATCCTTTTCAGCACCTGTTGGAGAGCCAGTTCTCTCCAGTGGAGGAAGCTCACCTCCAGAGGATGGACGTACTGGAACAGCACCCTCGTGTTGCCTATAAAATGTTTAATATACATGTATTACACGGTAGTGTTGGCACTATATATCTCTACTCCCCCTGGATGGGATGCTAGGCCATCACAGGGTTACCCCCAGCATTAAATTCACTGGTACATGTACACATTTAGACTCCCTGTGGGAATAAGGTGTCTTTCCCAAGAACACAACACAATGTCCCCAGGCATGACCCAGGAGACAAGTGGGCTAACCAAGAGGCAACTGCATCTCCCAATCTTATTAGTATGATGAGAGTAAATAAAGCAATGAAAGAATGAATAGTTGTAAACTTTGTCTCCTGTTGTCATTTCTCAAATGAACTAACAAGGAAAACTGCTACCCTCATGTCCAGCAGAATTTCAAAGCAAACATTATTTCCGGCTTTTACATATAAATTGCAAGCTAGAGGAGGCAACTGTTTACAACCAAACATTTTAAATGTAATCTGAAAGAACTCACTCAAATCCCTAGATTTCTTACCTGCAGCTTCCATGAAACCAGACAAACAAAAAAACAAAGTTGTAATCAAAGTTTGATTACAACTTGGTTGATACCGTTTCAAAATACTTTAACAACAATCACAGAATTTTAGCATATTTTCCACAGTGTTCCCTCAAAAAGATTAATGACTTGCTACCGTATTTATCCATCTATAAGTCGATCCCGTGTATAAGTCGACCCCCCATTTTGGAGCCAAAAAATAAGTTTTTTCTTATTTCTGGGTAAGGATTTTCTTGAAAAACTTATCTTATATCTTAGAATTTTCTTTCAAGTATGCTATAGTGACACGAAAAAAATCACAGCAAGTGTGGATGTAAAGTTTATTATTGCGCGTACGCGAGCGTTGAAGCGTGTTCTAGCGACATGAGTATAAGCTGCATTTTCATCATAATTAATTTTTTGAAATAAGCTTACAAAATCACACATACTAATCTTTAATGAACCTCTATCGGTATGGAGAGTAAACAAAGTGCCACGATGCCTTGGAACTTGGTAACCAAGCTAGCTACTAGAACCACACACGCTTGCATGGTTAGAAAGCCAGGTTACTAAGCAGCAAACTTTCGAAGCTAGAACTGTGGCTGTGGCCGAGCGGACTTGCCACTGTATTGACAACAAATGTTACTTCTTTATTCCAGAAATGTGCCAGTGAGTATCTACAACATTCAGCTTTGCGTTAGAAGATAATTCTTAAAGCATTTTAACTTGAACTGCTCAAATCGATCAAGGAAAAGACATCGTAACTTGTATTGTGTAAAAGTTGATGTCAGTTGACATAATCATGCGACAATTTATTATTATGCTTATTTGTCCTGAACTTTTTTTTTATCTCAGCTTTTGACCCATGTATAAGTCAAGGGCAAATTTTTGGACTGATTTTTAGGCTGTAAAAGGTTGACTTATACACGGGTAAATACGGTATGTGATTACATTGTTACACTTGCACTCATGCTCCCCTCCCTCTCCCATGTACGTTTTTGATGCTGGTCACCAATGCAACTGAAAATTGAGCGTTGGTGACCGGAATTTTCAGGATAGTTGCCTTTAGGCAACTATCTTTTAGTGTCTTGAACCGGTGTTCAAGGAATTGGATTCATTTCAAGTCAAAACCTTTTTGTTTGGTTTCAAAGAGAAAACTTACCCCTTGTCTGCTCAAAGTTTTTAACTTCCATAGAAAACAATTTCGATCAAAAATCAAGGTAAGATAATTACTCTAAGGGGACTCAAAACAGTTTCCAGCACATTCCAAGACATAGATTTTGATGTGTCATTATAACCACTCTTTATCAATTGATGCTACAATCATGGTAGCAAAAAAAACGCCCAATCACTGGTGAATACATTCATTTTGGTATTATTTTCACGACACAATAGGTTACCATAGCAACACTATGACGTGCTGAAAACACCCTTAATTTCATCTTTAAGCGCTTACATTTCAAAAACGTCACTGTGAAATTTTTTCTTATTATAGAATTTTGATAAGCAGCAAGATGCAACTTTTAGCAAAGTTTAAAAAAATTCACCATGGAGATGTTATAGCAACATGCATGTTAACACCTGTCAGTAGCATTGTAGTGAAATGTGCAATCACTGCTAGTCAATATTATTCATTAGACAGCTAGCAGCTCAGTGCCTACCAAATAAAATTCACAACAATTCAACTTGGTCACAAGAAAAAGATACAGTAGTATGAAGCCTTTCAGTCATTTTATGATGAATATACGAGTTCCGACAAAATTCTACTTTTAAGTATTATTTATAATTATTATAGTGCCACCTATACATTCATGTATTTACTTACATGATGATGCTGACCAAAGCACTGCGGAACGATTCCCTGTCTTTTTTGGGGGCATATGATGCCGCTCCTTTTTTGCCATTTGTGCCAGGTGGAGGACTTGGTGATGGTGGTGAATCTCTCCCATTTGCAGCATCCCAAGTTTTACTGCGTATGTGTTTTGGCCTTTTACCAAAACCTACAATCATTAAGAAAGAAATCATCTGGACCTATCAAGTAAATCTAACTACAGCCAATACAGCACCATTCAGTAACTTTACAGGGGTCTCATTAATGGCTGGGCACCGGGAAAATTGACTGTTTGGGAGGAAACTTTTGCCTGCCTGCTTTGCCTTTTTTGTCTGCCTGCCTGCAGCATCTAAAGGAAAGTTTTTCTAATATTAAGAAATTTAGAGGGCATTTCTTTAAAAAAATCCAAGATTAGATTCTTAAATCTGAAAGAATCTGAAAATGGATTTTGTGTTTCTTTATTAAACAGATCAATCAAAGATCTTTCGGATCATGGTACGTCAAAGGAACTGAAGAATCCACTTCCAGAGTGTATTACTTGGTTCCTTTGACACACCGTGATCCGAGAGATCTTGGATTGATCTGTTAAGTAAAGAAATGCAAAATCCATTTTCAGATTCTTTCAGATTTAAGAATCTAATCTTGGATTTTCTTGCAGAAAAGCACCCTTAGTTCAAATACATGATGGTGGAAAGCCGTTGCCCTCCTGCTGAAAATGTTAATGAAGCCAGATCCAAAGCCACATTTTAAGATCTAAATGATTTAATAAGTAGTAGTGCAGGTATTTAGCTTAAAATCTAGTCCATTCTGATTCCTTTGCAAATAACTTTATTGCTTGAATTTCATCAAGATCTTGAATGTAAACAGGACAAAAACAAAAAAAATCATTTTTTGGGAATGGTTAAACTACCAGGACATAGTCAGATTAAATTGTGTCCTTCACTCCAAGATAAAATAAGATTCTTTCACTGATAGCAATTTCTACAAAATTACTACACATCACAATAGAAGTTCTTGATGTTTAGCTGTCTTAAAGAGACAACAATGTCCAAGTTTTTGAGGATGATAGAGTCTCAGACAAATTCAAAATACATGTAAAGCTTTTTTAATACACCTTCAAAAATTTAGGCTTGACAGTCCTGGTCTATATTCTACTGCATAAGAGGTATTCATGCTTTTATTGAGTGCATTCCAGCTAAGCCTATGATTAGGTGATCATTCTTGACACAGGACAAAGGGGTTGGCAGTACGGGGAAGGGGTTAACTATAGTGACAGTAAAGTTCAACTGACCTAATGCATGACTTTCCTCATCTGCATCAGCTGCAAGTCTTTTGTTAGGACTAAGCTGGAAGGATGGCGCTGTCTGTTGCCATGCAGGTTTGCTGCGAGTCTAAAAAAACAACATCACAATGAAATGACTTTTATTATCATTATTATCATTATCATTATCATAATTAATGAAATTTTACAATCTACATGTAGATTTAATCCACTAGCATATAATTTATACAATCAAAGCTCTTGTAACTGACCACTTCCAAAACTCCTAAACTCTTCTCCTAAAGCTATCATTCATTTACTTCAAAAGGCATTACTTACTTGTAAAAAAAAACAGAAAGTAAGTATCACACCTGTCACACTCTGGAATTTTGAAGTGACATGCTTAAATTAGACCTGAGTGAATAAGCCAATCAAATGGGAACATTGGTCATCCATTAAGATTTGTGATTAGCAGGCCTCAGCGTCGTTACATAGGATCACACCATGTTTAGAAACAAAGGAAATGTTCTGTTGGGTAATCCTACAAGTGGTCACAGTCACTTATGGGCTCAGGTGTTGCTTACAAGAGCTTTTCATCACACAGTCAGAGTACAGTTCAAATGCAAGGTTGTAACTAAGAAAATAGTCTCCTGGCTAAGATTTTCATTGAGCCGGTCACCATTTTTCATGAGAGACCAGGAACAACATTTTGCCCCTGATCTTTTGCAACACCTTGAATGTGGGGCTACCAAGCTTTTTGTTTACAAGATGGTGGATACAGTACATTGACAGAGAACATGCTAAACATGTGCTTAAAACAACATTTTTTTCCAATTCGTGAGGGTTTAAGGTGCTGACATTGTAATCCGGAGGTCCCGGGTTCAAGGCCTCCACCCTGTCACCAGTGGGATTTGTTTTTAAATATGTTACGTTTATTTGAAATATTTGTTTCCTTTGTTTCAGTGGCATGCCTGAGAGCTAGCTAATGCTTAAATTGCTAAGCTAAGTGCATGCCCACTATAAATAAGATTTACAATAAGACTCACTGCACATAGTGGCACCGATACTCAAGGAAGTCATGCATTTTTTCCAAACTTTTTATTTACATGCAGACAGTTACCCTGTGAGCAAGAGTCTCCTTTAATCTCCCTGATTGCTCACAGGGTAGCAGACAGGTATATGGTTCAATCAGATATTAAACGATTTTACATGCATAACTTCAAAACTGTTTGTTGTCATTTATTATGTCTGTGACATACATGCCAAAATCCAGCCGGCAATCACCTCTTTGTCAGCTGGTGAATTTCGCCGGCAGCTAGCACTTAGGAACAACCCTGCAAACATGGTCATAACTAATGCTAGTTGTTTATGAGAGTGCTTGCAAAGAGGGATTTAACTGTAGTTATACTAAGGTATTGGGATGTAACTCACAGCAGAAAATCTCAGCAATGATTCACTGTTTGGTGAAATGAAGTAATTTACGGTAAGTCTAAAACACAGGT
>CM042759.1:9851734-9865651 GCA_022496165.2 Catalaphyllia jardinei
TGCTGTTTTTTAATATTTAACAGTCGTCTCGCATTGAATTCCGTCGGTTCAGGAAATCACAACTTAAACATTAATGACTTGCACAATAGTGCGGAACCCCTGGGTCCAGAACAAAGTCCAACAAATCATCCGTGCTACGGTATTTATTTTGCGGCTATTCTATCCTCCACTGAAGTTAACACAACCCGGAACACAACTTGGATCTTCTTTTGAATTAGCAAGCGTTTGATCGTAGATGAAAAGTAAAGTGTTCTACATTCAATTTAACAAACGTGTCAATTCATTTTCTATTAGGTAGAGGCATCAACAGAAAGTGACTAAGTTGGGATCGGGAAAAATTACATTTGCCCAAAAGTGACTAAGATGGGGTCTATAATTAGCCACAGAATAGACTATAATGGGGTAGGGGTTCTGAGTGGCCAGCGGCACATACCCAGCAAAAATTGACCCAATTCCCCCCCCCCCCCGCTCTAAAAGTATGTGACAAGTATGATTATACATAATTTGCTCACATACGTCGTCTCTCTAAACAGAAACTCGACCGAGATGTTTCCTTAATTCAATGTAAGAAGACGGCTCTGTCTTTTTCCTCGATAGGATGCACGGGGTGGTTGGAAACTCAGGAAACCAGGGGAACATGAATACAACATGAAGAAACGATTAAAGATACAGGGAAGCAAACTGCCTCGGTGTCAGTTACTCCAAATTTCTCCCACGGCCATTCTTTTTTCCCTCGTTGACAACCATTTTTATAGTTGATTGTATTATGAAGTAGCAATTTTTGAAACAACAATTTTGTTTTGAAACGAGTCTTTTTTTTCCATTTGTAAATCCTTAAGGCGGGGGTACACATGAATAGGAGTGAAATTTGAAGTAATATTAAAAGTGAATCATGTTAGGATTAAAATGGGTTCGAAAGACTACAAGACAGTTGACCACCCCAAATGAAATCCCCAGGTTGGTAGGGGACTGTTTAGTATCTTATTTTAGTGTCTTCTACTGAATTATTCACTTCAAATTTCAATTTTACAAATCCATCAAATCTTCAATATTTCATATTTTCCTCAATTTAACCTATCCTTTGAGAAAAAAATACCTCTTTCCTAAAATGTCCAAACATCACCCAAAAATTTACACAAAACCGCCAAACGGTGGTTATGGTTATAAGCATAGAGATTTAGCGTTGTTTGAAACGTGACCGAGATATTGACAGAAAGGCCGTGTTAAGCGACGTCAAAACAGCATTCACGTGTACCCCCGCCTTAATCCTCTTACCAACTGTTTTTAACACGACATGATATTATATAGACTCCTTGTCGATAAACCTAAAAATGAAACTAGGAAATTATTCTTCTTTATTTCGTTACCATTAAATTAATTAAACCTTAGTCAACTTCCACAGTGATGCCTCGGAAAGTCCACGCCAGGTTTGTCCGCTCCGGGAAGCTGCGATTCGATTGTAATGAATTTTTGGAGGACGATCCGCGCGCAATGGCGTACATGTAACTTATGCACAGAAGAAGGGAAAAAGAATTGAGCGTTATAATTAAATGTGTAAACAGAGGTAAACATGGTAAAAATGATACCAGATGTGTAACATTGAACGAATGCACACTTTTGAAAGCTTTAAGCGTTAGTCGGTCACAATAGCTGACCCCTGAATAAAGTAATTAATCTCTCAAGACGTGTGTGGGCTCCGGTGAAAGGTGCTTTAATATTCCATGATGCTTACACGACATATTTTTATAAAAAACCATGTCCGCTGAATACCCCCACACTCCGCCCGGGCGGTAATCCCCCCCCCCCCCCCCCGGGGCGGGGAGCGCGTGACAAGCCTAAGAACGTCTGCGTAGGAGGCTAGCGAACGACTAGCCTGCGAACGCAGACGCCGGTATTTCCGGCTGTCATTGGTGCCGCCAGTGGAGACAAGCGACAGCCGGAAATAGTTCACAGGTAAGCGATCGACCCACTGTCGACACTCTAGACTTTTAAAATGCGTACTAGTTCAGAATTTATAAGTGAAATTTCTGCCCCTACAATTTCCACATCTTTCAAATTTCATCTCGATTTTCTGGTAAACTTGGAGGAGGTAGATGTGTATCGTGTGTATGTGTATATGCTTTATTGTCTCGATCCCTTGTCACGCCTCGCCATCGATTCGTCATGATGCACGAATTTGATTTTACGATAACTGCAGAAATTCACGCGCGCTCATTGGCTAAATTTTATGGTCAATATACGGACAGACACATGAATTTGAAATTCGTGCGACTCGTCAGCGAACGAGAGCGGGAAATTCGACAATCTGTTATCGTAATCTGTCATCACTTTGACCATGTGATAACGAAATTCATCATCAATAACAGCACAGACGCATAAAAAACTGACGTCAATTTGTTAAACATACAAGCACAGATTTTAAGTTACACACCACAATTTTAAACACTTGGAACGCGCAGATAGATCAATGACTACGTAAAATATGTCACTATCAACAGAATGGGCCGCACCATTACTATCTTTTAGATACCCTAGTCTAGTTACGAAGGTTCCGTCGTTTCTGTGCGAAGGAACAGTTTTCCGCTTTTTGCTGCGTGAACACTCCTTGATTTCTTTCTCTCATAAAATAATAAACGCTACGAAATACTCGCCACGCAGGTTAATGCACCTATTGCTTTCCCTCGGCGGGAAGCTTCGGCTTTGACAGAGGCCTCGTCCTTCCCGATAAACTCATCTACCTTTCGAAAACATGCATGTCAAATGCCCGAGGACACTAATTGCCCAGCCCCCGGGGCCGCGATAAAATTGCGAATGCCCCACCCCCAATGAAGGCCGCTCAAAGTGGAAGGGACACTTGAGTCCACAACATACAAATCGGTAACTGATTGCATCAAAATGGCGGCGAAACAACATGTCAGCGATTTGCGAACTCCAGCTTTCCTTATTGACTTAGAGACGGTAGAAAACAATTGTAAGGCCATGATAGAAAGATGCAGAAGTCTTGGCGTCGAGCTACGGACAAATATGAAGACGCACAGAACATTGTAAGTATCCCATGTGTAAGTGAAGTATGATCCTCGTAGTAAATTTTCCAATTTAAGCAATTGGAAAGAAGAAGCCTGAAAAAAATTAGGGCTTCAACGGGATTCGAACCCATGACCTCCGCGATACCGGTGCGATGCTCTACCAACTGAGCTATGAAGCCACACATTAGGAGCAAGGTCAATTTAATGAGTTCATATCTCCCGTAAGGAGTGGAATGATGTAAATTGTATATGAAATAATTCAATTTGAACTGCGGCTATAGATGCAAGTGAAGTATGATCCTCGCAGTAAATTTTCCAATTTAAGCAATTGGAAAGAAGAAGCCTGAAAAAAATCAGGGCTTCAACGGGACTCGAACCCATGACCTCCGCGATACCGCATGAAGTATGATCCTCGCAGTAAATGCCGTTGAAGCCCTGATTTTTTTCAGGCTTCTCCTTTCCAATTGCCTAAATTGGAAAATTTACTGCGAGGATCATACTTCACTTGCATCTATAACCGCAGTTCAAATATGAATTATTTCATATACACTTTACATCATTTCACTCCTTACGGGAGATATGAACTCATTAAATTGACCTTGCTCCCAATGTGTGGCTTCATAGCTCAGTTGGTAGAGCATCGCACCGGTATCGCGGAGGTCACGGGTTCGAATCCCGTTGAAGCCCTGATTTTTTTCAGGCTTCTTCTTTCCAATTGCTTAAATTGGAAAATTTACTGTGAGGATCATACTTCACTTGCATCTATAACCGCAGTTCAAATATGAATTATTTCATATACACTTTACATCTTATCCCATGTGTATGGCATATCGCGTGATCATTCGCTCTCGATTTCTATATATACTTACATGATTGTCAACTATTAGTTGACAGTCACGCATAGAAATCGAGAGCGAATAATCTAATTGTTTTAGTATAAATCTAATAGTCATTCAAAACTTTATCTAAATCCTCTTCACAGTTTGAGACACCTCAAAAACCAAGGCCATTATTTCATCATTCTCCTTAGAAACCTTTAAGTATAGGTTAACAGCTCGGAAAGATTTCCGTATAACCCCATACATTTATTATGCATGCAGGATCATTAATTATGTATGCACTCTATTGTTTGTGAAGACAATAGCAACTCCCTAAGGTATTGAATATCTACATTGCTAATTACTACTTACCGTACATGAATAAAAGAGGATTTGATTCTCTTCTTCCCCCATCTCCGTTCTTCTCTCTTTTTCTTCTCTATATTACCCAGGTGTCTTACGCATTTTTTTTTCCTTTTTAACTCATTCATTGCGAAGCAATGGATAAGTTTTTGCGGAGAGGGGCGAAATGGCGTTAGCAGAAATCTGCGTAGACGGAAGTGATGTAACAAAATCCGTAACAAATTAGTTAGATTTGAGCAGCCACTGACCAAGTAGCTAAGTTGCCATGAATAGCAAACAGTAAATAAATTTAGTCCAAAACATATCTATAAATTTTTTTTTTAAATAATTTTTTTTGCTCGGAAAATGAGCCCGCGTACCTACCCTTTCTTCCATCTCGTGTTACCCAAGAAGGCAGCCATATTTTAAGGAATGTTGTCCACGCCGACACTGCCAGATGGGATGTATACTTAGTTGATACATGAAGTGAATTTGGTTGGAAATGTTGAAAAATTCTAGAATTTGTGGAGCCCAAACTGTTTCGAGATGTTCATCGGATTCGTGGGCCTCCATCACGGGCTCAAGGAGTACAAACTCCTCAGCTCAAGCCAGCCATTGTGGATTTTGATTTCCAACTTTTGCGATTTCTGGTGAGTAAATATTGCTTTCTTTAAATGTTTGAATTTTCTTTGAGCAAAACATACAGCCCACATGTCAAATCGAAACGACCCAGAACTAAAGTCTGTTTCAGACTAGAAGTCCAGAAATAATCGCCAGCTTTACGATCCCTGCGTGACAATTGCTATAAAGCTCCATTCAGTAATATTTACAAGGTTATGAAACTGCTAGTTCCATTGAAACGCCAAATGACTACTTTTGCGTTATAACAATGGCCCAAGTCGAATCTATCAGTAACAGATGATATCCTGAAATGCCTAAAGGGGAATGGTATCTGTACTTTGTTTCTGATTATCGTCGCTCGTGTGTTACATGCGTAGACCCAGATCGGTCGGGCAAAACAAGACATCAGGTTTAATGAATCTAACCATGATACCAAAACTGACAATTTTAAAAGTTATGTAACATTTGGTGACCATTGTAATCAGCCAAATTGGGTCGAAATGCAGGTAAATAGTCAATTCAGTATCTTAGATTGCTGGAAACAGAGTTGATCAGAGTTATCTGCAGTGTGTTTTCTTTCACTCAAGACTCTTGTCCTGCTAGGCCCGGGTCAACTAAAAAGGGAGGTGCCCTATTTCTGGTATCTTCCAAATTATTTTTATTTAGATCTTCATCTTCATTTAATTTCAGGGGCAGCAGTTAATATTACGTCTACTGGATTATTCCTGGCTACCCATATAGTTATTTTAATAAAAAAGTAATAAGTAATTATTACAAACAATGATACACTAGTCAAATGAATAATGACAATGACAACTCGAGAACTTTAAATTATAAATACTTTGAGTGCAGGGTGGATTGTCTTGACAAACTGACTCCATCAGACTTCAAGGCTTTCCTTCAAAAACTAAACTTGCACACTTTCAACTTCATTTAGCCAGCCTATAGCTGAGGTACAATTTGTAGTTTACCATCATAGCTTCAACCAACTCACCTTAGATACTGACATAGTCATTATGAGTGTCTCTTATTCCTTGAAATATAAAACATATCGGTACATATAATAACACTACAACCTGGACTAATACACACTGAAATACTGTTTTGAGAAATTTCCACCACCAGAAATCAAGACTGACACTTGAATAAAGTGATTTGTTTAGTGTTAATGAACTGTCAGACTACCTAATATCTTTGTTGTGAAACGTCTTCACCACCATTTTGGAATTATTATCAGGTTAAACGTTTGTTAAATATTAAGAGTTTTTTGAGTTAATGGTATGTGACCAATCTGAACAGAACTTACCATGAAGCATTTTTGCTAACCATTTGCACAAATCGTTGACAAGAAAACTTTTCTGTGTAAATGATACACAACCCAAATTTGCACAATGCTGTGAACAAGACAGCTCTTGAATATCATAATATGTATTTATTGGACTTCAAGTGGCACAAGCCTCAATAAAACTCCAAGAGACTACGTTGTAGCTAGTAATATATAAAGTAAATGATCAGTTACCCTTTGGGCGCCTAACCATGACAAGTAGGTCACCCAGCCTTCCAGGTTGATCGCCCGAATTGATTAAGTAATTAATTAATTAATTGATAATTAATTAATTAATATTACATTTCATAGTTATACTTTTTACAGTTCCGGGAAATCCGCATAATTGCCAAACATTTTCATCTTAAATCTCTCTTGTTCAATGTTCACTTCACCCGGCACAGGTGGCGAAGAGAGTTACTAAATTTAGCAGTCACTCTATTTTAGCGAACTTGTGATATCATGAAATCCTGTTATAAATTAACCACATACGTGTTAAAGCCGCTAAGAAATTTCTTTCAAGACCACTGAAGTTTTTAAACAAAAGGGTTCTTATATTATACTTCCGTTTTCTCCAAATTTTGATCGAATAATTGCAATTGCTAGCAACTCACCAAATAGGGTGCTGATAAACAACTTGCATGTTACAGCAAAGCTAATTAAATAAACAAAAATTTGCATAAAGAACGGTTTTGTTTTATTAATCATGCGCTCCACTGTTGAAACTGTTGAAACACAATAATGAAACATAAGCATCAACCACTTCAATAGAAAAATTAGATCTTGCAGTTTCTCATGGGCAAGGACAAAATAATTTTTCATGCTAAATCATGTGGAACAATATTACATAACACAGATGCGACAACTTTGAGTGTGAACAATCCTTGTTGTTGGCCTGCCGAATATTTTTAGTTCTGCAAACATTATCAAATTAGCAAGTAAAATTATAAAATGTTAGTTACAACCAGTTGCTTGCTTTATCACGTTGTTCAATGGGCAAGAAAGCTGGGCCATGTATTATATTAAAAAACCAGAAGAGAAACCACCGAAGTGAAACAAGACCCATGACCTAACTTAATATTTAACCTTAATGTACGTCTAATATAGATCACACAGGCTATTGAATTGCACTGCATTTTCAGTGCTTTGTTTTTCGGGCTAACTGGAGTGTGGGAGTACAAGGAAGTTTCTTTGTGTTTCCTTCCATTTCAATATGTTTGCTGGTTTCGTTTTGGGTTTTCACACAAGCCGAAATCCAGGCACCTGGACGGGCAACCGCTTTTCTTTTTCAGTTGCCCGAGACCAAATGTTAGTCGCCTGAGGCGACCGGGCGCCGTTAGAGGACAGCGTTGAATTTAAACAAAGTGAAAACATTTCTCAACCAAGCAAGGCTTATTTTATGATCATGTTTACTTCTGAAATGTAATTATTTGAGATACAGAGGGACTCCACATCACAGAAAGATGGCGCGACTAGCATCTGGTTTACAGTGGTACTGTAAATACAAAAGTTCATCAACACAACAGTGAAATATTCTGTTTTTTTCGCACTATTTCTAGAATGACGTATGTCCTGTAAAAATATTTTTTTAATCTCTGAAAGATTGAAATGTAAATACTTTCAAACCACTATACATGGAGGTTCTATCTGAAGATACCTGAGAATAAACAAACACAACAGAAATTGTATTCTATTTTTAGGCAGGTGTCAGATGACATCTGGGAAAATTCAGTTGCAACGTTTGATAACCCATTTTAAAACTAGTAATTCCTAAGCGACGTAACCACAACGTCTAAGGAAATTCCGAGAAGATTTCAGTTAATGGCGTGAACTTCTCTTGCAATGAATTCGTTAACTTCCCAACGAAGTTTGGCTTGAAATTTGCTACTTCATTTCCAAGTTCCCAATTTGGTTGACAAGTATGTAATGAAGTTGTCAAGTTTGTAGCAAACTTCAGGAATTCCAAACAAACTTTGGAAACTGTTTGTCAAAAGTTTTGTGAAACGCACTGTAATACATAGAACTTGTTATTAAGTATTTCTAACAATATTTTTTATTCCCTCAGAGAAGCTGGAAAGTACATGACTGGAGGCACAAAGCGATGTATATCGGTGTCAACGTTAGCAGAAGCAGAGTTTTATGCCAGTGGAGGCTATGATGACATCACTTATGCTTATCCCCTCTCTCCTGACAAGGTTCCACAGGCTTCCCAGCTTTTAGTACGACTTGAGAAATTTCACGTGTTGGTAGATAACTATGTTATTCTTGATGCACTGACTGCTTCTCCTCCTAAAGGAAAAAAGTGGTCCATTTTTCTCAAAGTTAACTGTGGTTACAATCGAGGTAAGTTGTGCTTTTAAATGCTGACCAAGTGCAGATAATTTAGTACAATAAATTTAGTTTCATATTAAGAAACAAAAACGTTACTGTGGTTAAAATTGTATAAAAATATGTACAATGTTTTTTAAAAGTCTTAATGTTTCGGTTGAACCTTCAACCTTCATCAGGGGAAAGTGAAAAAATAATTCACAAAAGACACGTTTTCACCGCTTTCTGGTGTTCTTTAAGACGAGTAGAAAATTTGCGTTTGGTTTCCCCGATATAACTCTTGTCACAATCTTTGCATGGGATCAAGTAGATGGCGCCACGAGTCTGATCTTTCGGTACTGGGTCTTTCGGTTTAGAAAACAAATTCCCGATGGTTTGGTCTGTTTTTTGAGCAACTTTGATGTTATGGTAAAGTCTGCATTCGGGCCAAATGTGGCCCATCAGACCGGAGCTTATCCCGGTTTCTGTAGCATGAAGCGACTAGGAGTATTTCTACTCCCCCCTGGATGGGATGCTAGTCCATCGCAGGGTTACCCCCCAGCATTAAATTCGCCGGTACCCATTTATACACCTGGGTGGAGAGAGGCACCGTGAGAGTAAAGTGTCTTGCCCAAGAACACAACACAGTTTCCCCAGCCAGGGCTCGAACCTGGACCGCTTGCTCCGGAGTCGAGCACACTAACCATGAGGCCACCACGCCTCCCACACTTTGATGTTATGATTACTCAAAATTCGTTTGATAGGCTCCGATGTGCCCCTGATGTATGGTAAAATACAGAAATCCTGTGCAGTTGTTAACAGTTGTTGACAGTTGTTGAGCTAGTGGTTTAGGTTTGCCAACATCAATCACAAATCGCTTTGGGTAACCATTCACCACCAGTGCTGCTGTTACGTGCTTCATTTCCTTTGACCGTTGGAATGATTTTTGCACGATCGGTCAAAGATTTAGCAACAGCCCTCTTGAGTGCAACCGGGTGATGCAAATGGAACAAAAGGTATCTTTCAGTGTGGGTGGGTTTTACGATAGATCTTAGTGGAAAGTCGACCGTTGTCTTGACGACAGACAGTAACGTCCAGAAAAGATATTGTCCGATTTGTCTCTCTTTCAACCGTAAACTGGATCAATGGCTCGATATTGTTCAAATGATGCTGCAAGGTTTGCACGGTTGTACAATGGAAGTGGACAGTGCTCGTTTCTCAAGGTCTTCCATTACGAGGTTGCCATTACAGCTGATACAGGGGAAGAATTCTAACAGGTCAACAATGTCATCAACAGGAATAGTAGATCTATCCTGTAAGGTTCCATCATTAGAGAGCACATCAGTGGCAACTTGAATAGCGAGATCCACAGGAATAGAAGTGAACAAGGAGACGACGTCGAAGTATAGCAGTTCGTCGCCTTCGAGTTTGACATTTTTCATCTGTTCACAGAACTCCACGCTGTTCTTGACCGTTAAATCAGTATTATTCATCAGAGGTCTCAAGATCTGCGCCAAATGCTTCGATAGCATGTAGGTTGGAGAGTCTATAAACGATACGATAGGTCTTAAGGGATAACCAGGCTTATGAATCTTCGGTAAACCATAAAAACAAGGAGACAATCCATCCAAACTGCGGAGTTTGTTGTACAAACTGTCACTGATCTTGTTGCCTCACTTAAGATTGGCCAATTTTTCATTGAGTTTCCTTTCCATTCATTGTGTGGGGTATTTATCAAGAACTTTGTAGGTTCTTTGGTTGCTGAGCATTTGTTGTACCTTGTCGTCGTAGATCCATCACAACAGTACAGTTGCCCTTATCGGCAGGGATGACGAGTCGATCTTGGTCTTTGCGGAGATTGTATAAAGCTCTGAGTTTGGCTTGTGGCAAATTCGGAGGTGGTGCAGAGGCTCTTTGCAAAACCTGAGTGACTTGAGATCTTTACACAAGTTTTTCCTGTACGGGTAATCCAGAAATGCCATTTTCAACAGCAGCTACAATTTCCGCTGTTGGTATTTTCTTGGGAGCCAAGGCAAAGTTTGTGCCTTTCTGAAGTGCAATCGTTTTGATAGTGTTCAACGGCTTGTTAGAGATGTCTAGCACCCACTTGTTGCGATTAACTGTGTCAGGTGATGAGACATTTGACTTTGAGGTCCGGGCTTGAAGTTTCTTCGAATGCAAAGATCTAGTCCTGCCATACTCCTCCTGCTGTTGTACATGAACTAGGGTCTTAAGGTGTTCAAAGTCACAGGAGGTTAAACGATACCGTTAGAAATCTAAAGCAAATTCCTTTTCTCGTGTCAGCGAGCGAATCTTCTTGTGTGTTTCTTCGATTTGTAATATCAGAAACTGAAACCCCACATTCTTGGCCAGTTTCCAGCCTTTGGGAGTACGTACTGGAGGCTTTATTCTTAAGCTCGCTGGAAGAGCTTGGAGATCTTTGCATCGATGGTTGAAATATAGGTGTCGGTGATGCCTCGCAGTCTTCAGCATAATTTTGTTGAAAAAACCTGCCTTCCGCAAAGTATCCTTGTCATACTTTTCTGAGATGGTTTTAAAAATGGTCTTGTAACCAGGTGATAGAAACATATTAAGAAACAAAAACGTTACTCTGGTTAAAATTGTATAAAAACATGTACAATGTTTTTTAAAAGTCCCAACGTTTCGGTTAAACCTTCAACCTTCATCAGGGGAAAGTGAAAAAATAATTCGCAAAAGACAGAAAAACAAATACCTTGAACTTGTTTTTCTCAAGAACAACTTTTACAATGCTCTCTTTATTAGGTGAAATATTTACTGACCTACTGAAGCTGACGCAATGAACAGGGACCCAACACCTGTTACTATAGTGAACATACCTTACATCAAGGGCACTTCTGAGACCATCTCACAGATCTTGCAGCCCTACAACATTGGTGTAGCCCACAAACCTACAATTACATTAAACATTTACTGACCAACGCTAAAGACAGGGACGAAGCCAACAACAGACACGGAGCAGTTTACAAGATGAAAATAATGCTCTGACTGCCAGGCTTCCTACATTGGTGAGACTGGCAAAAACCTTAACATGACACTGACTGAACACAAACAAGCCACGAGAAATGGTGATACCAACAATCACATTGCTGTGCATCATCAACTGACAAACCACAACATTGACTGGGACTCTGCTTAATGCTTAACCTACAATACAAAGTATTTTCAGTGACTGACTCTGGAAAGCTGGTACACTAACTTGGAACAAATATCTCTTAACCGATGTCAGCAACCACCAGTGCCTTACAAACAACTTTCTCGGCATATTAGCATGTATTTGCTAGGGGCCTAATCAGCCTCATCGCCCCGAGTTGAAATAAAGTTACTTACTTACTTACCTATAACGAAAACAAAACAGACAAACGGACTTCTAAAAGACCAACTTAATTTTGACTAACAATACATGGACCTCAAGCTCACCAATTTGACTAACAAAAGACGGATTGAAACCAACCAATGACTGATGACAAACCTAACACAAGTCTTTCAGCCAATACCATCATGGCTTAACTGACCAAGTGCTTTCAACAGACCAGGCTGATAACATCATTGACTGACAAACACTATTCACTTGATAATATCTGCTCAGGTTGTCAAAACGCCAGTCACCAACAACAGTTCTTTTGAGAACTACCCTCACGCAGACGATCACACAATATGAACAACTGATACTCCTGGGTTCAAACCACTTTGTCTGAAACTATGCCTTCATTTGGAAAATGGCTGTGCTGCTTTGAAAGTTCATTTTCCATGAGTGGAGCCATCTAATATATTAAAGACTTTCCGTATCCATAACCAAGTTCATGAATACATTGCTTTTTGCAAAGAAATTCTGAAAGCGCCTTTTCTTGTTGTGGGTAACGTTTTTGAACCCCAAATGTCAAGCATACACCAAAAACGGCTCTCTGGAAGTCTAGTTGCATTCATTAGCTTGTGACTTTCTTTTGCTATCTTCAGCACACAAAGTAGGGCAATAAAATTATTCATTAAAATTATTCAAGTTGGGCAAGTAAATTAACACGGCAACCAATCAGAACCACTACCAGGTTTTTGGGTAGTGACGTCACCGGAGAGCATTATCACCCAGTGCTTTCAGACATCTCTCTCCCTGAGTGACTTATTGAGTGGAGGAGGTAGCTGAAATTCAGGCTACTAAAACAGGAAGAGTAAACACAATAACATAACTTGGAAACATCTGCCAGAATCACAGCCTTGTGCATGTGTAATTCATCAAATCACTCCCTTTATATAAGTAGCTGTACTTAATACATAGCAATTTTTAAAAAAACTAGACCAAAATAATTACCTGCATGTTTACATATTTGTAACTTTCCATGATAGAGTCCTTTTAACCTGAATTAATTGCCTTCAAAGACTGTAAAATGTTTATATGATTATGTCACTTGACAATGTTGCATGTAACTGTCAGATATATAATTTCATTATGTCAAGCTGTCACAATTAACCCAGGATATAATGGCATTAGCTCATAGAGTTTTAATGCTGTCCCATATTAATGTTTCAGCTGGTGTGTGGTATGATGATCTGCAAAGTGTGGACTTGGCCAAGGAAATAGCTTCTAGGAGTTGTTTGACTTTTCAAGGTCTCTACATACATGAAGGAGATTCATACAAATGTCATGGTGAAGAAGAAATCAAACAAAGTACCTCTGAATCGTTCAAGAGACTTAACATATTTGCAAGCAGGTGAGAATTTAATTTATTTTCATGTTCTGCATTTTCATATTTTATTCTTTTTATTCTTTATAATTTTATACTCTGTTCAAACACATGATTAAGCCTGAACTTTTATTCTTTTAAGCATGACATGTGGCCATATTAGACAAAAAAATGTGCTTTTCTACAATAATGTTATATTAGCTAGTAATATCCTCAACCTATTAGTTTGTGTTGGGGTGGAAGTAAACACTAGACACCTATCAAATATCAAATAATTGCAGTTCTCGGGCTCTGTTAGGACAAGACAGACACATAGCCATATGAGACAAAAAATGTGTTTTTCTACAATAATGATACATGTATATGTAGCTGGTAACAGGATGAAAGGGCATGGCATGCTAACTATAGCTAGGCAGGCACAGTGTCTAGGTTAAACGCTGAGGAAAGAATTGGTACAGCAAGGGTGGGGATTCTGGCAAATATGACTTGTAGGGTTTCAACAGAAGTGGTTACTCTAGACAGGAATAAAAATGATGGGCTAGAAAGGTTGAAACAAATATATGGATATCAAGCACTAGTCGGATTTACCATGAGCTGTGTCCTTAACAGCTTGAACTACCCAGGCTTGAAACTAAGCAGAAGGCTGACCTGGTAATAATGGGTTGGAGGTACATGGAAACTGGTACTACAGGAGAGCTTAGCCTAGTGTATGCGATGTTCACATGCTTCACCAGCAGATCAACTGGTACTACAGGAGAGCT
>CM042759.1:9865661-9883161 GCA_022496165.2 Catalaphyllia jardinei
TGCTTCACCAGCAGATCAACTGGTACTACAGGAGAGCTTAGCCTAGTCTATGCCATGTTCACATGCTTCACCAGCAGATCAAGCAGGATGATGTGGTGACCCACGTACAGCAATTACCAGTCTGTTAATGTGTGCAGTCATCATTATGGAAGTTAAGGAACACAAAGCCAATGCTTCACAAGCACAATGCCACCTATATAGCAGTTAACAAATATTTAAGGTTAAAAATAAAGTCAACTTACCAGTCCTTTGTTTGATGTTGTTACAGTATGATCCAACCACCGACGTGGTTAAAGATTAAACATTGCTTGGGCAATAAGGGGGCAAAAGCAAAATTCCAAAATCCCTTAATATGTAATTTATGATTAAAATTCCACTTTGAATACATGGAGGAATGATTCTAAGTAAATTAAGCTGCACTAAGACCAACTTAAATTTTTCAAACATTGTTCAGTATATTCTCATATCTTAATATTTTTTTCTGCCAGACTTAATGAAGCTGGTATAGAATTTTCTGTTGTGGCTATTGGGGCAACTCCAAGCTGTTCAAAACCTCCAGATGATATTCAAGAAATTAATGAGTTTCATCCAGGGAATTATGTATTTTACGGTAGGTCAGATGAACTCTTGGCTTACTTGACATTTTTAATTACAATCTGTTTAATGCAGTGCTCTTACAACTATCATCTACAGAGTACATGCGCATGTATATATACTTGGTTTTATCAACTGGGTTGATAATGTGAATTGGCCATCGTAAAGAGATTCAAAAGCTGACGTTTCAAGCATTAGCCCTTCGTTGGAGCAATTCAAGGAATTGGGTTGTGTGTGGTTTATATAGGGAAAGATGGAGCTATGCTATTGGTTGGTGCCTGGTAACGTGAAAAACACCAGTGAAAAGCGTTTGTTAATACTGTGAGGGTTAAAAGTGCCGATTTGAAAAATAAATTTTGTTGTAGAGTTTGTGGCTTTCCGTGCTTAGAATGATTGGGGAGATTAAAGTGTCTTATGACTGGTTTAGATGCATTTTTGCCATCTTTCTCTACATCACGAAGGTGCTCTCGGAATCGGTCTCCCTGTTTTGCCGATGTATAACTTTTTGCAAGGAGTGCAAGATATGCAGTAGACAACACTGGCGAGGTACAGGTCAAACCTCTGGTTACAACTATTACCACCTCTCCTAAGTGACCAGTTTGCCAAAATACCTAAAGTTTTCAAGTCAAATCACTATATTTAGAACCTCTTTAAGCGCTAAAAGTGTGCCATTTTCTTTTTGTTTCTAACCTCCTGTAAGGGACCACTTGACAGATAATAGAGTGTAATTGGGCAATAAGATGTGGTAACATTATCGCATTTCATTGGTAATAAGGTGTTGTAACATTTTCGCATTCCTGGGTAGTACAAGAGACAGAAATTTCTTAGTGGGAAGTACCAGGTTTTTCTTGAAATTGACTTTTCAAATGACTAAAACATTTAAAACATGGAGTTAATTCTTTGCAGTTACCATATGCTAATAAGGCAAATTTTGACCCAGTATGGTATAATCTCTTGCAAACCACCACCTAGGCTTGACAATGTATTTGTATGTATATGTAATTGGCCACTCCTCATTGGGGCTTTTCAGGACCAATGTAAAATAGCAGAATAGTTTGGGTGGTCACTTATGGAAGGTTTGACTGTAGCTGAAACAACTTTCATGAAACAAGATGTGTCTCAAGAGAAATGAGAGGCATTTCTCAAGATGGTGGTAACTAACTTTAGAGCAGTACTGTATATCATAGTGGTAAATCTAGTTGATTTTTTTATATGGTTATACCCATTTCACTCCTTCTCTGAAGTCCATGCACCTATTTTTCCAAATAAGGCAAATACATAAAATTCAAAAGCTTGCCAGTCTTCATTTCTTCTCTTTTTTTAACCTCTTTATTGTGCTCCTTGTTTCTATTTTCTTGTCACTTGGTCTGCGCTTGGAACAAAAATGACAAATTTAATGACCATGTTTTGAAAACTTCAGTTGTAAATAAATTAACTTAGGAAGAGTTACAAAACAATTACCGGTACCCGGTATATAAGAAACTGGTAAAAACATGTCAGTGTCTGTTTTTTGGAGGAAGGAGTTGATTTGAGAGGTAATCATTATTTTTTTATGTTCAGATTATGAACAATTTCTGATAGGGTCATGCAAAATGAAGGACATTGCAGTGCGAGTCTTAACAAGAGTGATTGGGCATTATCCTGAGAGAGGACAAATTTTGATTGACTGTGGTTGGACAGGATTGTCACATGACAGCCTCGGAAAGCTGACAACAGGGTTTTGCTACTTTGAAGGGCATCCCAATCTCAAGTGAGTCAGGAATGATAATTGTTGCTTATTCAGAAGATTACGGAATTACAAATATATTTGTCAGTCAATGTGTCCCAAAATGTAAATGTCTAATGATAAAAATAAGCGAAAAAAGTTTTACACATCGTTTTGATGACTCCATGTCATCATTTTTTTTAGTGAAAAGAGAATAAAAATTTTGACAACTTAATATATATACCATGCGAGGCGATAAAACGTAAAAATATGCATGTAAAAGGTGATAAATTTAATTAGAAAACAGTCCTAAGAAAGCACTCGCACTGATTGCTTAAAAATCCTGTTTGTGTAACTCGATGTAGACACAGAACTAGCGTGCGCTGTTGACGTAGTGATGGCGCGAGCAAAGAGAATTTACATTTGGAAAATCAAAGTTAACAAGTTGATTTCCTTTTTCTCGTCGTGGTGTTTTCGAAAAGAAATAGAAAACATGTACTCCGTGTTCGTATCGAGTTATACAAACACTCGTGAAAGTTTGGGAGAACTCGAAAAAGCTGTGGAAACACTCGCCTGCGGCTCGTGTTCCAACAGCATTTCTCGTTCTCCCAAACTTCCACTCGTGTTCGTATAACTCGATACAAACACGGTACATGTTTTCTATTTCTTAAATAAGTAGTTTTGTGCATATGGAGTCTGACTGTGTGTTCAAGCGTGGCCTTCTCTTCTTTATGAATAATATTTCATAAATCAGACAGTCCAGTTTTCCGTTGCACTTCTTTAAAACAGAAAAGTTGTTGGTAAGATCACCGATGGTTTCCAGTTGCTGAATAACGGTGTTCGTCAATATGTTGGTGTAAATGTCGGCTGGTGTAGTTGACAAACTCTGTATCACACAGATCACATTTATAATAATTATAATTATAAATGTGATCTGTGTGATATAGAGTATGTATAATATTGTACACAACGCATTGTTGGCTAATTATGGGCGGTTTTAGCTCACACATCTTGAGGTCTTCACATATTTTTGAAGGTTGAAGAGTGCGATCGGCTACACCAGCCGACATTTACACCAACGTAGTGACTAACACTGTTATTCAGCAATCGACAAGCACTTAAAGAACAACCATGGTCTGCAAACCATTGGCGACCTTACCAACAACCTTTCTGTTTAAAAGAAGTGCAACGGAAAACTGGACTATCTGATTTATGAAATGTCATTCTCAAACTCATTAATAATTTATCAAGTTAAAACAAAGAAATCACAACCGTGAAGGAGGTTTGGATACCCCGTCTTAACTAACACAGAATTTTGACGATTTTAGTTCTCCGTTTACTCCTTTGTTTTTGTTTCGATTGACAAGATATATCAAACGCTCGAGACAGTGTTTCATCGGCTATCGAAACACCTCAAATTTTGTCAATAATACTTCGCTGCACATCGTATTTTCAACTCTCTTCTCGGTATTTGGATACCCCAATGAAACACTGTCTCTTGTGTTTGATATGTTACTTCATAAAGAAGAAAAGGCCATGCTGCAACACACAGTCAGACTCCATACACACAAAACTATTTATTTAAATTTGTCACTTATTTAAATTTGTCACCTTTTACATGAACATTTTTACGTTTTATTGCCTTGCAAGGTATATATTAAGTTGTCAAAATTTTTATTCTCCTTTTACTTGAAAATGATGACATGGAGTCATTGAAACGTCGTGTAAAACTTCTTTCGCTTATTTTTATCATTAGATGTTTGACAATAAAAGAATGGTTAGTTTAAAGAAATGAAATCATGTCGAATTAAAAATATCGTTTTCCTGCTTTGGAATTATAATTAAAAATATATAAAACAATTTCCTGTACTCAGAGAGCAATATTTTTTTTAAAATAGTCTTTGATGCTAGCTACATGGTGATAGCAATTCAAAGCCATTGTCTGTATCTAAAAAGGGTTTTTGTAGTCAGATTTCAATTTCTAATAATAAAAGGTTTCTCAAAACACTTAAGAATAAAAATGAGCGATATAAAAAAAGAACGACGTTTCGATGACTCCATGTCATTATTATCAAGTTCGAAGTACATGAAAGAATTAATTGCTTTTATAGTGGTAATAGTGTGAAAGGAATTAAAAATTAAAAAAAAAAGCGTAGGGAATCAAAAAAGGGTATACAAATATTCAATTGTTATGTAAAAAGTTTGGCACGGATTGAATCCGATTGCATGTTGAGTTTTGGTTTTATGTTCCTGATGAACAGCATCTCATAGATTAGACAATCAAACTTTGTGCGGCATTTCTTTAGAACTGTAAATTGGTCTTGTAGATTGGTTGGTTGCAGCCTGTGTTCTTCTTTCAAGTGTTTACCAATAGAAGAATGTTTATGTTCGACGCATTGAAAGAGGTGTCGGGATGTGTATCTGACATAATCTGTATCGCACAGATCACGTGAAAACTTTTAGACAACGCAATGTTGGTTAATTAGGGGAGGTTTGGCCTCAACACCTTTGATGTCAGTACTAGTAAATACTGGGCGCAAATTGCTTCCAATTTTCTTGCTGAGTTCGCTGAGATCTTTTCGTAAAGCGTCGGCCGACCTCTGATCTTTGAAAGGCAAGACAATTCTAATGGGCTGATCTAGTGGGATTTGGTGCTAAAACTCAACACACAACTGGATTCAATCTGTGCCAAACTTTTTACATAACAATTGAATATTTGTATACCCTTTTTTGATTCCCTACGCTTTTTATTTTTTATTTTTAATTCCTTACAGATTTCAATTGCCTACCTTATGCGGCATTTGAATGTGTTGCTTTCTATAGCAAGAACTTTTGTTTTGCAGGAATGCACTGAATGTCATGTGAGCTGCCAGTGTTCATGAATAGCTGGGATGTTGGGAGAACACTCGAAAAGCTTGCAAATCTCTTGCCTAATGGCTCGTGATTTACAAGCTATTCTCCTGTTCTCCCAACTTCCTGTGTGGTTAGAAAGAATGGTCTGTTGCTTAAAGATTTTATTTAGTGAATGTTTCAATACTAGATAATAATTCGAAAAAGCTGTGGAAACACTAGCCGATGGCTTATGTTCCCACAGCATTTCTCATTCTCCCAAACCTCCACTTGTGCTTCTATAACTCAATAGAAACACGGTACATGTTTTCTATTTCTTAAATGTTAGTAGCTTAAATTTTAATTGCAGGCTTCTTAAAATGACTCAGGAAGTTGGTATAGTAGAAGCTGTTGAAGGATCTCTAGATGTATCACTCTACCCAATTGGCTCTTTTCTGAAGATAATGCCTTATCATGTAAGTAGAGTATCTTAATGCTCCATTCTAACTGAGGAGAAATTGTAGCAGAGCTCCAATGGCCAAAAGGGTCGTCAAGTGGAGCCCCATGCTCATATAGGAAAGTAGAGGATTTTCTCATAGTGGTCATGGTTAGTGGTATTGCTCGTGGGGGCATAAGCATGAGGAAGATGACAGTGATGAAGGAGTTGCACAAGTTGTTGGCCGTATTGCAGCTAATAAATTGACAGACATACTGGTTCAACCTTGGTTTATAGTGTACTTCCTTCTTTGACATTGGTTACCCATGTGATGGTCAATTGGCACCTGTCAAAGCGAGGTATCCACTGACTAGTATCATGTGTCCATACTGCAAGCTAAATTTTAGAGCTCATCAAGGTTACCTGCTTTTTTTGAAGGTGACTGCTGACCAATTAAGTGTTGGATTTCGATTGGATTGCAGGCTCTTGTTAGGTTAACTTGTTGTAAATGGTGACAGGGTATTTAGAAGTTGGCTAACACTAACCCAGGATCAAAATTGAACTGAAGTATAAAATTTTTATAATATACAAATTATTTTTCACTGCTTTTGTTTTGTATATTTTGAGATTATTCAAACTGAAAACAGAAGGCCAAAGAATGTACAGAAAACCTCCCTGCAAACATACAAAACTCAGATCAAAATTCTCACTTATATCCTGGGTTAGCTTATTCAGCCTTTGAACAACCCAATGCAGGAGCTCCACTTTTAGGCTTGGCTAAATCTATATATGGTACTTTTACAGTAGTAAGGTGTTACATAATACATTTTGTTTTTAGGTGATGATGTTTTATGTGTGCCGTGTCTATAACTGTTAGCAGACACTAGACACAATCCCTCAAGTGTCTTCTTAATGAGTGTAGCTCAACAGGAGTTTTCTGGTTAGAGGGTCCGTTTTGCGGGAAGGTGAATTTACTTTAATCAGGGTCTCTGGATGTTTTTTCCGATCGTCTCACACTTGTGACAAGATGATCAGCATCTTTTCATGGCAGCTCGACTTGTAGACCAGTCTCAGTGGCAGATCTAGGAGAGGGACCTGGGGTTTTGGGTAAAACGAATCACAGATGGAAGAAAAGCTGACAAGGCAAGCAACGGTATCCCTTAGCTCAAGGTCTCAAGGTCTGGATCTGCCACTAAGTCTACACACTTTCATGTACTATCATTTCATTTCTATCACAAACTTTACTGATCATAGCAGTAAAGGTGGCATGCATGTCACTACAGAGCTTAGCATGATGACATAATCCTTGTGGAGTTCTCTGTAGCACATTGAATATAATTATGTGGGTAGGTGGTCAAAGATTTGAGAACCGAACAAGGACTTCTTAAATCTTCGAGTCTGAGTCTAAATGAAAGGTCTTTGCTAGATTTGGAGCTAAACTCTGGAAATCCTACCGGGACAAGTTTCTACAACTCCCTAAAAGTGCCTTTAAAAAGCATGTACATGGTTTGCTGCTCACAATAATGGACGCTGAGGATAATTATGTCGAAACGCCCATTCTTCTGCATAAGTTTGCAAATTTTACACAATTCATGTATACGAAGCATAGTTTTTATTAGACTTGTCATCTTGTTTTCATTTGTTATAGCGTGTATTGTGACTGTACTGATAATTACTGGTAATTCTTAATGCTTTTAAGTTGTTGTGCTTCCTTTGTATTTTATGTTATTTGTTAATGTGATTAGTTGATTGGTTAACCACAGACTGCCTGTAGCTCCGCCCACCATGATTAGCCTTTGCTATTTGTGGGTGGAGACGGACTGTACCTTCTGTTGTTATAGCGTTATTGTTATTTAACTTAAACTTTTTGATTTTTTCACAAATGTAATATCGAGAAAGGTACACATTTATTGCTTTCTTCTGAGGGTGTCTCGAAAGTCTAGAAATCTATAGCTAAAAGGTTCAAGAACCTCTAAAATTGATACGTGATGTAGAATGCTAGAACAGAAGAGGGGTTCTAAAATCTCTAAAAGTTCTAAAGTTCTAGAATATTCATGGTCCATATTGTGAGTCTAAAATTTCTAAAGCTCTAGAAACAGTTAGGTCTTTTAAGGGTTCTAAAATCTCTGTTCTAAAATATAATCACTATGAAGCTCTTCTAAATAGAACAGTTGTAGAATGCGCACCTTTATGGTAAAATCCTTTTACCGTTCATTTAGTTAGTAGGGAATCCAAGTTATGTGTAGCATTGTTATTGTTTCAACAGAGATTGTGTTCATCCCTTCAAAAGTTGTAGAAAGTCAAGTTGTATATTTTATCTCTGATACTAACATCTTGCTTAATTTATATATCAGTACCTCATAAGTGCAGGGTAATGGCAATAGTTGTACTTGTTAAACATTATTAATTTTGGATAATAACAAGTCTGTTTTCAACTCACCCAGGCATGTGCCACTGCCTATATGCATCCTATATACTATGTTGTGAAAGAAGACCTGGTTGTGGACAAGTGGATTCCTAATAGAGGCTGGTGAATTGTTGCCACAATTTAGCCGATACTGAGTACTAAGTGTAACGCTTGACTTTTGGAGGCCAAAGTACCGCAAGACATTCATGTGCTCACAGAGGAGTAATGTCACTGACAAGACATATGTTCATAATTTGCATACGATAAGATTTTCTTGTATTAGCTTCCATTGAAGGTAACCCCCCACTGATTGTTTACTTGACTGACCGTGACTGTTTGAAGCCAAGATTATTGCCATAACCTAATGGGAGCATCATTCTACTACTGTCAACCTAACAACCAAGCACTCTGGTAACATGGGCTCACATGAAATATTAAAGGTTTGGGCTTTGGGAGGTAGCGCTATATAAGAATATTAGAATTAATTTTAAATTACATAAATTACTATCAGTGAAAATGTTGAAATATTAAAGCACACGTTTCAAAATCTTACTATCTGCCTTAACGTGATGTTTTACGCTGTTACGTGACGTGGTACAACCGTGGAGCATATCAGATGGTTTGCAGGGATAGGACGTTGGAAACCCCGGGGGGGGGCACTCCCGCGAATTTTGGATAGGGGTGTGCCGCGAGGTTCTTGAATCTTAACTCTATTTAAGGACTAAGAAAGCGAAAACTGATACCCTTTTTAAAGCCCAAACCTGCAAAATGACATCCTATTCAAGGCTATTAAACCCCTGTTGCACAATCCTTTTGTTAATACTTAAACAGATACATCAATTTTAAGAAAAAAACATTCATTTAGGATGGCGCTATCACCCTCCAGTATTATATAATTTAGCTACCCTATCTAAGGAGCAGACCAGGAACACAGTAATAAAAGGGTAAAAAAGATACCCTATTTAAGGATCGAGAACCTCAAAAATCATACCCTATTCTGCGGCACATACCTATATAGCCCATATATGGTAGTGCCCCCCCCCCCCCGGTTGGAAACACACCCTGTAAGAATAACATACACTTCAGCGACTATACTCAATTTGAAACATGACACCTACCCTCCCACCTAGGCTGTGAAAGGTGCGCGCTAAATGCAGGAAGATTAATTAAACAAGAACCTGTCCTTTGGGACACTTCTATTCAGAGAATACTGTAAGATCGTCAGTGAACACACGCCATGTTGGATAGAACTGTTTTAGTGCGATATCACGTGATACAAAGTAGGCTCGCATTGCGTGCGGAGGAACGGATACTACATCCCTCCCAAACTAACAAAAGCTTGTAATTCTAGCAAAGTTCAATTCGATAACAAACCTTAAAAACTTAAAACTTTTAAGCTAACACATAGCCCTTCAAATATGAAGGCTGGCGCCTTTCCTGTCTGGGTCTTGTCACTACTGGTTTGTGTACTGGTCGGTTATGTTCTGCTCCTTGTTCTGGTTCAGTTCCTTGTTCTGGTATTATCTCTGCACTGAGTGGCTCCATTTGCTTCTCTGCATTTGCCATCGTATCTGGTGGGTCAGGTGGTGTACTGGGTGGAGTCTCCTTTTTTGGGATCTCAATGTCTGGATCTGCCTGTGGTGTTTCTACTTTCTCATTCTTCTCTGGTTCATCAGTGGTGTTGATAAGTGCATTTGCTAGCTTAAATTGACTTGCATCTCGGCAAACTGTTCGTCAATCTGTCAAACGTCTGGCTGTTACTTAGGAACCACGAATGCTGCACACGACATAGAACACAGGTTCAAAAGGGTGTACTCCACTTGTTCTTCTTGGTTGCTTGACAAGCACATAATCTCCTAGTAGCAGATTATTCTCTCTGGTCTTTCTCCCTTCTCTCTGTTGCTTCATTTTCTGCTTGTATTCTGCATCTCTGCGGTCTATGATGTCATCCTTCTCATCTCTGTGTGGTTCAGGTTCAATGTAGTCTAATTTCATTCTCACGGGTGTCCCCCTTTGGGCTTCGTAAGGTGCAACTCCTGTAGCTGGGTGCGGAGTTGATCTCTAGGCGATGAGCATGTCTTGAACCGCATTTCTCTTCTCAAGACGGTTTTTGCCTCGCAGATTTGCAATTTGTTCGGTCTTGTTTAGGGTTTGCATGAATCTCTCTACTTCTCCATTTGCTCTTGGGTAGAGGGCTGTCACCCTGTGGTGCTGGAATCCTTCTTGCTTTGAAAAATTCATTAAACTCTTTAGAATTGAATGGGGGCCTGTTGTCGCTCTCAATTCTCCTTGGAGTTCCATATGTGGCGAAGATATGTTTCAACCTCTCCTTGGTGGTCTGGAAGTCAGTTGATGGTACACTCTACCACTGGGTATCTGGTTCTCTTGTCAATCAGGACGATATTGTAGTGTCCGTCTGGGTATGGTCCACCATGGTCAATGGATACTGTGTCCCAAGGGCGGTTTGGGATGCTAGTCACCTTAATTGGTTCTTCTCTGTCTCTTTTCGTAGCTACTTGGCGCTCATAACACTGGTCAATAGCTGTGTCTATCATACTGTTCATCAGTGGGAACCAGTATTTTTCTGTCAGCATTTGCTTGTTCTTAGTTTTTCCTAAGTGTCCTAGGCTGTGTCCTAGTTTAACCACTTTCCTCTGAAGTGCTGGTGGTAGTACGATTCGACGTTCTCTGAAGATACGTCCTTCTGCAACTGATAACTCCTGTTTCACATGTAGGTAGGGTTCAAGGTCTTTGCAGTCTTTGTCTCTCTTGTGTTTCTCCCAGTCCCCTTTGGCGATTCTCTTGGCTAAACGCTGCATGACCTCATCTTTCTGAGTTTCCTCTCTGATTCGTGTGACAACCACAGCATGTTCTGCATTCACATTCCATCTGATGACCTCAGTTTTGTCATGTCCTGTCTCAGGCAGAGGGTGTCGGGAGAGGAAGTCTAAGGGATCTGCTTCATCCTTTCCTGGTTCGTACACCAACTCATAATCCACGTCTTGCATTTCCATGATCCACTTCTCTATTCTTGGTGGTACTTTGGCCTTCACTTTGTTAAACTACAGTATTAGTGGTTTGTGGGCAGTCACGATTCTGAATCTGGGTGCTCCAAGTAGGTAAATTCTCAATCTCTCCTTGGCCCATTTGATTGCCGAAGCGTCTTTCTCGGTTTCAGTGTATCTCTTCTCAATTTCTGTCATTGTTCGGCTGATGAAGTGTACCGGTTTAATGCCTCTGTCTGTCTTCTGGAGCAGGGCTGCTAATAATCCTTCATTAAAGCTTGCTTCTGTACGGAGGATTATGGGTTTGCTTGAGTCGAAGAATGCCATGGTCTTCTCACTTGAGATGGTGTCTTGTATCTTTCTGAATGCTTCCAGCGCGGGGCTGTAGGTTCCTGCTGTTGATTTATTTATAATCAGTTGTTGTTGTCGTTAATAATATTACTATTATTGCCGTTGTTATTATTGTTGTTGTTATAATTGATTTCGTTATTATTATTATCATTATTATTAGCATATGTAATCCCATGGGGCCAAGGGCAATTAAGGATTAATTTCACGAGTATTTTCAAAGTTTTCACAAAATTGCCCGAGTCGCGAAGCAACGAGAGCAATTTGGAAAACTTTGAAAATACAAGTGAAATTAATCCTTATTGCCCGAGAGCTCTTCCGATTACTTGTTTATCACATAAAGGGCAAAATTTTGTACAAAGGACAACTTTCAAAGTCTTGCCATCACGTCAACAGGTTTGCCGGTTGTTATTATTTAACAGGCTAGCAGTAGCACGGGGAAGGCCTACTATAATACAGAAGTAAGTAAAACACAGTAACTTAGCTCAATTCACTCAAAGCCATTTCTTTACAAACAAAACTATAAGCAATCTAATTTTATTTACCTGTTTTGCGAAGCTTGCAACGGCGTGAAACTACTTCATCAATCTATGATAGACGTAAACAAGTGACCAAACGAGCTCTAAATACTTTTTGAATCCAAAACTGTCTTTTCCACTGTGAAAACTTCAATTTATGCTGTTTTTACGCTGATAAGGGATAAGGTGAGTAGCAAAAATAATAAGGCGACCCGAAGCAAACAAAACTTTCAGTTTGGCGGGCATGAACTTCTGTAATTCTTTGCTTCGTGCAACACCTGCTGTCCCCACTCAAACGTTTTTCAGGCTGCGAATCGATGCATTTTTAGCAGGAAAAATCATTTTGCTTTTCCACCAAAAGACTGCGCTCTGTTGCATGTTGATTCTTTTTCACGTTAAGTTGAAATAACCGTGTTTAGATCAATCTCAGAAGCGATGCGTTTCTGAAATTTATTTTTAAAATCCGTTTGAAGCGGGAAACTAACTTAGTGCAGGCGTGCTCAGCCAAACAGCATCAAGTAATTATGCCCTCTTGATTACCAAAAGTGCCCTCGTGATTACGAAAAAATGCCCTCTGTCTCAGCCAATCAGCATTCAGTAACTTCGCCCCGCATGTGATAATCATTATTATCATTATCATTGTCATTACTATTATTATTATTGTTATTATCATTATCATCATCATCATCATCATCATCATTGTTGGAGGACAAGAACCAAAACTTAACTGAACGCTCAAATGGCGTGGACGCAGAAAAGATGCACTTTAAATGGAATGAAAATTTTATTGAAAATAAACGAAATTACTTACATAAGTCAAAACAGTAACAATTGCTCAAGAGCAATAAATAACAGGAACATGTGTACCAGCACAGGGTCAAAAATGATGAAACAATTACTGTCGAAATCTAATGGCTACTTTATGGGTTAAGTAAACTTACCTTTTTGTTCATGTTGGTGATAGAAAAATAGCAGTTAACTTTCGCGAAATTATAGTTGTCTATTCACTTGGTGACATACACGCAAGTGAGTAATTTGTACAGAGTTTCAGGCCGAATACTGAACGGATTTCTAAAATTCAAAGTTCCTTAGAAAGCTTAGATTGTGAACTAAAAGATTAAGCCAGTATTCCCGATGCACCGATAATAGAAAAAGAGCAGTAAATTTTCGCCAAATTCCAATCGTCTGCGTAATTTAATTCCCTCGCTGACATGTACGCGAGCGAGTGGTTCAAGAAGAGAAAATTGCACGGGAACTTATTATACTCGTCACCAGGCGCCCCGAGCTTAGCGCCATTGTAAACAACGAGGTAGAGAGAGGACCCTGGGAACGAGGTTGCATTTTGAACTGTCCCAGTGACAGTTGCAACGGTTTCGGGCCGCCACTTTAGCAGCTTAAAGTACAAGTTCTATGGAGCCTGGTAGCTTCGCGTTGCTAGCTGGAGATGCTTCAGTGGACTCATGGTTTAGAGAAATTTATGTTCTACGAGCCTGGCGTGTTTATTTAGCGACTGGATTCGATTTTCGCGAAAAAAAAAACCGTGTTTGTTTTGGGTCGATCGGAGTTCGAGTTCGCCTTCTGTCCCCTACCTTGCCACTTAACTATGAAGGAAAGGTGAAGAAGACTATTTTCCCCAAAATTTCGTGTATTACGTATTAAGGACTACAAGAACTCGCCACATGGCAAGTTTCATCGATTTTTATTTCCATTTTCTATCAAATTTTCAGACCTAAACTTCGCCTCATATTTTCTCTATAATTTACCCGTGTTATGTCACGTGTCACGCACAGTGGGCCTGGGTTACCTATAGGAATACTGAAAAGATTTCGAACATTCAAAGTTAAAGCGTTTGACTTTGTGGATCAAATCACTTCTATCTTACCGAAAATTTGCAGTTTAGCCTTTCCCTGGTGTTGACAAACGGTTCTTCGTTGCTTGTACGACTAACCGCTGGACGTGTCATGTGCTTAGGAAAATTACGTTGGCTATTCACGTGAAAATTCACACGACCCATGCCATGGACCTTGAACTCAACACCAGGGCCTTTGCTCTGCCATTTTCTCACATACCATTCATTCCAGTTGGAAGAACAAAGGAATGCCAAGAATGTGCCCAAATTTTGCTTCAAGTCGGCTCTAGCGCTGTACCCTTTAAAAACGTGCCGCTGACCACCAACGTCAAGATTAGTCTGCGGGCTCGCTTTTGCTCGCCCGCAATAATAGCAGGTTAGAAATTCGAGTTTTGGCACTTTGTGGTAATCATTCAATATTCATGCTGGGGAATGACACGACATCTATTTTACGGCTTCGGAGAAGCACGTATAATTGTCCTGCCTAGCTCTGAATTTGATTTCCAATGCTAACAGTGCGGCAGTTCAACTGAACAAACTGAATTTTTTTCTCTTAGCTCGCTAAATTTTCAATTTCTTATTTGGATAGACACAACCTGATGACCGTTGGCCATTGCTTGCGTGATCGGGGGCCTGGACTAAAAATAACTTTGACAGCGTGACGCGAAGCTTAAAATAGATTGAGAAAGGTTATCATAGGGCACGGGGATATGTTCTCTCACCTCATTTTGCTTGGGGTTACTGGTAGTATTTTGGGAATTTCAGATGAGGATTTGGATAAGCTTTTGTTGAGTCCTTTGTAATTTTCTGTGGAAGTAATAGAACGAGGTAATCACATGGTGGAATGCCACTGTAGACTCCTGCGTTGATGTTAAATACAGCGTCAGAAGGTAACGGGTTGATACTAGCACTCGATATGTTTTTCGCTACTTATTAACCTCTGAACATTAAAAGTACCTTTATTTTGCTAAAGCTGGAAATCAAAGCTTCTTTTTTCCTCTCTCCTCCCCAGAGGTTCAAGTGTTCGTCATATTAATCCGCTGTGCGAAGTGTACCGCAGGCGCAAAGTCGAATGGATGGATCAGGTGGAGAACCTCTGCCAGATGTATGTCGATTTCTCGTACATCCTTGTCGTTTTCTCGTACATCGATGGATTTCTCGACTTTGGCTTAATTTGACAGCTTGAAACTCACAGAAACCTATTGCTAATTATGTGGCTACAGTTTGCATTTGCTTTTTTGAAGTATAACTTCATATTTTCTAAGAAACGAAGCAAAGTGTTTTACTTTGAAGGCCCCCCCATCCGAAACCCGTGGGGGTAGTTGTGCATGTTGTCTTTTTCTCTTGGAATAACAATGTGGCGGTCGATTCGGAGTTTCACTGTTCTCTTCAGGAGCTGTATCTTCATGGTAAATATGAATTTAAATAAAACAATCTTGCAATCTAATATATTATATTTCGCTTATTCCTTTTATTTGCAATCGTAAATTGGCTAAAAGACTGAAGCTTCAATTTTGCCCATAATTTCACAAAGGAAATTTTTCGGTTCGCCGAACAGAGAAACGTTGAAATAACTGACTTACTTGTTCTTGTCTTTTGACAGAATTGCGATGTTGTTCAGAATTTCAGTAGCCATGAGTTTCCAGCGGTAGTGGTAGCGGTAGCGGTAGGGGTAGCGGTAGCGGTAGCGGTAGCGGTAGCGGTAGCGGTAGCGGTAGTGGTAGTGGTAGTGGTAGTGGTAGTGATAGTGGTAGTGGTAGTGGTAGCGGTAGTGGTAGTGGTCAAGTGGTAGTGGTAGTGGTAGTGGTAGTAGTAGTAGTAGTAGTAGTAGTACAATCTAACAGTAGTATTGCAAGAAAAAGTGGACAGGATAACAAAAATATAGGCTGTTCCAGGCTCTCTGTCAGCAGAGGATGGAGAAGGCGGGCAGGCGACGAGTGGGGTCTGGTAGGAAGAAAGGAGAATCCCGCTCGCCGTGATTACTATTAGATCCTATTACTGTTAAATTGTAAGGTCTTTTGGAGATTACCCCGCCACAGTCACTCCTCCCAAGTAATGAGCAAATTTTAAATTTAATGTCAATTAACCTATTCGTTATCGTTTTTAATCTGCTTGTCATTCATTGTGTGTGGCAAAATAAAGTATAAAATAAATAAAAGTGATATTTGCCGCATCGAAAGGATCCCATGGTGACGTTAGTTTGTTTATCAGTGCGTAATTTAGATCTGACTGAAATGTCACTAATAATGGAGAGTATTGAACCAAGAAGAAGAAAGATACACTCAGCGACGGAAGAAACCGGATATCTAATGTAGCCTTGATTTCATTCTGACTAGCCAGAGCTTAATTAGCAAAATCAACCCCTCGGACTGTATTGTTCCTGGATACAAAACGGACCATTCAATGATAACCATGGCGATTGTGACAGATTCAAACCCTAGAGGCCCGGTTTTCTGGAGGTTGAATACATTAGTCCTTTCTATCAGAAGATACTTATGTCACCAAAATCAAAAATACGATCGAAGAAACAAAAGGTGAATATGCAAACAACCCTTCGGTCTCTCCTGCTCTCCTATGGAGAAATGATAAAACTAAAGGTAAGAGAAGCATCACTTAACTATGAGAAACAAAGGAAAAAAGAAAGAGCCGACCAGACAGACGAATTAGAAAAGACCATAACCACCCTTGAAAAATACTTGAAGACAAAAAATATCGAAGGACAACTACGTGAACAACTTTTAGATGTACTGAAAAGTAAAAAAAGAACAATAAGAAAAGATAATAGAATATCGAACAAAAGGCGCTATTTTGAGGTCGCAGAGCCGTTGGTACAACGAAGGTGAGAAAAATACCAAATATTGGGCCTTGGTAAAACCCGTGACGGTCAAAACGTGATAACCGTCACGGAAGCGTCACTGATCTGTCACGTGGCTAACACGTCACGGATTTTCATTGAAAACGCGAATTTGCCCATCATCCGTCACGGATTATAGCTAGGCCGTCACGGATTTCAGCAAAAACTTAGGTTTTTAAAGCGAATTTGGCCTCGGCAACCGTCACGGATTATAGCTAGACCGTCACGGATTTTCAATGAAAACTTAGGTTTTTAAGGCGAATTTGGCTATCATCCGTCACGGATTATAGCTAGGCCGTCCGGGATTTTCGTTGAAAACTTAGGTTTTAAAGCGAATTTGGCCTTCATCCGTCACGGATTATAGGTAGGCCGTCACGGATTTTCATTGAAAATTTAGGTTTTTAACGCAAATTTGGCCTTTATCCGTCACGGACTATATAGCTAGGCCGTCACGGATTTCAGCAAAAACTTAGGTTTTTAAAGCGAATTTGGCCTCGGCAACCGTCACGGATTGTAGCTAACGCCGTCACGAATTTTCAATGAAAACTTATGTTTTTAAAGCGAATTTGGCCATCATCCGTCACGGATTATAGCTAGGTCGTCACGGATTTTTATTGAAAACTAAGGTTTTTAAAGCGAATTTGACCTTCATCCGTCACGGATTATAGCTAGGCCGTCACGGATTTCAGCAAAAACTTAGGTTTGTAAAGCGAATTTGGCCATCATCCGTCGCGGATTATAGCTAGGCCGTCACGGATTTCAGCTAAAACTTAGGTTTATAAAGCGAATTTGAATTTGTCACGGATCCGTCACCTGTATGTCACAGACAATACCGTCACGGGTTTTACCCATTTTGACCGTCACGGATGTTTGACCGTCACAGGTTTTACCAACGCCCCAAATATTTCCTTAATCTGGAAAAAAGACATTGTAAACGTCGGTTCTGTGTAAATTT
>CM042759.1:9885661-9906036 GCA_022496165.2 Catalaphyllia jardinei
TTACCGACATAGTGACCTATCTATGCTTGTTCAATTATGTAACTGGATTTTGTACTGTATTAAATAATATTATATGGCTTGTGTTTGTAGCCAATATAACGCGCGCTCTGATTGGCTAAGTGAAGCTCAACGACAGGGCATTATTCTCCCGTAATGCCCACGGGCCGATTACGGATTATGCAAATTAGGAAAGGAAAAAAACACGAAAGGTTATCCAAATCTAGGCCATGTTTCCTTTATTTACCTTGAAAATCGTTGTGATACAAAACGATGAGTGACGATTAACATTCAGAGAGTTAATTATATCACTATTTTAAGGAAAACATGAAGTTACATCGGAAAATTACGAACGAGTTAATTGGGCAGGGAGAAATTGAATTTAAGCTTATTCAAACAAAGAGAAAAACCACGAAAGGAAAGGAAAATTGGCAGTGAAATGAAGACATTTCAGCGATATTTGTCGTCAATAAACGAAGGAAGCATAGCAGAAGTTTTGGACTTACCGGCTGCTGACCTTGACCACTTATTGGCAAAGTTTTTTATAGATATCGGAAAACGGATGGTGACCGGATTATGAACCTGACACCCTGTCGGGTTTGCAACGAAGTATACAGAGGTTCCTTTCCGAAGGCAGGTCTCCTTTCACTGTCTTTTCACTACTCAAAAGGCAATTGGTGACACCAGAGCAGTACAGCAGTCAACATCAACAAATTCTCTTGCCGTAACACAAGCCAGTTTAACAACATCTTCAGCCGAGCGGGTTTTTTTTTATCCGGTGTGGACATAGCAGCATCTCTGAGCGCCAGTTCAAGATCTTTTACGGGCCATAAAATCCAGGAAACTCAAAAAAGGCGAAGAGTTTTCATCGAAAGTGACGACGAAGAAAGTGACGACGAAGAGTAGCGCTGATTCCGTTTAAATTGTATTTTCTTTTGCCGACACGGCCGCACGGCTTTTGAGCAAGTTTGAAGCACTTTTCTGCAGGAATTGACGTTTGGCGGTTGATTATTGAGAATGTCGATGAAATTTCTCTCGTCATATAGTAACACAACCGTACTAAAATACTTTTTGTGGCCGTATCGATCATTGTTTTCTACAAATTAATATATTCTTGACGGAGTACGCGTAAGTTCGCTGAATTCTGTTGTGCAGTTTGACGGATTGGAAAGATGAATGAATTGATAAGCGCGCGCATCACCGGATGTGAAGTACTTCCCCTTGAGTTAAGATTTTTTCTTTCTTTAGAACCGTCCTGTTAGCCATATAATAAACAACTTAATAACCTCGACCGTTCGGTCGTTACGGTAAAATCTTAAACCTCGGCCAACCGTATTGACCTCGCTATCGCTCAGTCAATACGGCAAGGCCTCAGTTTGAGATTTTCCCGTAATGACCTCACTTTCGGTTATTAAGTAGTTAATAATATATGATAGCATTCAATAACAATAGATAATTGTAAACAACGTAAGAAGTGTATGTAAAAACGGCATATTAATGTAACTCAACCTTTTAACTCAAGCTGCAAGTAGTGTACTGTAGATTGGTTTGTTAGATCGTGTTAGATTGTGTTACAGTAGGTAGATTGTAATGTGTAGTTCCGTAGTGCGTAGTTCTGTTATGTATTTTTAGTGAATCTGTAATTGTTTGTGAAAATGGATTTAAAAAAATATTTCAAGCGCGAAACTCCATCTCTCCCTTTGGTTGGACTTTTTTGCTGCTCCTGGGGCAGCTGAAGGGATGAAGTAAATTTGATAGTGGGTGAATGTTGTTGAGGTAAGTAATAAAAGTGCGTAATATATCTTCTGTTTGGGTCAAGATCATGAAAATGTCGTCTATGAAGCACCAGCAGGTCTGTTAGTGGTGTAGTGCATGTGTAAGTTCGTCTGTCTCGAAATTAGCGAGGAATAGGTTAGTGTATGATGTTTTTAGTTGCCCCAATCTGACTGGTGTGACATACATAAATCTCTCAATCACTCACACACTCAACCTCGTTCCCAGGGGCTCTACCAGGGCGATTACCCTGTCTTGGGGTCGCCCCTCCCCCAAGCTAAGCCACACACTCATCCATTCACCTGCTCATAACATAGCCCAGACCCGTTGATTAAGAGGTATTTCTTTGCAGAAAAAGATAAGCTCAAAAATTTTCTGTTGATAAATATTCTAACGCGCCTATGTCACAGTGACACACAAGTACACATTCTGTACCTATTTTTCTGCATCATCGACACGGACGCGCATGATTGACTGCGGGTGACCCATAAAGCCTTGCGGTTACCTTAGTAGCCATCTTGGATCTTTGACAGGACCGAACATAGTTGCGTTTCCGAAAATGGTGTGTTATATATTCGCTCCAAATTTTCTTTCTTTTTTGCGATTACTTAGGCTAACTATTCGTTATGTTTCCTTAAAGATTCGGTTTATTCTGATCCAAAATCGGGCAGGAAAAACCAGACTGGCAAAATGGTACATGAATTTTGACGATGATGAGAAGCAGAAGCTTATAGAAGAGGTTCATGCACTGGTTACTGTCAGAGATGCAAAGCACACCAACTTTGTAGAGGTACGTGCTTACACGAACTGTAGTAGCCACTGAGTGGATTCTGTGATATACAAATAAAATCCAAGATAAGCTCACAATTTATGTAAGCTTTGTGGATGAACACAGTTTTTGACGCCTATGTTTGTGTTTTATTTAATTACATTTTTCTCTTTAACTCTTGGTCCTTTGGTCGCCAAAAGTGGCAACATTCAAGTTAACAACACAAACTTCGAATTTTTGATAGTTTAGGAGACGTGTGTTGTTACCATGGAAATATGAATAAATATAAACAGGCCTTGAAAATCGGTTTTGATTATTTGCAGAAAATTTAGTCATTACATTTTATTTATCATTTGCAGGCAACAAGCTTAATTTAACCATGCTTTGTGGTAGAACCCAAAATGTAAGACATATGTACTCTGGCATTGTTACAATGTTAGCATGAGATACTCTATTTCATCCCCAGGGCCACATAGTTTTTTATATGTTGTGTGATATGACCAAGGACAGCAGTTATTTTTTGGGTAACATCACTAGAATTACCCCTTCAAAGGGGGACAAAACTCTTAGGACAATTAAGATGATCTGCCTTAATTTTATTCCCTTTCCCCCTCACCCTGAAGCAGTGTTATATATAGTTTGTTTTGTTTTGCAGGCCTGTACACTTTACCCTATCCTAAAAGTGTTTCTTCATCCCAACATTGTTTGGAGGGGGGAGGGGAGGGCCATTTGTGATATCCACATGGTTAGAAAAGTGCATATTATGCTACATGTGATTACTTGAAAAGATAAGGATGCAGAAGGAAGGTTTTTCCATAACCGTTCCAAGGACTTTTTGTCCTCCATTGTAGCTTGGTCCACAAATATTACTTGCTGTTATCAAATTACACTAGTGTGTTGCCAGGATTCAAATTAAGAATGGGAATGTTTTGCTTCTCCTTAGTGGCTTATTTATTTCTCTTTCAATCATCCCTATGAAAGAGACAAAAAAGTTCATATCTTGCCAAACTTTCCCGATATATTGGCATTAAAACTTGTCAAATTGTAAATCTGACAAAAGAAACCAGGAAAGTGTTGATATATTGCTGCAGACTGTGGCATGCAATGATAGCGCAAATTAATTTAATGCATTTTTGAGGGGACTCCTTCACCAATTTAGGATATAATTTCAGTCAACTGAGTAGTGGTGGCCTTCGATACTTCTTGTTAAAATGCTAACACTTCTCAGTTGAATCACTGAGGTGACAACTGAATAAGAATGTGGTATTCTGTGACTACTTGAAAATTAACTTCTTGTTTATCAGTAAAAAGAAAATTCACATTTAGCATAAATCAAAATCGTTCTTCCATTTCCTTATAAGGTATGTAACTTTCTTCCATTTATCTCTTAAAGGGGAACTCCGGGGTAAAAATGAAGCTATTTGCATGATTGGTCTGTATTTTTTACATCAATATTTGATAATAGTTTCAGTTGATCGTTGGTTTGAGGCTAGATATTTTACCTGAAAGACTAGTGAAAAACGCGAATAGAGTTCCGCCATCTTGGGAAAATTTGAGCCGCGTTACGTTGGTCAGCAGTGTGATGTGACGTAGGAACGTCAAAAGGATTTTTTCACGCAATCTTTGAAACAGGCTCTCTTGCCCACTCTCTGCCCTCCGTTTGCATTTGTGTGCATTAGAATATCAGAAAAAAAGTATGCTTTCGTTACATGTGAGGGTTCTAGGAAATGGTGAACTGTTGTGTCCCTGGATGTACAAATTATTCAGCAAAAACCAGTAAAACAGCAGACATAAGCTACCACAAGTTCCCATCGGACAATCAGCGAAGGAAAACATGGCTGGAGAGGATCAGACGATCGAACATGCCACCAATGCAATACAGCTATGTTTGCAGTAACCATTTTTTTGTCAAGCTGTTTGGAGGTGAATATTCGTTCACAGAATACAGGACAGAGGTGTAAATGCAAACTGAAGGAGGACGCTGTGCTGTCTGGGTTTCACTACAGCCGCAAGGCCAAAAAACCACGATTATCCAGCAAAAATTGCCTTGAACGACAAAGACATGAAGAAGTTAGTATTCTAAAATATTCTATATTCTATAATTTCCGCTGCATTAACATGTCTCGTTGTCCAATTCAATACACACTGCCATTTGTCCACCTACTTTTTAAGGCTTGTTTATTTGTATCGTGAGAATGAGGATCTAATGACGGCAATTTGTTGTCTGAAGATGAAAATGACGGGGACTATATATCTAGCACTCCCGACTGCGAAAAGAAATACATGGTATTTGATTCATGTCTCAATAAGTTGCTAATAAGGTGTCCAGACTGTGGAGATGTCATAATCCAACAGGAGAGGAAAACAATTGGTAGCATGCTATCGATTGAGTTAACCTGCCACAGTGGCCACACCACCAATTGGGATTCACAACCAGTGGTGAAAAAGAAACCCTTGGGTAACCTGTTGATAGCGGCATCCATTCTGTTCGCTGGTAACACCTTTGCTGCTATCAGTCACTTCGCCTCATGTTTCAATCTTCAGTTTTTTAGTGAAAGTGTTCATTACAACACACAACAAAAGTATTTGATCCCCGTTGTTAATGAGGCATGGGAGGCTGAAAGCAGACGGCAAATTGAAAAGCTTAATGGGAAGGCAGTTGTCAATCTTGATGGTGATGGCCATTGCCACAGTCCAGGACACTGCGCCAAATATGGCACCTACGCACTAATAGATGATGACACTGGAGATGTAGTAGCATTTAATGTTGTTCAGGTTTCAGAGGTCACATCATCTAATGCTATGGAAAAAGAAGGCTTTTCCAGGTGCATAGAAATGCGGGAAAGTAACAATGTTACCATTAGTAGGATTGCAACAGACCATCATGTATCCATCAGCAGCTCCATGAGCAAAGACTACCCAACTACATGTATTAATCACCAGTAAGATGTTTGTCACCTCTAAGTGGGTGGTAAAGAAGCTCACAAAAAAAGCAAAACAAAAGGGTTGTGAGGAACTATCCCCATGGATTCAGTCTACTGCTAATCACCTCTGGTGGTCTGCTGCAACCTGCAATGGTAGTGTGGATCTTTTGCATGAAAAATAGAAATCAGTGTTGAGTCACACTACCAACAAACATAATTGGTCAGGGAACACCCATTTTCACAAGTGCAGTCGCAGGCGCATTTCATCCTCTGAAGCGAAGCGAATCTGCTGGCTCAAACCAGGTACTTAGCTTTGGAGGAAGTGGTCCTAAACACTAAGCTTCTAAAAGATCTGGCTAAGCTCACTGACTTCTGCCACACTGGCAGGCTCCAGGTCTATCACTCAATGATGCTCAAGTACTGCTCAAAAAGAGAACATTTTTCGTACCAGGGCATGGTTCCCAGGACTCAACTTGCTGCACTTGACAACAAGGAGAGCAGGAGAACATGCAGGCGAGGCATGCCAGAAGATGTGCTTTCCAAAAGCCCATAAGCGATGGGTAGTTAAGCCCATTAGTGAGAAGAAATCATACAATTATTTGTCAGGTATGATTTCAAAAGTTATCAAGCGGTGTGAGGAGTGAAATGCAGTTGCCCAGCCTTTGCCTGTTCAGCTACCAAAGAACATTGCTTCAGAGCCAGCACCACTTAAGGCAGACTTGATACAACAACATCAGTCTAGATTTAACTAATGACAATAATGTTATGTAACTTTACAAGTAACAGTGATTTTTTCTTCATAATTAGTTTTGGAAAATCTTGATATTGAAGAATCATTAAAACCTTTTCTTTCACTTTAACTGGTAAACGCAAGACATAAAAAATTAAACCCTTAAATGTTTTAGAATATATCAATATATCAATGCCAAAATTTAAGTAAAAATATTTCGGAACAAGTAGTCAGTTAATTTACTAATGCAGTAATATAATTATACACATTGAGAAAAAAGAAAACATTAACAAAATGATGCCCATTCACTGGAAACAGTATATATGAGATAGGCCTAAGTAAGTAATTACCGGTAGTAAGTTTTTATATGTCATTTCAATATTTTCAATTTATAAATAGTTTTATGGTCAATCCAGATCATTCATCTGCATAACGAAACCCTTCAAAGGCAAAATCTTCTTCTGGCCCAGGTTGGGGATAAAAGTAACGTATGCACATAACAGCACAAGATGGAAGAACAACCCCTATCTCTTTCCCAAAAATTCCCCAGCACCATCGCACCACTTGCCTGTATGTTATATGTCTAATTATATAATAACCCAAGTTAGAAGGGTGTTTGTACTGCTGCTTGTATTGAAACCATGCAGTCTGCAATACCCATCTATTGATACAGACTGGATGAAACCCTGGGTGTTGGGTTATACATGTGGGCTCCTCTTGGCATTCGCCACTTGTGACTGCCTCAATATTTTTATCTTTGACTGCCTCAATTCCTTGGCAGCAAATACATGCCTCCACTTGTCCCATAATCTGGCAATTCTCACATGAACACCTGAATCATAAACAAAAATGCAGTATCACATTGCTTTGTGTTCACCAAAAGAAATGATTTAGTGCATAAACCAAATTAGCAGTGTCTGAGTTGGTGAAGCCAGTGGCACCGTAAACAACTTGTAGTATTGACGAGTTAAACATGTATTTAAGTAACATTTCTAATCTGTGAAGCAAATTATTAATAATTTTAAAGTTATATAATTGATCCATGTTGTAGTCAAAGGAATGCTAAAAATAAGCAACATAACCAGATGTTACAACCAGAGGGAGAACAAAATTAAATCATGCTCCCAGAGTTTTGTCTGGTCGATCTACCATATAAAACATAAGCAGAAATCGAAACATAAGCAGAAACCGACACCGCTGTAAACAGAGTCTTCAATTAAAACTGCTTACAGACATAGAAGTGTGGTCCATTGCTTCTGTTTGGGACTTTTTTGGCTGAAATTTTAGTTCAGCCAGCAAATTTTAGGACTCTTTGTGGAACTTACAGTACCTCCATGATCCAAATTTTCTTGACTTCTACACACAAAAAACTTCATTTGCCAAGTGAAGGATAGAATCCACTACCCTGAGACATGATTTTCTTTGGATCGCCCAGACCTTCATTCTGCAGGAATAGACCATTTTCGATATATTAAAATTCCAACTTGGTCCCCGAGGCTTGGAGCAATAAAACAAAATAAATCATATCAAGGCTAAGTGATGAATAATTAATTTCTTTTGTTTGATTCCCCCAAGCTGCAGAGCCATGTTGGAATTTTAATATATTGAAAATGGACTATTGAAATGTATAATTTTATAGTGTGTTTAATGAGTGGTGGCATAGCTGCAATTTTAATATTGGCAGTTCAATAAAGTTATTAATGAATGATCAATTGAAACAGAAATTCTCTTTTGTAATTACTGTTAATAATACATTGTGAACTGTGTTCTGTCTACTGTGTATTATGTACTGCATCTGAATCACTTTTAGTGATTTCATTCATTTTAGAGCGGTGTGTCTTTTTTTTGTATCAGTTTCGCAATTTCAAGATTGTGTACCGTCGTTATGCTGGACTGTACTTCTGTTTCTGTGTGGATGTGCATGATAACAACTTGTACTACCTGGAGGCCATTCATAATTTTGTAGAGGTGAGAACCAAGAATATATCCTCTTCCAGAGTAATAATAATTGAACATAAAGTGTTTATTTTTTTTCAGACACCACTGGTAGCCACGCCAGACTGACTGCCTAAGGTCACTTGATCTATTTCCAGACCCCATTGGTGTTTGATAAAAATACTACTCTTATTTTGTTTGAGTCACTCGGCCAGTGGAAAATTATGCTTAGGACCAGGGGGGGTTGGCAGCTACCTTTGATCTCACCACTTTTCTGGTTCCTATGATCGCCCCAGTAAAGAAATCTGTCAATCATTTGAGAACCATCAACTATCACGCGATAGAAATCTCGAGCTCATAATCTAATTGTTAAATACATGTAACTTACCTCTCAAATTCGCCTAAATTACAATTTCTCATATTTTAAACATTTCAAACAAATATATTCTACATAACCGTAAATCTGTTCTTTCTTTGCTAACAATTCATTACATGTATATGTAAATATAAAATATTTGCTAAGCAACCATTATGCTCATCAATAATGGTTCATTTGCTCATTGGCATTCACCCTTAGGTACAAATACATAGTCAGTAGTTAATGTTGGTTTACTAGAGACTTAAATACCAAAAAAAAATTGGTTGAACCAATGATGCATGTATGCGCCTGTGAATAATATTTGTTTTTTCAGCATCATATCCACCCACCTTTGTTATGGTTATTGTTGTTCAAATGCAACCATTGAGTTACCTTTGAAGAAGCAGAACTAATTTAATATGTTTCTCTCCCTTTCCAGGTCTTAAATGAATTTTTTCATAATGTCTGTGAATTGGATTTGGTGTTTAACTTTTACAAGGTAAAACTGATGTTTTTTTTGCTCCAATTTATCCTTAACCCTGGTCAAGTGATGCATGATGGTGATCCATTACCAGTTATAAAATGTATGAATGTATGTTAATAATAATTTATATTGTCAGAGTGGAAGTTTTCATCTCAGTTATCTCTCTGAGGATAGGTGCAAATTTGAACTATCTCCTCAGGCACATGAATATGTGTAACTCTTATCCAGATCCAGTCATAAAACAAACACAACTATCAAACAATAACTATACATGTACTATAAATTTATTTGTACAAGTATAAATTATACAATATGCTTAAGTGACTAAAATCCTGAATTTTGGATATGAAAAGCAACAGTTTACCACAAGGAATCATGAGCAAAAGTTGAATGTTGTTGTAACATCCAAAATTATTGTGACTTATGCTGACATTTTTTCAGCGATTTAAGCTTATTTCATCAAAGCTTGCAGCACCAGAACTTAGTAATGTAGACTGAAGTTGGTATGAACTATAGCACTTACCGGTACTACACTTCATTTCTACATCTACATCACTTTTCTTAAAAATAGGTTACATATACTTAATACTTACTTGTTTACATGAATCAAAATAATTTCAGTGGTCAGGAGTGTTTTTTTGTTGTTACATGGTCAAAATAGACTATGTTGCTGCTCTGTGTATACATTTCTCAGTTCCAGTGTGTAATCTTAAAATATATGAAGTGTCTCTCAGCATTGCAAAGTTTCTTTTTGGCATAGTAGCTTTTCAAATCAGTTCAAGGAATATCTCTCTCTTTGACGGGATTTATGTTTACAAAACTGCATGTGATGTATGGACATCATGTAAATAATAACAGAGTTGTTTACTGTGGCCCATAGTATGTGCAATTTCTCAGTCTTTCCCATTACCAGGCCATTGGCCCTTCACTGCAAAAATCTGCGACAAAATAACAAAAAAACAACCAAGAAAAAAGCAAGTAATGTCCGCCAAACAGTGGGTGAACTCATGGGCCATTTTCCAAGTAAAATAGGGTTTGTATTTAGATCCAAAACCTTCCCCAAGAATGTCGCACTAATGCAGAAATGCTGCAATGTTCAAGATAAAAGCGACGTCACAATGCAGAGTCTCAGTTCCATTTCTTCCATTCAAGTGCGTGGTTATTTTGGAAAAGTTTTCGTGAAGCCATCGGCTGTTGTCATGCTTTTAACTTTTTTTCCGCATAAGTTTCCTCTCAAATGTTTTTTCTCAATAATTGAGGAAATGAATAGTCTGTGATAGTTGATAACAACCGATGGCATTTAATTGACTGATACAAGATTTGAAGAACACTAAATAGTGTGCGTGTTAGTTACTATTGCTCCATTGAAATATGAAATGAATAATTTGCAGGACACATGTAGTGTTGATAATTGATTTTTCACTGCAGCGCGTCCAATTCCTATTTTTTACTAGTTCTTGACCAGATTCCTATTTTCTCTTAAGAATGAAACCCAGGTTTTTCCTCTTTTTGTGGTCATTAAGCAGCACGGGTTATTTGTGCCTCCTTCATTGTAAATCGATTGCCCTCTGTTTGAAAATTAGGGTAAATCATTTGACTGCTTAAATTTGTGTAAAATGAAATCCAAAATATGTTTTGCGATTAATGCAAATTGTTTTTTACTTGGAGCCCAATAATGCTTAACCATATCATGTTATCCAAAATGCTACTGTAGAACATTTGGCCCCAAAATAAAGGGTTTTGTGGGAAAATTAAACATTCTGTCACTGAAAATTTCTCTGTGAGTGCATTTGAAACCTTCACTCTTGGTATTTAATGTTAATGGTTATGTGTTCTCAAGAAAAGAATCTCTAACAACAATTTAAAATTGACACTTAAAAGGAGACAATTTTAGCAGACAATTTCCTGGAGATTCTATTTAGGCCAGTGCCATTTCTCTATTAAGCGCACCACAGAGAAGGAGAGAAATAGCATGCTTCATTTTTTGGTCACCCAGCTGCTCAACAAACATACACATGTTAAGATTAAGGTGTACGTTAAACCCACAAATACAGGCCTCCTGCTTCACTGAAAGAGCCATGTAGATGACCGATACAAACGTGGGTTGTTTAAAACTAAGCTTGATCGTGCATCTCGACTTTGAAGAGTGTGATCGACTGAAATTATTGAGCGACTTCAGAATACCCGGCCACGATCGCGTGACATTGAACGCTTGCTCCCGTAGTCCCGCAGTCGTCAGGCCAGTAAAACTATTGCTCCCGTAGTCCTGCAGTCCCGAAGTGGAATAATAATGAAAGTAAGACGAATGGAATTATTGCTCCCGCAGTCCCGCACTCCCGCAGTGGGAATTCGAAAAAAAAGAATATTAAATAATTATAGAGCTTGTGCTCCCGCAGTCCGGCACTCCCGCAGTCCCGCACTCCCGTAGTGGAAAAAAATGAATGTTAAGTGGTTTTAGAACTATTGCTCCCGCAGTCCCGCACTCCCGCAGTTGAGCAAAGTGAACATTAAAACTCCAGGTTTCGGTTGATGGATTATAGAACGAGGTCTTTTCATGTGTAGCGCACTTGTTTCGGTTGATGGATTTTAGAACGAGGTATATTCATGTGTAGCACGCTTGTTTCGTCTATACATAAAGTATTTCTCTTTTGTTTCCATATGCAAATATTTATTGACTGCGGGACCACGGGAGCAGGCATTTAATGTGACGCAATGGTGGCCGGGTATTCTGAAGTTTTCTCGACTAAAATGTCTTGACAAACTTTTCAACTCTACTATTTCACGGTTTGTTGCCGCCAAAGCATTGGATCAGCCTGTTTCCTCACCTGCTGCCAGCCATCGATCAGACCCCATTTGTGTTGTCCTTCCGTTTAAAGATCAGGGGCCGGTTCCTGAAAGGAGGAATAACTCTATTCTAGGGATAAATGTGCCTTATTTCAGGGATAACTTTATCCCCGGAATAAATTCTGTTCCTGAAAGAAGGAATAGCGCTATTCAGGGAATAAATCTGGGATAAATTTATTACACCTTGCGAGGTAGTAATAAATCGCTATTCCAGGGATAAATTTGCGAAAACAAGATGGCTGTAAAATCTCCTGCTGTGGACCCCGAGGCTAAACACCCTTGGAGGTCCCAAAAGGTGTTTTTTAACCCCTAAAAGATATGACGAGCACCCCTGTCTTTTTTATCTGGAAGTCTCCTTAGGTTATTACTCACATTGTCTGTGAACTTGCTTTGCAAAATGCCTTTATTTGCCTCCACGTTTTGTGTAATTATTGTCAACTCTCGGGTAGTAAAATTTGGTTTCTCTTTCTTTTTTTGCACTGTTTCCGGTATGCTCTTCCGAGTTCATGGGCGCTTACCATTCGACCAAAAATTTCGAAATTTTCGAAACGGGGACGAATGTTCCAGAAAATCCAGAAATTGTTGAATTTCCGAAAAGCGAACCATTTCAACCGAAAATCCCGGAAATTCCTGAATGAAAGTCAAATGGATTGGAAATTTCCAGGAAAAAGTTTGCGAAAATTTGGGTATACCTCACGATGTTGTCCTCTTTTTCGGAATATATGCAAATTCCCAATTTTGTACTCAGCGCTAGCTAGTTCTTTTGGCCGCGATCACAGCGAGTTGGACATCTCACGCAAAGATGACGGCGACGTACATTCGATAAAACAAACACTTAAGAACCTTTCTACTTATATGTCGATAAATACTAGCTACAGCTAAATTCGTGAAGAAACCGTTTGATAAAAATAATGCCCCCATGGTGTACCTGTTTGTTTTGCGTAGGTTGGCTGGGAAATGTACAAAGATTTATAGCGAAGATATTTGTTTACAAACATTGCTTTTGTTATTTAAATGCTGGAAGTGTTAAACAAAAGAACTCTTTGTTTCACCAGCCAATAGTTCTCTGGTTGGCATATTAATAACAATAGGTGACGTCACTGATATCTTTGCTATAACGCGTGCAGAACCATTGTACGACTGATTAAACCCCTTGTTATGTGACGTTTTCGCTGCCGTCGTGGTTTGTGTAAGGCCCCTGCTGTTGTGGTCTATAAAAAGTCACGATGTCGACTTATCAGTGCTCTGTTTGCTTCTATATTTGTGATTTAAACTTGGAAGTCATTAAAAAATTCCAAGCGAAGAATTATGGTCTTCCACACTGGAAAAAGACGGTAACATTTGCCCATGGAAATTTCCGGAAATTCGCCCCGGAATTTTTGGTCGAATGGTAAGCGCCCCATGTTTACACAGATACAGAAAAAATTTCGTCCTTCACTCCCATCGCAGAGCTTTTACCCAAGGCAGCCCGCGCACATTGCACTTAATTTCCCGCCAAACCTGTTTGTCAGGTGGGAATCCCCTTTGCTGAAAGGTTAATTCCTAGAGTAGCAAACTTACCCCTGGAATAGCTATTCCAAGGATAAATAGTGCTTCCGGGAAGCCATTTTTATTCCTGGTATAGTTATTCCTAGAATAGCAGATTTATCCTTGAAATAACTGGTATACCTGGTATAATTTATTCCTCCTTTCAAGAACCGGCCCCAGGCCTCAGCTAATATTGTGCTTGTTCAACTTAAAGATTTAAGTCACAAGATCTACACGACCGTACAGCCTGTATTTGTCTGCCAGAAGATTGGACGAGATCTCAAATTGCGAGAAGCTAAACCACCGTTAGTGAACCAACCGTGCCTTGTTTACTAATTTGAATGTGGCCTGTGCGATGCAGGTTATGTTGGCTTCACACGTGACCATCTTCACCAACATGTCGAAGAACACAAAAACTCTTCATTAATTGGCAAGCATTTTCATTCTTTGGCTCCAAAATATCTTGCGAAGAATTTCTGGTGTTTTAATGAAGTACACGAAAAAATTTGACTGCCTCGTCTACGTTTTTTATTCATGGCTGAGACCTGCTTTGAATGCGCAATCTGCCTGAGTTCGTGCTAAGGATTTTAATCAGCTTTTAATTAGTTTTTTCTTTGTATATTTTTATCTCGTTTACACCTGTTGATTAAAATTTTTAAGAAACACTAACTTGTATCGTCCGTACGCACCCCATATGATTTAGGCCCCGTCCACACCACGCCGGAGGAATTTGAAAACGGAGGTTTCACTCTGAAAACAACTCTCTCGAAGTCCGCCCCCTGTTTTAGATTTTGTTTGCTTTCCAGCTGTCCTTAGCATCGTTTAGAAGGAAAACATCAAAGAATTCTAAACCACAACAACACTCAACAACAAAGAATCACGAATGGCGCCAATTTCGCGGGCCGATGTATTGAAATGCGCATGCGTCGAGTTCATTTGAGCATGCGCACTGAGGGTATAAAAGCGTTTCAATGTAGTGTGGACGGGCGAAAACGATACGAAAACGATAAGTGTGGACGCAAATCTTTTTGAAAACAGCTCTGTTTTCGTTTAAAAACGGATTATTGTGGACGGGGCCTTAGTGTGGACAGTGAAAATGGCCGGAGCTTTTCGAAAACGATGACGTCACGATAATCAGGTGATTTGTCTGCCCGAGTCTTCCTCAAAAACAAATCCGAAATGGCGGGAACAACAAAGCGGTTAGTCACGTGGGTTCAACTAAAACCTTGCTATGCGCATGCTCACGAGTGCACTCAAGCGTTTCTGCCGCCTCCTGTGATTGTTGCGTTTTGTAATTTCTCCGGCGTAGTGTGGACGAAAAACATTTTATTCGTTTTCTAGTGTGGACGAAAAAACATTTGATGCGTTTTCAGAGTGAAACCTCCGCTTTCAAACTCCTCCGGCGTAGTGTGGACGAAAAACATTTTATTCGTTTTCTAGTGTGGACGAAAAAACATTTGATGCGTTTTCAGAGTGAAACCTCCGCTTTCAAACTCCTCCGGCGTAGTGTGGACGAAAACATTTGATCTGTTTTCAGAGTGAAACCTCCGTTTTCAAATCCCTCCGGCGTAGTGTGGACGGGGCCTAAATGTAAAATATTTATGACGATTTTCAGATTTAAACTGTTGCAAAAACATAGACACAACCAAAATGTAGTGTCCTTACCTCCTTTGCCTTTAAATGCAATTTATGACAGAAAGATTTGTACCAGCGTTGTTTTAAAGGAAACTGTCACAAACTATATCAACAAAAAGGTTTTAAACTGTAGAATTCGGTAAAAATATCTACTGTTTTGGCCGTGCCTTTGTTGAGAAGAAAGAAGCTGAAAAGCGGAAAACAGACTATCATTCAACCGAATTAATCGGGTGTCGAACGCAAGCAGTGATGTTTAAGAACTGCACAGTGATTTTTGGTGGCGGTGGTGGCGCACGATTACTCCCTGAATTGTACGATACGAGCTACAATTTGTAATTAATCGTATCTATCAAAAATGTCGGAATTAAAAATGTCTTTTGAAAACTTCTTTTGAGCGAAAACGTCGGTAGCGCTTTTGATAAGTTTTGAAAACTGTAGGGAACATTCCAAAGGAAGCCGTTTAAGCGCATGCAATTGACGCGCGAATCACGTAAGCAGCCAATTACAGGTATCTTGTTACAAAAAGTTTAAAATGGATACCCATGTGACCGTGCGCCGATTACGTGACATCTAGGCTCGCGGAGATCCAGTCACAGTCGAGAATTTTGTTATAGATACGATTATGTTAATATTAGTAATAATAATAGTAATGGTAATAATAGAGGTAATAATAAATGAATAAGTCACTTTATTTTGGTGTCGAAGTGTGTAGCACTACTGTACTCATCGATACATATTGTTGTATTTCATTGACTTACTCGTTTTGAAATTCTTCTTTCAGGTATATTCTGTTGTTGATGAGATGTTTTTAGCTGGTGAGATTAGAGAGACAAGTCAGAGCAAAGTTTTGAAGCAGCTTCAAATGCTACAACAATTAGAATGATGTCAGTTCATATTATTGCACTTATGAGGCAGCACAATTAAACACTAAAGTAGTTCATTCCCCAATCTCTTTAAAATGATTAGGAAACGTAGATAGCCGGGCTAATGCAAATTTCTGTATTTGGCCACCTGTACCATTAAAGACGTGATATCGATTACAAAAGCCAGAATCCTTCACTTCATCTTTTTCTCAGGCTAACGGAAGTTTTCAAATTTAAATCATCGTCATCCTTCTTGGGATGCATTTAAAAGCCTGTACTTTCTGTTGCCACCAGTCAACTTGCCTTGCAAGGCAGGTACATGTACTTCTGTTCTTTATCTACTTAATGTTTACAAAAGAAAAATATTAAAAATCTTAAGAAGCTGCCGACTTATTTAGGAAAAACGTATTTTCAAATAAAGTTAATAAACCAGGAAGGTGTCATAATCTCGTAAATAGAAAGCACCAGGGTAATTTTCGCGGTAAACGCTCATTTTGGAGCTGGTATTTCATGTCATTTGGTATCGTTTATTTCACGCATTTGACAAATAGAAACCCTTTGCGCTTGCTCTCAAGTGGAAAATTGAAAACAGAAAAACGTCTTTGGACCGCAGAAAAGAAACAAACGAGTCCAAAGAAGAAAGGAAGGACCCATTTCTGTGTAGGAAAGAAAACAAAACCACCTTTCTGAAAGCCAGTCTGCCTGAGCTGTCTGCACTTTGATTCGTTGCCGTGCTTGCCGGTACATTGGCTGGCTTGACTTTTCTCGCCGCGGGTTGTTCTTTTTCCTTTGGCTACTTTGCCCGTTTCAGTGTCTCTTCAATGCGACAGCGAGATAGAAATCGTGTTGCAATGCGATGCTTTTCCCGGGAAATCCTGATCGATTGTCATTGACGCTGGGAGGTCTTGTTGTTCCGTTGGTTTGTGGTTTCATAGGGTAGATAATTTCCTGGCGTGGCGCGAGTTGCTAACGAATCTCTCCGAGTAAGGGACGGAATATTGGAAAAGTGAATGGGGGGTGGAAAAAATAAAACAATTCATGCGAGGGGGGAAGCTGAAATAAAAAACATGGAAAGATGTGAAAAAAAAAAAATCCGGCAAGGTGAATTGCATTGTCGGGCTTACAAACTGTACCCGCCTGAAGCACTTAAATATACACCAGAGTTAATTCTCTGTCCCATATTTGTGTTCATAGTGCTACGCGGTACAACATTCATATGTACGCGCATGAAGGGCACCTTAGCAGCCACTTTATACTGCAGTTTTATTTTGTTGGTCCTGGTGTTATCCCCGTTCACGTGGTCTTCTCAGTCTACACTTAGGAAAACGGACATTTTTTTCCTTTCACTAAGCGCAACAAACTCATCATGGACACTGCTAGCCAAACATTCTTGCAGAAAGACCCTTACAGATAACCATGGCTTAAAAGGGATTAAAAAACATGCCAAAAACAACCATCCTGATTGATTCGTTTCCAATTAACCGAGCACATACCGTGTTTTGATGGCCTCGACATAAGGAGTGATTTCACAACTGACATGTATAATAACGATTGTGGACAGAGATGTTGCGAACTAGAGCACTTCCCCTAAGATGGCTTCTGGATCATCGTTGGAGGTGTTGACACTGATGCGTTTAGTTTGGGCTCTTTGAATCTATCTTAGGTTTTTGACAAAGTAAAAGACGCATTATCATTCAAGTCCAATCGGCTGAAAATCGTGGAAAAGGCACCAAAAACGATTCAATTTTTCAAATTTTCAAAGAGCCAAGACCCCCCAAGACCCCCTTAGCGGAATAAGTCCTTTGACCGACGGCCGCTCAAAAACCTTGATTCATACCAAAAAAAGTATATCTTATTGGCTGGCTGGGAGGTCCGTAACCTAACCGAAACCCCTCCTCACGGATTCCCTGCAAAAATTAATCATATTTTTACTATCACCCGGGCCACTCGGGACGAGGCAGATGCTGAAAACTGTTCTCGTAAGCGGCCAACTCCAGTTACAGACAGCTTATTCACCTCCCGAGGGTATCCGCTTACAAGGGCTTGCACTTTATTGGAGCAGGAGCACATCACTTGGAGCCTGCAACTACCCCATGCTCCTGTCACGGCGTTTTCACAGAGCGATCTATTTTTAATTTGAATTTATCTTCAATTGAGATCCCCACGGGAACCTCAGTAACTAATTGCAATCACAAGCACGGACTAATGTCGGCATGTCGAAATGATTTCGACATGTTCACGCGTGAGGCCGCATTGTTTTATCCTCACCGAAACGTGCCCACGTAGACTGGAACTGGCCTATTTCGCGGGAAAAACATCTAAAAATAGACTGGTCTGTACAAATGCCGTTGCATTGGCTTATTATGGGAGTTGCAGGCTCCTAGTAATGGGCTCCTGATTGGAGAGAATAGCAGAAATAGGGTATGTGGTATAATTCATTATCATGCACTTGTCCTGGTCCAGAAGGCTTTGTCTCGAACTCCAGAAAGTGTAGGGCGATATCAATCAATCTATCTGTTAATGCTATGATCAGTTATGATTCGAAGTAGTTGTTTTGCTCCCATTTGTGATTCAGTTATACGTAATGCATACATAATGCATGATAGCAAATGAACCCTTTTAAATACGATATGCACCAAGGAAAAGTTTTCACTTGAAGGTTCCAAATGTTATTTTTTGTAATTATATTTTGCAGCTGATTTTTACAGATTAAATAAACTAAAAATATTGTTCAATGAGTTTTTAAAACCAAGGCAGGTGTTTTACTATACAATTGGTTATCTGATAGGCCCTGTGAAAAATTAGTAAAATGATTAAGATAACTTGGACCGTTTTCGAAACGAGAATGATTCATTGCTCAGTCTCGACACACAATTAATTTTTTGGTTTTATTTCCGTTTGTCTCGGCTCCATGTTAGAATTTTAGTATTCTAAAAATGGCTTATTTCCGTTCACGGAACCTAATCTCTGGGCCTGTTTGCACACGTAAATTAAGACGTGACAGACGAACTGGTGCATTTTCAATAGTGATTCCTTACGCACCGTATTTGACAGTCTCAAATTAAGCCAATAGGAACTTGTTGACACAGACTACGCTGGTTAAAATGAAAAAACCTCACAACAGTTAATATTCAGTGAAATTATTCTTTTTGTTGATAGCATATTTCGCTTGAAGTTCGTCCAAGCAGTTGACAGGAAACAAAAGCTTCAAGAGAGAATGAAAGATCGTGGATAGTTTCCCAGCACAAAACCTTACGAAACCATGTTGAGGCTGCAGTTAGCCCTTACCTATTTCTTTTGGTCCTTAGTTGACGCTGATGTTCAAACAATTTCAGTATCCGATTCCGCTCATGACACAGTTTATTCATCAAGACATGGTTATTCATCGCCAGTCATTAACCCCTCGCCCGTTAGCCGTCACTACCCTTCGACTGTCGATACGACAATTTACGGTCCAACGAAAGCGCAACAGAAAGACCCTGCAGATGAGCGGATTCGGGATTTTTCCATTTGTTGGGTTCATTATCCGCCATACCTCATGAAAGACGAAAATGGAAACATGACAGGAGTTTTTCATTATGCGTTTAAAGACATGATCAAAACATGCTGCGGAATAAACTCTACCAATTCGTTAAACTACACCCGCGAAGCAATGAGTTTCACGGAGCTAAGTGACTGTATGAAGTCTGATGAAATTGACTTTGTCTTTCCTGTCCTTGGTAAACACATTAAAAACAATGAATACGATAAAGCTCGTTTCCAGGAACTATTGCCATCGCCGGGAATAGCAGTGTCCAAGAACCGAACGCACCTTGAACAAGGGGCAAAATGGAATGTTATACATGAGTTCTTCCAAACCTGGACGGTACTTGTGCTGGCTGTTCTTTTAAACGCAATATTTGGAATTCTTATCTGGGCACTGGTGAGTCAAACTACATATCAGGATAGAATAGTTAACGCCATTTGAGAAAAAAGGGGTTAAGCTTGGTTGTGAAGACAACAGAGAGCGATGGGAGGTTAGTTATGAAAAAATTAGGAAAAACCCCTTCACAAATATTAAGGCAACTCAATAATGAAACTGTAAAGGTTCTATTGAGGCCTTACACTACTGTAAAATTGATGGTAAAATCGTTTTAAAATCCAAGCTTTCGCCGATCTACCTCATCATCAGGGATGACTAAAAATATTCCGCGTAGGGCTTATATACGGGTGTGAGGTAAAAACGTGTGAAAAGGGAAAGAATCTGGGGTAAAACGCCTGAGATAAATAATAAGGTACAAATACGAATAAAACCGAGTGGTATGATCTAATGAGCGAGTGTCAAAATAAAAAAGGTCTCTAGATAATTTTTAGAATAAAAGGTCCGCGAATTTGCTGCGTTCCTCTCGGGAGTTGATGGTAGGTTTGTACTTTCGTATGTAAAACGCTTCGAACAGTCGTAGATTTGCGGAGTCGTTTTCCACTACAATAGTCTTGATTTCGATGCCTTTGTGGACTTTGTTTTGGCACTTAGAAAGGTGTTTCTTCACGGAGGAG
>CM042759.1:9932661-9943468 GCA_022496165.2 Catalaphyllia jardinei
AATTACTATGTTTCTTTGACTGATTATTCAATTGCTAATGACTATAAAACCCGCCCACGAAATCTTTAGCCTAACCTACAGAAAATGTCGAGGTAAACCCAATATATGAATACTTCCTCCTCTTTTACAACCAGAATAAATATGGCCGTTCTCAACTGTATCGGGATCAAATCTTCTCACATACCCACAGGGTCTAGAGGAGTTTCGTGTGAATAAATAAATTACTTAATTTAAGTCTCACCTTCGCTTTTTATCTGACCCAGATCGACTTTGTTGTTTGCGATTTGTTTGCAATTTTGAAAATCAATAACCGCAAGCCATAGCCACGCTGGCGCACGGCACGTCGCCCGAAGGGCGACCGAGGCACGAAGTGCCGAGTGAAAAAACAAGGCAAGGGAGGAAACTTGTACCACCTGACTTCGTTCCATGTGAACTGCAACACTTGGTGACGGAAGTGAATTGAGACCGGAAACGCAAGCAACAGACCGTTACTAATTCAAGAATCAAAACATCAGCTGTGGAGGGAGTTTTAAAAATAATGGCGGCTTCTCTCTTGAAACGACCCGCTCCGTTGCGCGAAAAGCAGCCGGACGAGAAGAGATCCAAATTATCGAACAGAGAAAAACACGTCTTTGTTTCTAAATGGTAAGATATCTGATCATTTCAGTGGCTTTCGAACGTGAGCCACAAATAACCGTGTTTGAGTTTTCCTTGATCGAACTTGACTATTTTTAATTTTACCTGCAGGCTTTCAATGCATTATCGAAGAGACGAACAAAACTTTATCTCCTTACAAGAAATACTCGACGACTATGTAAATAACTGTTCCGAAAAGGAAAATTTTCCATTGCAAGTCAAAGAACTGGGGATGATTTTAAAAGAGGCCTTTCCACAGGCGAGTAGAGTCCAGCGAAGAGTTAACGGTGGCCGAGTATGGCAGTTTTCACTTTCAAAAACATCAAAATTGGAAGAAGACCGTGTTAAATGGGAAGACTTGCCAGTTTTCACAAAAGAATTCGATTGGCTTTTTTCTAACTCTAGCGACGATTTCTTTGAGTGGATAAAAGTCCAGTCACAAGGTCTATGCGAAGGCAACCGAGTTTTAACTGAAGTAAAGATCTTTAAAGACTGGACATTGTACACGTCAACAGTCGAAAAGTTGCAAAAGAAACCGTTACAGAAACCGTTAAAGTTACTTCCGATCTTGCGCACATTTACTTTCTACGTCATTTCCGTCACCATCTGTTGCGGTGCACACCGAACGAAAGCTCTCTCAAGAAGCCGTAAATTTCGGTAGCTGAAAATGGATTTGAACGCTTTCTTATGCCGTTTTCGTACAGTATTTGGCAAATACATAACAATTCTAGATCAGGTTAGAAAAATCAGGCGATTTCACTCAATTTCATTTGAGTTTCAGGGATTCGAAAATCGGCCCCAAATCTGTTTCCTCCATTTCCGTATTTTATACTGTAAGCCGACCTTGCGAGCCCTCAAACACTTGGTTTGCGGAATACAGAATGTGTAACGAAACTGTAACGCGATCGTCAACGCGATCGAAATAACCCATTATTTCAGATGTTTTCGACGGGTTTTGATGTTCTAACGACAAACACATCTCTTCTGGACCCTGTGACATACCATTTACCTTTACAACAGGAAATTTGATTGGTGTTTAATGGTAGCTCCAATCTGATTGGTGTGACATACATACATCTCTCACTGATCCACCCGCCCATAACATACCCGACGAACCGATTAAGAGGTATTTTTTACAAAAAAAATAATTCAAAAATAATTTAAAAAAGTTCCCACGCACAGATTTTTTTTTGTTTTTTAGTATAATGGAAAGAATCAGAAAAGGAAGTGATCTGCCGAAAAAAAAGTGGGGGTCACCAAGCATCCAACAAAAATATTCGCACACCAAGTTATGGCAAAGGTCATCAGCCCTATATTTTGTTGAGTTTTTGACTCAGTGCGCGCGCTTGAAAATGACGTGGCATTGCATGCGAGTGCCCAATGAATAGCGTGCGCACTAGAGATGCGCAGTAGCAATGGGCGCGGAATTTTGTTCGAATGGTGAGCGCCCGGGGGCTCTAGAGAATGGAGGAGATCGAGGGAGGAGAGAGATCCACAGCACATGCGCAGACGTTTTTCAGCCATTAGAGAGACTATATTGCATGTTACCATGAAGTGTAAACTAAATCTGGCAACTGGTGGTATTAAATGTCGATAAAAATTAATGGCTTCGTTAAAGGAAGAAGGAGATGGCAAGGATGATTTTGCCAAGGGAATTGCATACTTTTGGAGGTCGACGAACTTAGAACCTCGCATAAGGAGCGTGGCGTTAAGTGCTGGAATATCAAAGGTAGCCTTAGGAAATAGCCATACTTTGCTTCTTACGTTTGATTCCCAGTTGCTGTCCGTCGGGGATAATTCTTTTGGCCAGCTCGGTCTTGGTGATCTTAAGCCTCGTCGGGAACCGACAGTTATTCATTATTTTCGTGAGAAACGTGTGCTTGAGATTTGTTGCGGTGGTCAGCACAGTGGTGTCATTTGTGCAAGTAATGAAATCTTCTTTTGGGGAGATTCGTCGAGTGGACAGTGCGGTATTGGAGACGTAAAACTGGTTAACCAACCTTCACGAGTCCAGTTTGAACGCTCTAACGCCCATGATACTAGAGAAATAAATCCTTCTACGCAGCAAGGCAAAGACAAAAAGAAGAACGAACCTGTGATTATACAAATTGCATGCGGCGATACCCACTCAGTCGCCGTGTCTATTGATGGTGAGGTCTGGTCATGGGGCACCGGTTGTCAGCTGGGACATGGTGGAGAGATTGATCAAGTTACAATACCAACCCAAATAAAGTTTTTAATTGGAAAGCACGTTACATCAGTTGCGTGTGGAGCATATCACAGTTTAGCTGTTATTCAAGGGGATCTGTCATCTCCCACTTTCATGCTTTCAAGGGGTGATGAAGATTTAACATCACTGACAGCAAATCCTCCAAAACGGGAAAAATTAAGAAAGAAGCAAAGGAAACTTTCAAAGGGATCACCCCAAAAACATCTTATCACAGGAAAGCACGAGTCGCATAGAACTTTAAAAGTTGACATGGTTACTTGCTCATCAAACATTGAAAAACCCATTGTTACAAGAACTTATCTCAGCTATGAGCCTGTTGTGACTGAGAAAAGAGCTGAGAGTACATCTGAGGTTGTGGCCAACACATGTACACCACTTACATTGGGCCAAGATCAGAGTAAAGTCAAACTCTTGAATAATGAAGAAAGTAAATTTAAGCCATCAAGTAGTTGTGGCATACATGTAAGTACTGTTGTTTCTGGCCATGATGAGGGAGAAGTGGCATCTCACTTATCTATTGTGGAAAGCACTAACAGTAGTGATGCATCTCTAACTGTTTGCAAAAGTACATTACAGGAAGCCAAGATCGACAAATCTGTGAACAAAAACAGTGAGAAAACTGAGTCTTTCCAAACACAATCTGTCACTTCCATTGAAACTACAGAATCAAATGAAAACAACTCTTATTCATATTCACCAGATGAATATTTCTCTGAAGTTCCTCCCTTTAGTCTTACAAGTGCTACAAGTGTCACATATTTTACAAGCACTGATTCTGACTCGGAGGATTCTCTTTCAAAAGTTTGTCAGGACAGGAAACCAAAGGAAGCAGTGGGTGCAGTGGTTAGTAAGAATTCATCTGGTTTTTACAGTGCTGTTAGTAGCAGACTGATTAGACCTGATGTGAACCTCAGCAAATTGACAAGTGCTGTAGTAGGATCAGTGACTGGCATGTTTACAACTTCTTTACCTGGACAAATTTCTCATTGTGATCCTTCCAGATCTGTGATGATAAAGACCCCTTGTAAACAGTGTAAATTGCTTGGTCTTTGTCTATGTGATGCAGCTGGGAGCAAATTTAAACTAGCTGGAGCAAACACTCAGGTGTGGTCATGGGGGAGGGGAGGCTGTGGACAGCTTGGTCTGGGAGACACAGAAGATAGGTGAAGACTATAATTTATTAAAATATAGATAGGACCCTGTGCGTGCTCTGATTGGTCAAAAACCCATGTTTTATCAGAGTTTAAAACATAGAAATAGCGTGTTTTGCCTAAGCTGTGTATTTTAGTCTGATAAAGCACGATGGTCATTTGAGAACACTCGAGAAATGTAGAAAACACTTGCCTGCGGCTCGTGTTTTCTACATTTCCCTTGTTTTCTCAAATGACCACTGTGTTTTATCACAGTGTAATACACAGCTGAGGCTTCTTTATTTGTTAAATATTCCATGGAATGATTTCATGAGCAGATATGGTCTACACTGTATGTTTTGCAACTCTCAAAGCCTATATGTACATTTAAAGCAGAACATGTTAATATTACTCTCCAATTTGTCATCATTTTAATGCAGTTATTTAAGGATTTTATTCATACAGTAGTTTTGTATTTATAAGCTATGTTAAAAGAGATTTTACAAAACAATACAAAAATATGTTTTAGATATATAATGTCTATTGTGAATTACAAAATGCAGATGAATATACAGAATACTATGTGATTACAGCATGAAAACAATAGATGTTGAACTTCAGAATGCTGGAAACAAGTATTCTATAAATGATTTTTAAGAAAAATTGTTTTGACTTGCAATTCTCTTCATTACTCTTTAATTATGTGTTATTTTACATGGTCAGGTATTAATCCTGTAATTGCACTTTCTTCACCTCTTTTGACACACAGGGAAAGAGAGAGAGTCCTTGACTTTGTTCATGATTAGTGTCTTTTCCAGAGCTCAAAATGACCGGCTGACAGACAATGTCAAGCCACAATAGTGACTTGACTGGCCAAAAACATCACCCGCCAGTCATCATGATATTAATTCTTAAATAAACTAACAAATCCTCAACTGTAAATCTTTTGATTTGAACTCTTTATGAATATACAATTTATTATGACTTCCCACATGTAAAAAAAAATGTTCGCTTGCCTTATGCGTTTAAGATCGATTAAGATTGATAGGACCCAGTTCAAATGGCTGAGGTTACTCATCCAGAAAAATATTCTGCCATTTAAATGACTGCTGCAGTCCGTTCGAGAAAATATTCTTCTGTATGAACGGAAGAGGTTTTCAATTTGGAAAAACATTTGATTGGCAAAGGTTATTGATGGATATGGCAAAGGGAACCTGATCAGATTTAGCTTTTCTTGAGTGGGACACTTTAGATTTGTATAACTATCACACTTCTTTTACAGAACCTTTCTTTTTTGGTTAGTACCTCAAAGGTATTGCTCTGCAGATGTCAAGAAGTGTGTTGTTGTTCCTTTCAATTTCTGTCAAGTTGTTCCCAACTTAGGTACTATCGTACCCCAAAACATCAAAACGCTCATCTTGGAGTCGGCTCCCAGTCGTTTCCATCAAGCGGTAAATGTAACATTGAACATGAATCCAGTTTCTAATTCAAAACTAACCAATAAAAATTACTGTTAGAAAACAGATGAAAATAATTATTATAAACCAACAAAAAGCTGAAGGCCTTATCGTTATCTTTTGAGTTATTTTGTTTGTGAATAAAATATGAGACATTTTCAACTTGTTGCTTAGCATGTAACAAAATCTACCCACTGTGATAAGTGAATGATAAGTGATCATTAGTTTTTCATGAGTGAAATCTCTCTCTAAATATGGCTTCAACAGAGTTAAGATTTTTTTATGGCTTACACTCCAGAACTTAATTTTATTCACATCATAAGTATGTTCCCAACATGTGTAACTATAGCTGTATTCATAGTAACAGAACGATTTGTTGCATGTGCGTTTACACGTCAGGTGAGAATTGAGGAAACAGAAACTTCTTCTTTACACTGTATCTACATTTGTGTACTCAGTTATTTCTGAAGGCCAAGCATGCATGTTTGGTCTAGCAACGACTGAAACAAACAAATTATATTTTTGGGTTATTATCCATCATTACTTTAATTTTTTTGAAATATTCACAAATGAGATGTGTTCGAGCTAAAATTACTTTGGCTGGTTATCATGACTGGGCACAATCTGAAAATTATTTTGAGCCCTGTTTTCTGAGTATAAGTTGGAAGGTTCATGACTGTAGTGTGACAGAGGTTGATGTTATCTTCTACAGATTTTAACCTTGTCTACTAGAACATAAATTATTATTGACTAACAGTTATTGATTTCACTAGATCCACCTTACCTTTTTGACTCAAGGTAGTGTTATCTTTACAGATTTTACCCATGCTGTGTGAAAGAGCTAAGTGATGTTGGAGTAATTAAGTTAGCAGCTGGAACCTTTCATTCATTGGCTCAAACAGTTTGTTCTCAGGTTAGAACTGCTGCAAATAATAAATTATTTATGTACCTTTTCTGATGGAGAGATTTGCCTTTTTTGCTTGGATTATCCAAAGAAAATAGAAATCAGGAAAATATGATAAGCATTGAAATTAGGAAGATACTAAGGGACCAAGAATATATAATCTGATCTACTTTCACTCTGGCAGGTCTTCTCCTGGGGAGACAACTCTTGTGGTCAGTTAGGACGCAAGAAAAGCATGGCTTTACAACCCAAAAAAATCAGGGTAAGTGCATGTAATTGTGAGGTATGTACTGCATTGAATATCACATAGTGGCCAAAGCAGCCTGTAAGTTGAATGTGTGATCCTTTTTTAATGGCTTATGTGATGAAGATGAACAACATGAAATGATGTCACTTTCTAATACTTATTTCATGACTCATAAAAATGTATGTCTGCTTAGCATATTTATTTAGTAAAGTTGATTGGACCATTCATCAAACTCACACTTCTGTTTCTGTGGCCTGTTTCACTGGTGGGGTTGTACTCATTACAAGTGGTTATGTGACCTGAATTAATTAATTAATTCAAAATGGCACTGCGAGAAAAGACAGCTGTTGAGTGAAAAATGAATAGTTCTGCTTACATTATTTCACAAGTTACCCTGATAACATCAGAGAGTAGCTACCAAAATTGGTCTTCCTTGGTCAAACACAGTTACCCCAGTAATAGTAATATTATCTTTAACAAAGTGGTTTTCAACTGCCTAAGAGAACTAATCCAGCTAGTGTCAATATTTAAAGGTTGCAGTGAATGTTTTTCTACTGATTTGTACTTTTTCATTGAAAAAAAATGGATAGGACAGTGTTCTAACCTATCAACATTAACTGTGTCTTAAGAAGTCATTCAAGGTTACTGTAGACCTTCAAGGACTGATTTTGTCTAAAATATTTTTTCACTCTAATTCTAAACTTCCTTATCATCTGAATTAGGTAGAGGTCGAAATGAGTGGAATCAACTAAACTAGCCGAACTACAGTAGCAGATTGTCATCATGCGCTCTACCACAAAGTTTTTTCAATTGAAGGGTAGAGTGCAAAACCATGCTAAGTGACGATCTTAAGTGTTTTTCTTTTTTCTGCAAAAGCGCCTGAAATTTTGCATGCCGGTTTCAATTGAACAGAAAACCAAAACCCTGTATTTTTTCGTTGGTTTGCCATTCCTTTTCAAAGAAATAACGTATGCAAACAACACTCAGTTTTCCAAGTGGCCTCTTTTGGAGATCTATTGTTAAACGAAAAACAAAAGAAACCTTTTGTTTTTGCTAAAGGATGAAGTCACTATAATATCTTAATCTCTTACTGATGCTTCATTGGTGCAAGTACATGTAGATAAGGCGGTGGCTAGATGGGCCAGATTCAAATTTGTTTTGCCATGACACTGGCTCGATACGAGGTCGCTCATTTTTTTTTTCATTCTGTTTCTTTACTTCTTTCAAAAATCAAGATATCTATTTAAAAAATTCCGAATGAAGCTGGAATCCGAGGAGAGTTTTTATAGAGGTTATTGTGACATGAAACACAACACGAGGATTTCGATCGAGCGTCAAAGCAAAGAGAAGTGATGGAATACAGCTCTTTCGACGAATATCTTAAGCATTGTTTTTAAGTACCTTATAGCCTGCCTGGTGCTTGAGAGGCATCATAAAGCCTTGATAAACCCGTAAGTCACCAACACGTTTTAAATGTGTTCTCTAACTTCCAACGCAACGGATAAGCCACTTATTATCGGCGTTTGAAGTCAGGTCAATCCAGGCAGCAAAGTCCAAGAGCAGTTCTTGCCCAAGAAAAAAACCTTGTCGTGAGTTGTGGCCCATTTGCCAAGTGTTGCTAGCATCAAAGTTTGGAAAGTGAGAACTGCTTTTAGACTTATAAAATTTGTCTTGTATTGTCGGCCATGTTTACCCGCGCACGAGGTGTAAAAAAAACCTTCCCGGCATGCATTGCGATCACTTTCTGCAGGGCAAGACAAGACAAGACAAGACCGGCAAAATTTATTAACTCACACTTAAACTAACTTCAGAGCTTGGTTTTTCCTTTTTTATTTCAACATAATAATGGCCAACAAGACGCAATTGATTGAAACATAGATCTGTGATCCAGGTTACGTTGATTTTATTTGAAATCGGCATGATTTGTAGTGTCAAACTTCTGGGATCAGCGGCCATGTAGATGTACAGAGACCTGTACGTTGCACAGAAGGGTTAATCTGTTAATCTGTCAGCCCTACATTTTTAAGCTTATACGTCACAGGAAGTTAACATTAATTTTTGTTGTAAAATCAACATCCTTGCTCCCACGCGTTAAAGTGAAATCAACATTCTAACCTAGCAGTTTTGACCTGAAATCGATGTTTTTGAGCATACAGTACCGCTCAAAATTAAGTTGACACTCGAAACTCGAACCTCGAGACTCAATCCTCGAGCCTCGATGCTCGAAACGTTCGAGGATCGAGTCTCGAGTCTCGAGTCTCGAGAAACAAGGCTTTCTCGAATATGCAAAAACTCGAAAGGGGTTCGAGGAAACGATTTATTTCTCAAAGGAAGAATAATAAAGTACTGCTCACACCTACAGTAAAGTACAACTGTTTCGCGTCGATCGTTATCGCGTGAAAACATTCGACCATACGATAGCGGACTAAACGTGATTATTTTCTGAGACATTTTGTGTTAAAAACTAAATGTAGACCTGCAAGCGACAATGGAAACTTACTGGTAAATGCGGATAATCCTTTACGTTCAGGACCGTTTGCAAAATTGCTGAAAATATAAAAGCTCCTTCTAGTACTGTAGCCGACAAGAGCATTCGCAGCGCCATGGAGTCCAGCGGCAATCGAAGCGCAGCATGTTTGTTTACTTTGCATTTCAGATTGTGAACTACACTGAAGTTAAATTGATGGGTAACACGGAACATTTTTTCCATTGACTGTAGTCCTCGAAGAAATAACAACAAATCGCCTTCCCACTTCGGTTTTGACAAATGGAGGCGCAGTGTCGAAAAGCTGCATATTTTCCTTTAGGTGAAATTTGGGTGAATGAAATATAGTTTCATTCGAAGGAAAACGTCTTCGTTTGAAAGAAACACTATTCTAAGTCATCTTCCAGGAACTCTGAAGGTGTTTTTTTGACTTACTTATCCATTTCTTTTTAACAGTGTAACACTTTTCATTTCGCACGGCGGCACCCAACTTGCATGTTTCGCCGAAAACAGAGATTTACCTGGATTTGCTGGCTTCGTTTTCGTGGTAGAAATATGCGACTTCTCAGTTTTCGCGTACAATTTCTACAGTTTTAATAAATATATCATTTTTGAATTAAGTTTTGTACAGAGAAACTAAAAAATGCCCGCAGAAAATTGCTAAACTTGAAAGATTCGTTCCCAACGCGCAGCTATTATTATCCTGGAAAGAAATTTGATCCGGGCAGATTTTGATCACGTGCTAGGCAACCACTATGAGCGCGTGTCACGCAATCAACAAAACATCGCTATAAATTCGCCATTTGCTTCGTCTAAACACTTGATTACAGCTCACAACACGTTTAAAAATAAATTTGACCAAATTCGTGCTGGCATAAAATTTATTTACCTCCAGAATACTTCCGTGATCGGTTACAGTGTATTCTGACAGATCAGACAAACATGCAGCGTTTTCACCGCCAATTAGAACGTGTTCTTTTTCTCATGCTGCAATGCAAGCGAATGTATTTTCAATCGAGAAAACTCACCAACATATTTTATTTTTGCGCGATTCATTTATTCGATAGCACAACCGATCGCAACTAAACACCCTCGTTCCCTTATCTGTGTTTACAATCGAATCGGTCGCACGCAACATGATAATTATTTGTTTTCGGATTCCAAAGTGAGCGGTAAGATTGCTCGCAAGACTGGTAGTCTGCATGTACACGTATTTGGTTTACGGCCCGTCTGTTCAATTAATTTCTCAAGAGATCAGTCAAGGGACAAGCTCATTAACTTTCTTGACTCGCAACTCGATCCTCGAGACTCGATCCTCGATCCTCGAGACTCGATGCTCAAAACTATCGAGGATCGAGTATCGAGTCTCGAGGCTTGAGGATCGAGGTTCGAGGGACTGTCAACTTACTTTTGAGCGGTACTGTACGCGCTGCGTGAAATGAAGATTTTGCTTGTTTTTAAGTGAAATCAAGAGCCTTGCCATCGGGCCTTAACGTGAAATCAACATTCTAACCTATTTTGACCTGAAGGTAACGTTTTAGAGCTTACGTGCTCCGTGAAATGAAGTTCTTGCTTGTTTTTAAGTGAAATCAAGAGCCTTGCTATAAGGAATTGATGTGAAATCAACATCCTAACCTATTTTGACCTTGAAGTCGACGTTTTTGAGCTTATGCGCTGTGTGAAATGAAGATTTTGCTCGTTTTTAATTGAAATCACCA
>CM042759.1:9943478-9995168 GCA_022496165.2 Catalaphyllia jardinei
TTTTACCTATTTAGACCTAAAGTCGATGTTTTTGAGCTTACGCGCTGCGTAAAATGAACTTTTCACTGTTCTCTAAGTAAAATAAGTCCTTAGCCCTAACCCTAAGCAATAACCCTAACCCTGAATGTTAACTGTAACCCTTAACGTTAACTCTAACCTTGACCCGTAACTGATAGTGCTAGCGCTAATTCTCAGCATTTACCCTAACCCAGAGCGCTAGCTCTAACTCTAAGCAATAACCCTAACTCTGAACATTAACTCTAACCTTGACCCGTAGCCGCTAGCGCTAGTGCTAACCCCTAAGCAATAACCCTAACCCTGAGTGCTAGCCCTAACTCTAAGCAGTAACCCTAACCCTGACTGTTAACTCTAACCTTGACCCATAACCGCTAGTGCTAGCGCCAACCCTAACCAGTAACCCTAAACCTGAACGCTGATGATGTGAAATCAAAATTTTAACTGTCTGTAAATGACCTGAAATCAACACTGTCTAAGCTTGCGTATTTTGTAAAATTAACATTTGGCTCTAATTTGAGTGAAATTAACGTCTTTGCGGTCGCACATTCATGTGAAATCAAAATTTTAACGGTTTTTACCTGAAATCAACACTTTTTAAAGGTTGCACATTGCAAAAGATCAATATTTTGCAGGATTTGAAGTGAAATTACCATCTTTGCAGTCACATGCAGACGTGACAACAAATACAAGTTTTTGCATACGTGATATTTTGAAAACAAAGAGTAAACCAGCGAAAAAATACAGGGTGATGTTTTTTCTATTCAATTAAAAATGGCATGCAAAATTTCAGGTGCCTTTGCTGAAAAAAGAAAAACACTTAAGATCGCCACTTAGCAGGGTTTTGCACTCAGCCCTTCAATTATCCAAGCCACCAAAGATCTAGACATGCTGATCGACAAGAACAGAGTCTGAAATTACGAAAAGATGGCCATGTGCAACTATATCTATTGTGGCACATTTCAGTAATGTCAGATACAATGTTTAAGTACATTTTTGTAATGATTGTATTTGTATGTTTTGCGAAACATGACTAGAATTTGTATTGTTATGTGAAACATAATTTAGCCTTTGCATTTTTACTTGAAATGTGATTGCTTGCTTCTTTTCTGTGAATGTGAAGCTGTTTTTCAATTTTTTTTTTGTGATGCATGAAAAGGCCAATATTACTTATGTGTGAAAGTGCTTTCAGAAGAGGTATAAAGTTGATTGACACAGAATGAATTTAATCACAGATATCTGACATGCATATGGCAGGCTTCAGGTCGATGAATTAGACAATCTTTTAGTTTTAATGTCAGCAAATATGTGCACTTGACTTAGCCTACCAAGTAAGTTTACTCAACAGTTGATCAGCCATCTTTTGTCCTTTTCCCTTTTCCTTCTTTTTGATTTATCTGCTGATTTAATTTATAAGATGTTGAATGTTTCCCAGGTACATGTAGCTGCAGACTTCACATTTCCTGATATGAAGTTTTTTTGTAAATATTAACACTGCACATTTCCCAGGAAATATCAAACATTTTGATTCAAATTGGCTGAGATATCTTTGTACATCATATTTGATCAAAACCTGGTTGCATATCAATTTTGCACACTATAAAAACCTGAATATCTCTGGAACAAAAGGAGATATTGGAAAATAGAAAACAGCATTTTTTCTCTCATACAGACTGCTTGTTTATGTTTCAAATAGGCTCATATAGGAAAATGTGATTTTCGTCATAGTACCACAGTGCCTGTAAAATGAAAATTATTTCTAAAATGCCATATACAGGAGTCGAAAAAAAACCCGTCTGGTCCTCCAAGACAAGTAGATTTTCCCTTCTGGCAAGTAACTTTCTCTCCTTTCTTGCCCATTGGGCAAGGACCCAGACAAGCCATTCGCCAACTAAATTTTTTTGATAACGATTTTGAGAAGAAAAGGTAAGCTTTAGGCCCAAGGGTAGTGTTTTGATGAAGACTGACAAAAATTATAATTTATAGCATTGTTTTGTTGATTGCGTGACGTGTGCTCACGGCTCAAAATTTCTGGGTTGCCTAGCACATGATCAAAATCTCCCCGATCAAATTTCTTTCCAGGATAAAAATAGCCGCGCTGGGAACGAAAACGCTGTGTTTATTTCTCAATTTTAGGAATTTTCTGTGTGCATTTTTTAGTTTATCTGTACAAAACTTAACTCAACAACGATAAATAAATTTAAACTGAAGAAATTGTACACCAAAACTGAGAAGTTGCATATTGCTATAACTGTGAAAACGAAGCCAGCATATTTTGTGCTAAAATCTCTGTTTTTGGCGGCGAAACATGCAACTGAGTTGGGCGCCGCCGCACGAAATGAAGTGTTATATTATTTAAAAGAAATGGATAAGTAAGCCATCAAAATACTTTCAGAATTCCTGAAACATGACTTAGAATAGTGTTTCTTTACAACGAAGACGTTTTCCCTCAACTGAAACTAAAATATGCTCTCGCTGGCTTTTCAAAACTTGACACTACCTGCATGTGTCAGAACTGAAGTGGGAAGGCGATTTGTTGTTAATTCTGCGTGTTATAAATTTCTTGCACTTCTCTTCACAATGACTTGGTAGAGCTAGACAAGGTGCAGGTGATCATTTAGGGAGTGGATCACGATCTTCGACAAATTGTACATAAACTATTGACTCAAGGCTGTATAATAATGAAGATACCAAGTGTGGAATACTAAGAACTAAGAAGTACACATGAAAGTGATCAGCACCAAGTGAATTACAGTCAAGATGGGTTTATTACTGACATTAAAACATGCAGTAGTTTGACTTCCATTCTTGGGTTCATGAATTATTAATGAGTTTGAAAACTTGGGCAAATGGGGAAGTGCCCTGGGCAAGCAAAATTTGAGGGTTACCGGTACTTGCCCAACAGGAAAGATGGAATTCAAATATTTTTCAAACCTTGATATATTATTAACATTTGCACATGATGCAGTGTTTTTCAGACATCATGATCTGGGACATTGCAGCAGGGAGTCACTACTCCTTATTTATTGGTGATATGGCCATTAGCAAGCCTGATGTTTATCTCTGTGGTCGTCAGCCGAGGTATGCATACAGTACTGTTGGTCAACTTAACATTTCTTAGTTAACTGACTTTATAAACATAAAGTATAAAAACTAAAGGTAACAGCAAGTGAAATTAAAAAAGATAGTGTGTCTCACATGCATGTATGTATAGGGGGATTCATGCTGACGTCATTGTTTACATTTTTGCTCATTTGCATACGGCTTTGCGTACAGAAGGAATCATGTTAGATATGAATTGACTCCAGACAGCTAAAGAGCTAGCAAAACTTAATACATGCTGAAATTCTTAGCTCTTCGTGTGTAATATTGAATGAGAAATTGTCTTTCAAAAACTGCAAAATTTCTGGGTGGCAAAAGCGCTAATGAGCTCATACATTCTTTGTTAAATTTTGAGTTTTTAAACCCGTGTTGCACAAAAAGTATTCAATACATCAGGCGTAAATTTATTGGTAGAGTTAATCGCACTATGACCTTTCAATATTCAGAACTGATTTATTCGTAGTGCCTTCCGAAACTGAATTGCCTATGCTAATGAGGCAAATATTGTAAACAAGGATTCCCCTATTATATATTTCTGCAAGGGTTTCATTATGGGCCAGGAACAGAACTCTGTCTGGCTGCTTCATTGATAACTATCTTCTATTACTAGTTATTTTGCTGTTGTGCTGCTTTTGGGTCTAACAGTTTTCTAAAAGGTTGAGCTTATTTCAGATCACTTCCCTTGTGTCAAGGTAATTCACCATTAATATTTGTTGCAAAAACAAGTGTTCTGCACGGAAGCCTACTGTAGAAATACTCCTAGTCACATTATGCTCTAGGAACTGGGATACCATATTTACTCAATTAAACGCTGCCCTCGAAAAAATGCTGCATTTTAGAGCAGAAATATTAATAAACACCGCCCTTGAAAAAAATGCCTTATCATGATGCGGCATTTATTCAAATAATTAAGTCAAGAAGCAAAATGCAGTGATAATCAAATTTAAGCAAGCCTAAAGAAATATTTTCCTTGATTGTAGCAATGGACATCATATTGTCAGTACATTTGAAGCTCAACACAATATGATCAAAACACAAGAACTATATAGAGTAGGTCAGCTTAAACAAGCTTTGGAAATTTGCTTTCATTGAAAACAATCTTTATCAGTTAGAAGTGAGTATACTTCAATGCTCTTTTAATGCAGCTCTTACCATACTACTGTTTGCAAGAAATAAATTGAATTTTAAATAAACGCTGCCCTCGAATAAAAGGCTGCACTCAAATCACAAAAAAATCAATAAATGCTGTGGTGTTTTTAATCAAGTAAATACAATAAGCTCCGGCCTGATGGGCCACTTAATTGACTTGTATGCAGACTTAACCTTTTACATGTATGTTGTGTAGTATATGACGGCACCATGTCTGTTTCAACTATCATGAGCTGGCCAATAGAGCATTTGATTTCCTTTTTTTTTACTGTATTAAAGATCAAAGTAATACTTTGCTTCCTAAAGTTTTAAATATTGATTTTGGAAATATTTTTAGTGCAATGCCAAGTGTGGCAGCAACAATGAACAGCATCAGAGAGAGCAGATCCATGCCCTCTTTAGTTAGTGATGATGACCCTGCAGCAACAGCCATCAAATCAACAGATAAAAGGGTGTTATCTCCATCACAGTCCTTTGATGACACAAAAGAACGATCACTACAGCATGGCAGAGTAGAAATTGTCAGGCTCACCATGTTTAGAACGGTTTGTTTCCAATAGCAATCAGAGAGAGTACACAATGAATTTAGTCAAAGAGATTTTCAGATTTATCAACTACACTTGCAGAAGGAAAAGTGAAAAAATAACAAAAAGGCTCTGTGGTTAACTTGCTAGGAGTTCAGTACAGAAAAGTCTTCCACTACTAGATAATACCTGGTCTTCCTGACAAATATTCTGGTCAAAGTGTAACAAGGTTTCTCTGAAGAGATTTTGCATGTGCATGTACCTGTTTTTTTAAGGAATTCAGGAAGCGCTACAAAAGAATATTCCACTTTAAAATTGCTGCCATAATTAATGAAGAACACTATAGGCCACATTAGCAGGGCAGGAAAAATATTGAAACTATCCAGTTGCCTAGTGGGCCAATAAATTTCAGTTTTTAGTTGCCCCTGCTAAAATATTACCTACCCAATAGGTTAGTAATGTTCACGCCTTATCAACTACATCATTCAACTCATTATTTTGTTCTTCTTGCAGTCTTAAGTTTTGAAATTGCTTTTGATTGGAAGTTATCATTAACAAGACTTCTGACAGAGGCTAATTTCACTTGCCCATCATTTTTTTTTTTACCCATTCTTTAAGTTGGCATGTAATTTCCTGGTTTAATGGAGGCCATTTCAGAGTGGTATGTGATTTTGTGGATTTGCATGTTGATTCAAGTTATACATGTACATGATTTCACCTCACAGAACTTTTGTTACACTTGTATTGTGAGGATTACCAGGTAGATTATAGCAGAAGACATTCTTGAAAAGAGTCAAATTTTAGAACCTTGCCTGTTTTGTTACCTTGGTTTGTAGCATATTATATTGACCAAAATGTCTCAAATGCACTGGTACTGTTTCAGGCACTTTACTTAGTGATTTTGTACATGTAGCCTTTCTAGAGGCGTTCAGTTAGTTGAGGTGCCACACGAAAATGGGCATGTAAAAAAAAGGAACAAGCCAGAGAAAGTAAAAGAAGACCTGTGGGTAAACTTAACAAAAGGTCATTCTGGTATAGCGGGATCTGGTATTCCCTCTGATTGGTCAATTTTGACAGATTTGTCAACACTCAAGTGTTACAGTCACAGTTGAGAAATGATTATGTGATATGGCGTTGGTCAGTGTAAAATGAGGTTGATGGGCCTACAGAACACACAGTTTGTGACATTTGTTCCTTTGCCATTCTCTTTTTGGTCTCTCAACCTTTCTTTGCTTTACATGTTTATTGCTTTTGTTGTGTTTTTAGGGCCCGGCTGTTTGATTACGACTGTTTGCAATGTACAGCATGTTGCTTCTTATCACAGATATCATATGTGATATATTTATCTTCATTGGACTTTTCTTCAGAGACTGCTGTAGCTTTACTTCAAGGAAGAATGCTGTGATTTCCAGTCGATTCCTGTAGATCTCCTGAGTAGGTTTTAGCCAGCTTCGTGGAAGGAGTATCTCTAGTGAGCAATTAGTCATTTAGTCATATTAGTCGTTTTAGTTTGTCATTTTGGTTGGCACTTTCAGTGATTTTCGTTCTACAATTCCCAGGAATTATTTCTCATCACATATGCTGACAATTGAAAACCACAAGCCGACAGTCATGCTACACTGTATATTTCTCTCTAGGTCTTTCACTTTCTCTGGCTCGCTCCCTTTTGTTAAGTTTGCCTAGCTGCAGGCATTCTTTCACTTTCTTTTGCTGCATTTCTCCGATACTTTTTGCTCACTGTTTTTCCCACTGTACTGCAACTAACTGAACGCTCGGAAGAGGCTAGTGATTTTGCAGCCTCATCTATTGGTGCAAACTGAGATGATGACTCAGTGATTTCTCAATGATTTTAAAATATGGCGAAATTTTGAAGTTTTAAATTAGATTTAAATGCGTCAAAATGTCATTTAGAGTGAAAAGGCTTAACTCATTTATTCCTAGAGAATTCCTTAACAATCTCTATGTTATGTATGCCTTTTTCATGCTCTTTTCCTAAGATCACTAGAGATTACAACCAAACTGATGAAAACTAACAAGATCCATTTCACTTTCATGCTATTTTCGGCTTGGATGTTTGTTTGTCCATGGATGAAGGCAAACTCTGGATTTTCTTTAGTTCCTTTATTTTTCATTTTTTTAGAGCCACACTATTAACAGTACAGGTTGTAATAACTTGTAACCAGAAGCATATGATATGCTTCTGTTGTAACCTATTGTCTTTCTTCTGCTAGGTTGGGCAGCTCAGGAGTGTAACGGCTAACACAGAACACTGTGCTTGTATAGCAGGCAGGTCAGAATGAAACTTATAACCAGGGACATAGCTAGTAACAGGCAAACCAAGGCACTTACCTCAGGGTTGGTGCAAAACCTGGATGTCTCAATCTTGAGACCCCCATCTAGACCCCTATTTCTTCCAAAAAATACAGGCTCCTGATTTGAATAATTAGGTGGCTCAAAACAGTTTCCAGCACTTAGATTTTGATGGGTCATTATAGCCACCTTTATCACTTGATGCTACAATCATGGTATCAGAAAACAAAACTGCTGAACTATTGATGAACATGTTGTCATCAGTTTTGTAACACAATAGGTTACCATAGCAGCAGTATCACCCACTAAAAACACCCTTAATAAAGATTTAGGGGCTTATAATTCAAAAGAGAAAATTGAATATGCAAAAATGAGTTAATTTTTGACTTTAGAGGAAAAAACAAAACCGAATACAACAGAAATTCCATTCTTTCACTGTAACGGATAGCATTTAAGAAAACACCAGAAAATAAAGATGAAAAACACATGTAAAAACCAATTTAAAATAAGAATTTGGGCAATTTTTTCACTTCCCGACGAAATAATACAGCGCAGCGAGACAAAGATGAAAGTTGTACATCGACCGTGGCTTTGCCAATCATGCTAAAAGCTAAATTCAACTTAGAACTAATACTCTACATTACCATTTTTGTTTTCTAAAGTCCAGGCAGCTGCTTTAAAGCTGCAAGCTGTATTCAAAATTCACTTGAAAGTTTTTTCATCTTGTTTTCATCGCAGTTGAAGGAAGAAAAAATTATTTGCCAGAAAGGTTTGAGGGCTCCATTCTTAGGCCACCCAACATCGACTTATGTTTTTCCTTTTCATATTAGATGCCAAAGAAGCAATTTCTCCATTTTAGGAGTAAAAACAAGACCCTGGAAGTTTGTAGATTTGGCCTGCAAGGCTCCATGATATTACCTGGGTTTTTCGAGCGCATGATTCTAAGACAAAAACTGTCTTTCTAGGACCCCTATGTCCTCTAAAAATATTTTCAGAAAGTCCATTCTCATTGGTGTATTTGTCCTTAACAACAATACAACAATGGGAGGACCAAAATATCTTCAGAGAGGGTAGGAAAGGCAATTGTCCTCACATGCTCTTTTATGGCCGGTTACGGCCGGCACAAGAAATTGGGGGTGGGTTTTTCCTTGGCCAGTTACGGCCGGCACGGCATGGGTTAAACAGCGGCAATTTTGATGCCACTGAATTGACGTTTAGTGCATAGGTTATGTTAAAGTTAAAGCTCAATGGTATTATTAAGAAACAATGCAAAACACAATGGCAAGAGTATACACAAGGAGATGTTACGCTGTTGAAAGCATTCATGAAGGTATCAGTGATCCTTGTCTGAGACAATTATAAAGAAAGTACTGCTTCTTATCAGATCACCAAGCAAGTAATATTTCTCATTTTTCCCTATTTCTTTCTCTCCATTTTCCCACAGCAGCTAATATAAGTGATTTTTTTCATTTGCGGGTTTGGTGGTTATCTTTTGCAGTTTTACCTCACATCTGATTAGTCATGAAACAATAAACATTCCAGAAAGTTTCTCTGGTGTTCACAGTTTTATGGGAAAGACTGTAAAAAGGAGTGACCCTTTCCATCAAGTAATATAAATATGCAATTTTGACTTGACCGAATGACATAGTTTACAGACAGTGTCAGTGTGTGAATGTACTTTACAATGTTGCAAAAAACTAAGTGCAACATTTTAAAAACCTGTCTTTTACATGCAGAAACATTCAGGCAGAGCTGTCAAAAGTTGACATGTTCATGCTCTAAAATTTAATGTTAATAGAGTTCTAAAGTGTGATGTCACAAATAATTAAATCTGTGAAATTATGGGATTGGACGCCATTTTCGAATGGAGTATCCTCAAAAAGGTTCCTTGCCAAAACTTAGCTCTTAATTGTAATTCCCAGCTGAAATATGAAGGATTGAAATTTGATACTGCCCCATATAAATCTCTCTAATTTTGAGTCAGTTCTAAACTGAAGGAACAGAAACAAATTTTGGAGGGTTTGTATGGAATGCCATCAAACTTTGATTCCTTATATCTCTACCGGGAATTGCTATTCGGAGCTGATTTTTGGGATGAGGACGTCTTTTAGCATGCTCTATAAGAATATGGCATCATATCCCATAATTTCAAAAATTTTATTTTTGTGACATCATCACTTTAGAACTCTATTGTTTCAAATTAAAAATGTGATAGTTTATCTAGACACACTTGAATGTTTTAAACAGGGAATAACATGGTGTAAAGTTGACAGTTCATGGTAGCTTGATATATTATTCTGCAGGATTTGAGAGTCTTAAAACCCCAAGGAATTTGAGGCCTTAGATAACGTTAAGTAGTATATCTAAAAAAAGTTGGATGTATTAGTTTGCATGAGGTGGGCCCTGTGCCCTACGAGAGCTGGGTGCAACAATGTTTTAGCATCTAAATCAGCTCTGAGAGCACTTGTGCTGAGTTAGAAGGATATACCAAAGAAATTTTTAACACATTTTTCAGTGATAAGAGTGGGAAGTTGGAGATCATTAGTGAACTTGCCAGTAAAGAGAGGTTATTCTACTATCAGCTGGCTCTCATTTGGCAGGCTGTTCTGACACCGTTGTTACAATCAGGTAATACAAGTGGTGCTGTGATCAAATTTTTACCCCTTGATTTTTTAGGTGTATTGCATAGAATTTGATGAAAGAATGAAAACACTGTTTGCAAATACCTGCATTAGTTCCAGAATAGTTCTACTGCAAACACACCTAGGGTTATACATGTAAGAGATTTGACTCCCATTGCAACTCACTCTTTTCCAGTCTCCACCCACTTGATTTCAATATGTTCATGATTTTCAGCTTGAAAAACATAAAACAAGGGTTTTCTGGATCATGTATACAGAGTGCCATTAGCAAATACCATAATGGAATGCCAAAGGTTGTTAGAAGAGCTTTCAATATTGGGAAGATCAGGAACCCAGTATGTTGCCATGGTACCAAAACTGTTAAGCTTGTATTGTGGAGCACATTTAGTTGAATTCCACTGCAAAGAATCAAACATTTCTGATACAAATTGGCAACTGCAAATTTTAAAATCTTAAATATCTCTGGAATGAAAAGAGATACGGGTATTTGAAAAAGGTAAGCATTATCTTTCTGCTCATGCAGACTTTGTTTTAAAATGGCTTAGATAGGAAAGATGTGATTTTCATCATAGTACCATTTTGAAAGACATTTAATACTGTATTAATTTCCCAGAGTGAGTACTTTTCTAAGCTGAGGAGATGAGATCATGAATTGTGAGAAAATGAATTAAAATCAACATTGATGTGGCTTGTTATGGCTTGCTTTTGTAGAAGTATGGTCATGCCTGGCCTTACAGGAGGTGGGAGAAGTGTTAGCTCCTATAATACAATCTTTTTATGGCATCATGAAGTGTGTCTCCACAAGTCTTGTGGCTGTTACCCAACTTGTGAAATCAATGAAGAGTTTCTATGAATTGTTTCAACTGTGCTGGTCAGATGAGTTTTTGCAAGCATTTGAAAGGTATAAAATTATGTTACCACTTAGCACTGCTGCCAGTGATATAAAGGTGGCCAAACACTGTTTACCTTCTCTGTTTAGATTTTGTAAAGCTTGCTCAAATTTTTGACTGCAATCTGACATTAAAGGAGAAGTAAACACACATTCTTCAGTGAAGTTCACTATGTCCTCTATCAACTCCATGATGAGTGTCCCTTCTAGGCAAAGATGATCAACAAGGAGATGAGCTTGTATGGCCCGCTCACATGCCCACATTTATCACATGTCTTAGAAATGGTATCAGTTTACTGGCCATGAAATGCCCCTGCAAAAATCAAGCGGGGTGGTCATTTTGGTGTCCTTACAGGAATGTGGATTTTTCTTCATATAACTGTGCACAGGTCAACCAGCTCCAGAAAGCTGCAGTTTAAAATTAGGTTTGCATTCCTGAAATGCATTAAATCAATAGTTTGTGTAGGGGAAAATGAATTTCAGGTTGCAACTTAAAAGTTGCAATAATTATAATACACAGATTTAGTCATAGTGGGAGTCGTGGTGGCATCATGGCTAGTGCGCCCAACCCTGGAGTGATTAGTCCAGTTTTGAAATTTAGCCAGGGACATTGTGTTGTGTTCTTTTTGCAAGACACTTTGCTCTGACGCTGTATACATGTATTTCCACCCTGATGTATAAATGGGTACCAGTGAAATTATGTTGGACATGATGGACTAGCAAACCCATCCAGGGGGAATAGAAATACTCCTGGTCACTTCATGCTCCTATACCTGCCAACTTTTTTTCAGTAAAATGCGTGAGATTTTCGTCTCTACAGAAACTGAATTTCCGAAGATTTACCGACAGCTTCCAAAGATTGCCAAAGTTTTTGAAAGACTTCTGAAGTTCTCCGAAGATTTCCGACGACTTCCAAAGATTGCCGAACATTTCTTGACAACTTCTGAAGGAAATCGAAGGTGAAGAATTAAGACAGATTTCTGACGACTTCAAAACTGGGCCAGTGCCAGTGATTTCTAAAGGATTTCCAGCCAGTCTCAAGCGTTATTAAAGAGTTCTGAAGATGTTCTGATGACTTCTCAAACGTTTTTAAGCATATTACACTTGCTATTGTCAGTTAGGCATGAGAAATGGGTCTGAATGCATGAGATCACAATTTTAGGTCCGCAGGCGTGATACTCATGCATATTACATGAGAGTTGGCAGGTATATGCTGCTGAAACTGGGATAAGCTCCAGCTTGAGCTACTTGACTCCTTTACCAACCTTAGGTTTTATTAATAAGTGGTGTGAACTCTTGTCTTTGCTGGTAGGTTCTCTGAGTGCTTTAGCAATGGTGTGGCATTTGGTGTGTTCACAGCATTTTCAAATGTATCAAGGTATAGTGTTGCAAACTATGACATGTTATATCATTTTATCTAGATTACCAAATCCTGCAATGTGGTTGGCTAAGCAAGTGGGCAAAATGCGGCTATATATTGATAACTTCTTTTTAAATGGGAAGTAAACAGATAGACAGTAGCTTTAAGTAGGAATATAATTGAAACATTTTGAGAGTTGTGGAAGTCCTTGTAAATGTTGGGAACAAATGATGCATGTAAAATATCTTCAACAAGTTTCAATTCAAATCCTCAGCAAATGATCACAAAACTGTCAAGCACTTTGAAAATCTGCTTCCCCATGACATCTGAGAACTTTCTTGGATATGTGTGTATATATACGCACATGTTGACTTCTGTGGTTGGCAATCTTTTATTCCATGAACACACAGAATAATAATGATGGATACAAGTTTTATACATACATGAAGTCAGAAGTTGACAAATGTAGCCAAGATTAATGTTGACAACAAGAAGTACAGCAAATATTGCATGTAGCAATCACTCCAAGCTTTACAAAAATATCAAATCTCTTGATCTACAGTAGTGGCTGAAATGGAACGAATTTGAAGTTTGCAGTTGAAGTTGAAGGTTTACAAGCACTGAAACATAACTTCATGTCAAGCCTCTTGCTTCTCTTAGTTAACTGTGTTAAATTATATTTAACTATATTATTTAAAATTGTAACAGGCTCTGAGGCTTTGAGGATAAAAGGGGACCTCTAAGCTTTGGTGCTGTCATAGTATTTTTAATTAATAATGTATATCAAAATTTGCCTTTTACTTTAGTTCGTAATTTTGTAACAGATATTTGAGCATAGTAAGGGTACACTGAATTTAAAATATTCAGATTCCTGACAAGCGACTGCTTAGTAATCTGAGTGGCTTTTATTAGATCAGTTTGATCTTAATAAATTATTTTATTAATTAAGTTAGTCAATTTTTGCTTTGTCTATCTTTTCTTTAGTGATATAACATCTCAAAGCAGAGCTGTCTTAAGTGATATTTTAGATGATACGACACAGGTAATCAGCCATATTTGCCATATAATAATAATTATACCCAGTCCCAGTGCTACTTTACACTCTATGGAAAACTTCTTGTATAACTGATTGTAGCCTCTATTTATCGCACAGACAGAGGATTATTATGGTTAATCTAATCGGTTTCCGTTTGTTACAAAATGCAGACAACAAATATACATATACTTAATAAAACAAGGAATTTTCAAATATTATTGTCTGACGAATAAGATGAACCTTACACCTTCAATTTGCTGAAGTCATCCGGTACTGGTTTCATTTATTTGTTGACTACTAAACTGTCCAAAACTAATCATGCCAATTGGTTAATTATGTTTGATAATTAGCAGATAAAAACCCATTTCAAAGCTTGCATAAACAAACACAATAGACTGATTGGGCCAGAGATAGATACAATAAACCTACAAACTGGCAGTTCTATATCAGCTGATTAATAAAGTTACAGTAGAAGCTAGTCCTCGTAAGTAGACACTCACGGCATATGAAAAAGCTGTGCATAACTGGAGTTGGCCGCTTAACACTGAGCTTACAATAAACACTGGGAATTCAATAAAAATACCACCAAATTTTAATTTTTCATTTATTTTATTGCTATGTACAATTCTGTGATAACAGAGATAACTGCATTTATACTGGAGCTCTGGTGCCAAGTGGAGCACCATACCCATATCAAAAAGTTAAGGAAACCCTAGAATTGATTCTCTCATGGTTATCAATTGGCTAGTGGTATTGCTCATGGTGACTATGACAATGACAGAGTCGTGCAAGATGGCACCCATACCCCAGCCAATAGGCTAACAATGACATGCAGCCTATTTTATAAGCGTACTTTTTTGATATTTCACATACCTGTTATATTCAACTGACACCTGTTAAGTCAAGATATCCACTGACCAGCATCACGTGATCTTATGGAATGCTCAAGTTTAGAGCTTATTGAGGTCACATGTTTTAAAGTTGACTGCTGATTGAGTGCTACTTTTCAGTTGGATCCCAGGCTCAAGTCAGGTTAACTTGTTGTAAATAGTTGTTTGTAAGCTGGCTAAAGTTTAAACCCAGGATTACCGTAAATGTATAATTTTTTCTTGAGTACAAAAGTTTTCCAATATTTTTGTTTTGTGTAGTTTGAGATTGTCCAAAGGCCAAACAATATACAGAAAACCTCACCACAAAGTTACAAAACTCAAATCAATATTCAATAATATGCAGTACTCTAGCAGAAGAAAGTGGACTGAACTAGGTTTCGTTCATTTATTTGATCTACAGATCTGTTTCGTGGGAGTGTTTCCCACTCATCAGGATCCAAATGATGACGTTGACTAGTTGGCATTTTATAGAGCTCCCTTGGAATCACGCGTGTGTTTACAATATTAGGTGTTTTTCTGCAAAAATCTGTTTACATGCCTGCAAGTGCGCGCAAGTTCTGTTCTTTTGTTAAGGGTGGCAAGTTCTCGATTACATATAATGTAAAACTTTTCTAGGATGCACAATTTGCATCTTTTAGTTGCATTGGAGTATGACTGCGCCCTGTTGAGGATTTTCCATTTAATCGTATAATCTACTTTAGCTTTCTTTAACTGCCATACATGTGTGCTGAGCTCCGTTTGGTTGCTATATGCTTCATTTCTAAACGATTGTTTGTGATTGGCAAAGCTAGACTTAAAAGTCTGTGTCGGTTAATCCCATGTAGCATTCGCTCCCCTGTTCTGTTGTTATGGTGGCTTGGTATACGATGCCCCTTGTGAGGCACTGGTTCTCTAGTGGGCAGTCCTCTTTCTTGCGGCAATTACAAAGACTGGCGTGGCTTATGCTCTCGCCTGAGTTGGCTTGCTTCAGCAGGCGCTTGTTATGTGTGGCGATTGTACTCTTGGCATTAGGCATACAGCTGTAGGATAGTTTAAGGGTGTTGCGGTTGAATATAGGTCTAAGGGCGTGACCTCTGGGGAAACATTCACAGACGATGCACAAGAACTTTAAAAAACACGCAAAAACGCAAAAACACCTAATATTGTAAACGCATGCGTGATTCTAAGGGAACTCTATAAAATGCCAACTAATCAACGTCGTCATTTAGATCCTGACGAGCGGGAAACACTCCCACGAAACAGATCTGTAGATGAAATAAATGAACAAAATCTAGTTCAGTCCACTTTCTTCTGCTAGACGAAGCTCCTATACTGTTGAGCACTCTCTAGGGCAAACCGGACAACATATCCAGTATTGCAGTACTCTATATATACCGCACTTAGTGGTACTTAGGCACTTAGGGAACGCAACAGTGGAAAAAACTGCTGTAAATACATATCCTGGAAGAAGACTGGAGGTAAGCCGTAATTAAACAGTTTATCACCGGCGAGCGGAGAACTAGAGTATGTTGAAACAAGAAGAAGATCTGCTATCAGTAGGAGAGTTCACGGAGACAAGGAAACGTGTAATGACCCAAAAAGCTATACAGTACACAGTCGAAAACAAACAAAAACGGCAAGAAGTTCAGAAAGGGAACTAAGGCGTATAATAGAGTCTTTAGAAGCATTAGAGCCGAAATCTTGTAGCAACAACATGTTACGTGAGCTCATGGCAACAGAGGAATCTGATCTTATCCGACAAGAGCTAGCCAGCCTGTACAAACAAGATAAACGTGGGGTATGCGAAAGTCAAGCCTTTCCAATGGAAGAAAACGCGACCTTACAACTTGCAGACCAGTTAATATCAAAAATAAAGAACGCCCAGAAACCTGACAAATAGTCAGAAACAATGTCTGTTCGAAGTCGTGACTCGCGCCGCAGCTGCGTGTCGCGTGCGTCTACATCATCAAGCATGATAAGAATGAGAGCGTTAGTTGAGGCGGCAGCAGCCAAAGAGCAGGCGGAATATGATCGTCTCATGGCAGAAAAAGAAAACAAGATGAAACATCGCGAAGCAGGAGAGGAGAAATGCCGACAACAAGCACGTGCAGAACACGAGAGATGTTGCTATCATGTCTGCAGAAAAAAGGGCCGCAGTAGCGAACGCAAAACTTAAGGCAATTCAGGAGTCCTTCGTAGAAAGGGAATTAAGCGATCCCATAGTTCTCCCCGATATGGAAATTACCAAATGCCAAGAAAGAACCATGACATGGGTTAATAGCAGCTATCCCCTGAATGACATATGTGATTCCACCCCTAATGGCGCCACCGCCCTCAACGATGGGCATACAACTAAAGGAGAAGGGCACACCTCCGCCAACCTGAATGTAGCCGGAGAAAAACACCCCCCTGTCAACGAAAACGTTCCCATAGAGGATCACACCCCTGTTAACATATGCATCACTGGAGGAGAACACCCCCTTGTTAGAGAAACCACACCCAAAGAAGGACACGCCCCTGTGGAAATGCACAACCCTGAAGAAAGATATGCCCCTACCGGACGGCACAGCTTAGTCACAACCCTAACAACGGAAGTTACTCAAAAGAGGGCGCCGCCTACAAACCCACAAAAGGAGTCTGTTAAAGTTATTGGAGAGCCTCCTCCAAGCACACATTACACGTTCAACTACCCACATCCCTGCGGATTCTCATTTAAGCAACCTGCACTACATTCAACCCTCAAAGAAATGTCTTCAGACATTGCCTTAGAAACCTTCGCTGCAAGTAATCAACGACTCATCGTGAGCCTCGCTAAACAGAGCTTACCTAAGTGCCATCCCGATCTGTTCAACAGAGACGTCACCATGTTCCACTCGTGGAAGAGATCCTTCAAAGTGATGGTTAGGGATGTGGACGTAGCTGCCGACCAAGAAATCAACTATCCGAGGAGTTACACAAACAGGGAACCCCAGCAGCTAGTAGATAGTTACAGAAAGAGGCATGGCGATAATCCTGCCTCCACTGTAGCAGAACTGTGGACGGAATTGAAAAGACGATTCGGTAACACAGCAGCATTGACACAGGCTCTTCTTGAACGACTATCTTTGGCGGCAAGCTTTGGAGAGAAGGATAACACCTGGACTGTCAAATGACCCACTTGCCAGGCCTGGCCTGCTTGAACTACCCGATAGCAATACGTCCTATCATAGAGAAACTTCCAGCTTCCCTCAAAGCCAAGTGGGAGAAGGAAATAGTGCGATATGCAGAGAAGCGCAACGACGCCTACCCCACCTTCTGCGAATTCTCGAAGATAATCCAGAACCAATCAAAACTGAGAAACCACCCTAATATTTCAGCAGGAACTGCCACGCAGAACAGTCAGACACAAAATCGTCGTCGAGAGAAGAGAAAAGGAAGACTCCCTCAATCCGGAGACGAGACTAAACAAACCCTAAAGACTAGCATGGATGCAGCTGATGATAATGCACCAAGAAAGGAAAACCCACCACCCCCGAAAGCAAAACATTGTGTATTTCACAAACGAGCCGGCCACGAACTTACAGAGTGCATGACCTTTAAGATGACGGTCAAGGAGAGAGAGCAGTGGGTCAGGGAGGAAAGAGTTTGTTTCCGCTGTTTCTCACCTAACCACGTAGCCAGTGTGTGCACAGAGAATGTGAAGTGCAGTATCTGTGGCAGCAGACGACACCCTAACCTTCTCCATCTGACCACCGAGGAGAAGAAGGAAAGAGCCAAAGAAACGAGAGCCAAGGAGAGCCAAGAAAATGTTAATCTTAAGTGTACATCAGTTTGTAAAGGCACCCCGGGCGGACTGTCCTGTAGTGCTAGTGGACGTCTAGTGCTAGTGGACGTCTACAGAGAGGACCACCTCAACGACGTCCATCGAGTTTACGCTATCGTGGACGACCAAAGCAATGCCTCAATTATTAGCACTGAGCTGGCAGACAAGCTGAACGCCAAAGGCCCAGATTAGAAGTACTACCTCCCGACCTGCGGAGGCGACAAGGAGGTTAGATACGGCCGGAGAATATCGGGCCTCAACATAAGGTCCACTCATGGGAGAACATCAAAATTACCTACCCTCATAGAGTGTGACGGTATCCCACAGGAGAAGAAAGAGATTCCGACACCAGAGATCGTAAGAGAGCATCCCCACCTCAGGAGTATTGTCGAAGAGATTCCCCCTCTCGACAAAGAGATGAAGATCCAGCTCCTGATTGGCAGAGACGCACCAGAACTCTTGAAAGTTAGAGCATTCAAGAACGGCCCAAAGGGCGCGCCGTGGGCCCAAAAGCTAGCATTAGGATGGACCATATCCGGCCAGGCCTGTCTAGACCTAACAGATCGTCCCATCCATATTCAAGCGAAGAGAACTCCTATCGTGAGAGATGAGATTGTGGACACGACTTCTACTGATGACCTGATTTCCTATAATCTCTCAGCCCACGCAGCCCACACCGCGACGAACACAGGGGCTGAATACGAGTTAGTCAGATGTCCCAACACATTGAATTCCAAGAAAGTTTCACCGAAGCCTGTGACTCCAGGAGTCCAGTAGAAGGCGTCTACCATGAAACAGAGAACGACGACATTGCAGGCTTATCAATCAATGATCGCAAGCGAGATAATGGACAAAGGGATCCACAAAAACGAGGGAGGAAACTGGGAAATGCCTTTACCGTTTCATTCACACAACGTATCCATGCCAGACAAAGGAGGCTATGCGGTCAAGCGCTTGAACGGGCTTCTGCGAACTTTCAAACGTAAACCTAAGATGGAGAAGGACTACCTCGAATTTATGGGAAAGATGCTAGACAAGGGCCATGCAGTACCAGTTCCTGACTAAGAAACATCATCCAAACAGGGCTCCGGACAACTATGGTATCTCCCCCTCTTTGGAGTATATCATCCCAAAAAGTCAGACCAAATTCGAGTATTCTTCGATTCCTCTGCTGAGTGTCAAGGCAAATCCCTCAACCAAGAACTATTCACAGGTCCAGACCTCATGAACAATTTAATCGGAGTCCTTATCTGCTTCCAGCGAGATGTAGCAGCAATGTGTGACGTGGAACAAATGTTCCATTCATTTCATGTCACGCCAGAACACCATGATTTCCTGTGTTTCTTATGGTTCAAGAGCAACGATCTTTCAAAGCTGATCACGGAGTTTCGAATGACAGTACACCTGTTTGGGAATGGCCCAAGCCCTGCAGTGGCAACTTACGGCCTGAGAAGAACAGTCGATTACGGTGAGCAGCATGATCCTGAAGTAAAGGAGTTTGTCCAGAGGAATTTCTATGTTGATGATTGCTTGGTTTCGAAACCAACAGCAGAAGAGGTCATAATGCTAATAAAAAATACGCAAGCCACCCTCGCCAGTGCAAACCTTAGGCTTCACAAAGTGGTTTCAAACTCTGTGAGCGTAATGAAAGCCTTTCCTACGGAGGACTTGGCGAAAGGCATTCGCAGCTTAGATTTGAGCCAGGACAACTTGCCAGCACGGCGTTCGCTCGGCGTTCTCTGGAACTTGGAGACCGACGCATTTACCTACAAGGTATCCGTACCTGATAAACCCTTCACAAGACGCTGGGTCCTGTCAGTAGTCAATTCAATCTACGACCCCCTTGGGCTAGCTGCACCAGTTCTATTAGACGGGAGATTATTGCTGCAACGACTAGTCGCCATGGGTAAGAAGAAAACATCCACAATTTGCTTGGGATGGGACGACCCTCTTCCGGGGGGAACTTGCATCTGGTTGGCAGCGCTGTAAAACCGCGCTCCCAGACTTGCAGAATGTCTCCATACCAAGATGCTTCCACCCTGTTCAGTACAGTCCAACCACCAGGGCTGAGATACATGCATTTTCAGACGCAAGTCAAAGAGCCATTGGAGTAGCCGTCTACCTTCGCCTGTAAGCAAAAGTAGCACGGATCAACCCCATCAGCGTCCCGAAACTTTAACTTTGTGGAGCATTTCAGATACAGTGTTTTATACAGATTCAAAGGTCGTCCTGGGCTACATCTGCAACGAAAGCAGAAGATTTCACATCTACGTAGCGAATCGCGTCCAGACAATATGAAAGATCTCTTCCCCGGACCAGTGGAGATACGTCGAGAGCTCCAACAACCCGGCTGACCTGGCTACACACGGTCTACGCCCAAAGGACCTCGCAGAGTCAAGTTGGCTTAGAGGCCCCGAGTTCTTGAGGAATGCCTCAGAAATCTCATGACCCGGTGAAGATAAAGCCTTCCTAAGTGCAGACGACCCTGAGGTGAGAAAGGAGCTGAAACCTTTGATGACCAGAACTACGTCAATGGAGTCCCCCACCATAGGAGCAGAGAGAGATACTCATCCTGGTCATCCTGGTCCTCCCTAAGGCGAGCTATTGCCGTCCTGATAGCCAAAGCGAAGTCTCAGAAAGAGAGAAACACCCGCGGAGGCCGCTCCCACCATGTTCGTTACCTCTACCTGTCCCCCAAAGTGATGGCACAAGCTACTGAGGTCATCATCAAGTCTGTTTAGAGAGAAACATTCAAAGAAGAGCTCGACATCATTGCCCAAAGTTCATCCAGAAACGACGGCAGCTGTAGTAGAGCCAAAGGGAAAAAGAAATCCCTGAAGGAGTCTAGTGTCTACCGACTAGACCCCTACATCGACGATCCCGGTATAGTTAGAGTTGGCGGACGCCTTCACCAGACTGACCTCACCTTCAAAGAAAAGCACCCGGTGCTATTACCTAAAGCGCACCACGCCTCAATGCTTGTACTACGCTATTACCATGAGCAAGTACACCACCAGGTAAGGCAGATTACCCACGGAGCTCTTTGAAATGCTGGATATTGGCTTGTAGGTGGATGCGGGGCTGTAGCTAGTCTTATCAGCTCGTGCGTTACATGCAGGAGGCTACGAGGTTCTATGCTGGAACAGAAGATGGCAGACCTTCCCCCAGACAGAGCGGAGAATGGACCCCCTTCACCAACGTCGGCTTCGATGTGTTCGGACCGTGGACAGTACAGACAAGGCTGACTAGAGGAGGAACAGCAGACAGCAAACGCTGGGGTCTGGTTTTCACGTTTCTAGCCAGCAGGGCGATCCACATCGAAGGATGAACAAGCCCACAGAAACAATTGGCCATTAGCCAGAGTAGTACATGCGATCAAGAGCGAGGATGGATGGAAGAGTCCAAAGAGTGACAGTGCTGATCTGCAGAGATGGGCAAAGAAGGACTTACGAACGACCAATCGGTGCATCAGTACTACTGGTTCCTTCTGATGAGCAATCAGTCCGCTGAGAAGAACTGTCAGAGAGCAAGGATCCACACAGATCCTTGGGCGAGGAGTCTGACGCGAGTCACGCTAATTTCCATTTTTGTTTTATTAGTTAATCATTAAAGACATTATGTAATGAGATTTCTTATGTACGTGGTTTTTATTGTCTTGTTATTTTATTGTCTTGTTATTTTATTTCCTCCGATTCATACCGTATTTGACCACAGTTCTTGATCTCGCTTTTGTAGTTTTTCCACCACGTGCCGTGTAAGTGAATGCAATAAAGAAGTGATTGTTACATCGTGGCATTGAGGTTTCAACGACGGATCTCGGCCAATTACACATCGCAGTTGGGAAGGCGACACTAGGACTGGCCCTTAGCGGTTAAAGAACAAAGCATAATATATGTAGCCAACATTGACATTACTATCAATAGTACAAAAATCACTGCAACAAAAAGCAGTGATACAGTTTATGAAAATAATGTTTACGGGTATCTTTCAAAAGCATGCTCAATTCCGTTTTGGTGTCTGTTAACAGAGCTTCCACTGTATTACAATATGCTTGCAGCCCAAACAATTATAATTATTGTTGCAAAATAACCAGATTAAAAACATATTTTTTGAGAACATTCAAGTTCCAAACAAAGTGTTGTAAAAAGCATTGTTATACAACTGATGATATTTTCTTGTTTCTTACACATATTCTCATATATTGTAATGTAATCACATGATATGGCTAGTCACACTAAAGTGTATCACAGGGAGAAATCCTGAACAACAATATGAGAACCCAACAGAAGTGGTATGACATTTTGCTCCATGACATCCATCAAAAGCAGTGTGATTTGCTATGAACAAGGGAAGGAGTCATGGCTCCCTCTCCTCAGTACTCTTTTGGAGTATATCTAGGTTCAATACTGAGTGTTCACCTCATGTTAATGTTATGCTGCTGTCAATTATTAATTTTTATGAGCATGAAATAGCCAGCCCATGCACTTAGTATATGAATTATTAATTACTTATGGAATAATACTCCTTTACTTCAGGATTTTGTGAGTTATGACAATGCATTCCAGTATATGATGCAATTTCCACTGTTAAAGATGCAGCATTACCAACTTATTGTGACAAAATTGCGCAGCATGTTAAAAATTTCTGAGGTAAGTGTTGTCCCAGGAAACTACCCAAGGCTAAAAAATAAAACTGTGACTAAAATAACTATTAATTTTTTTAACAATAATCTAATTATTAGATTATTTGCTCTCGATTTCTGTGAGGTGCATGTTAGTTGCTATCACCTCATAGAAATTGAGGGCGAATAATCTTATTGTTCTAGTAGAATTCATACTAAAATTTACTTCAAATAATGGTTTCCAATTATTTCTTGGTGTATTATTAAACATTGTGCCTTAAAAAGATTGCTCGGATTGAATTGGCATTTAAAATTGAAGTTGTGTACATACGCACATCATTTTTTTCAATAATTTCAACTTTTTTAAGGTCAAGAAACCACACATTTCCTTCATTTAGTCTTCTCAGGAATTTGATTAGTTATATTCATCAAACTTTTCCTCCAAAGCTTTGGCAAAATTAAAAAAACATTGCCATTTCATAGACAAGCTCCAGTCATTGCACACTATAAATTGCTGATAGCGTGCAATGGCTAAGCCAATCAGGTTACAGCATATGCATTAGTATACTACTAGAATCAGGGTTCCAGACAAATTTTCAAGGCAGGGTGTCAATAGGGAATTCCTACAGGTCAATTTCCACTGTTTCTACCAAATTATTATCAATTTCTATTAATTTGTTGGGTCACATAGCTGATCTTGTCAGGTTTTTGACCCTAGACCCCTAACTTATCTGGGACACTGAGAATTCTACTAATAATAGTTATGGTTAGTACATACATAATACCTTATATAACTGTGGTGTTTTTCTCATGCACAGAATTCTAGTGGCTAGATTTCTGTACATGTCATAGTACATAGTACATGTATGTCACAAACTGTAATAGCAGAGCTCCGCCAAGCGGAGTTCCACAACGATATACACCCTTTTAATAAGTTGCGGCGCCATTTTGAATATTAAATTTATGATGTCATTCGCGGAAAGTAACCTGTCATCTTGGGCTGATTTCATTAATCCATGTCTTCAGTTCTAGTGCACGTGGTATCTTGTGATAAATGACATTCCTCTTCCTCATCTTTCACTGATTTCGTTACACTGATCGCTGGTCATCATCTAAAGAAGAGTACAAGACAATAGGCAGTCAATGACTGCATGTTGCTACTGCTGGTATTATTTAGATCACTGCAGTAAAACAAATGATATTGCAATAAAATATGCTGATCTACAAATTTGTAAGATAAGACTCTCGGTAGTTTGAATTTAATATCTTACCTCTAAGTTAGTCGGCTTTAGATAAAGGGTGCAGAAAAAAAACACCGTGATTTTGAAGTAAAATTGAATTAGAAAATTAAAACTTCGATTGTGTGGGTAATTTTGCAAGATTATTGGCGAGCCAATGTTCTTGCAAGTTCGAAGCGGGAAATTCTGCATTGACAATAGTACTGCCAAACTTATTTCACTAGCAGTTCAAATATACTAAGCAGGCTGAGCAATCGCCAGTTCTTTTGAAAAAAACTGCGTCTGACTGCTAAAGAAAATCAAGTTGCATGACACAAACTAGACATGTGAAGCCCAAATAATAGCAAAACAGACTGCCACATCTTCGTTTATAAATGAGCTCCTCTTTAAGAATACTCCTGCCTTGATTCAATAAAAATATGTAGCCTGATTATTTCTTCACAAATTGCGTTAGGAGTCCCAAATTCTTGGAAGTTACTTTCAAAAAACACAACTTGAAAGTTTATGCAAATTATGTGCAATGTAATTTGATTCGTTGTTATTAGACTGTTGTTTTCACGAGTCTCGGTTCTCTCGAAAGAGATTATTTGCTCTTCAAGATTGCAGCACGGCAGACATGGCTGCACAATTCAATTGGATTGCCATGACCAGTAAACGAACTCCGAACAATCCTGAGAATTTCTGCTAGCATAGGCACAGCCAGAAAGTGTTTTTAAAATACTACATACATGCATACCCGGCAGTCTGAAGTTATTCTAGAATTTCCATGGAAAAACTCCTCCAGTCCTTCTAAAAACTGTAGATCTTTGTTTGGAAATGTCAAGCGATTTCAATTTCAATTTTTGCTATGTCCGATTACCAGTCGAGCAAAACCGAGAGAACACCTACTTTATAAATTCTAGTATTCATTCATTCATTCATTCATTCTGAACATTGTATCGTTTTTTGTTCCATTAATCGTCACGAGGGCCGAATAGTTCCAAACTTGGACACTCTACTTACTTGCGCACACGATACCATTCTGGCTACAGCTGCTAAGCAGAAGTAGCCACAAAAAGTCAGTATCTTTCTTAGCACCTTATAAGACTTTTTATTAGGCTCAAATGGTCTCAATTGTGCCGTTCCTTCATGTAATTTGTATAGGGATTTATTCGACAACAGCTGCAAGAGGAATGTCATTTATCACAAGATACCAAGTGCACCAGAACTGAAGACATGGATTAATGAAATCAGCCCAAGATGACAGGTTACTTTTCGCGAATGACGTCGTAAATTTAATATTCAAAATGGTGCCGCAACTTATTAAAAGGGTGTATGGGAAAAAGAAACCCATGCATTGATTTTTTCATGGTTATCATGGGCAGCGGTATTGCTCGTGGGCATGTATGCACAACGATGACAATGATGGCGACGGCGGCTTTGGCGATGGAGTTGTGCAACATGGCGGACGTTCCTCAAATAGGTTGATAGAGACATGCAGCCTTGGTTTACCGTGTACCTCTTTGGTATTGGACATTGGATATTGAGTAATTGACATCTGTCAAAACAAGGTATCTGCTGACCAGTATCACGTGACCATATCGCGGGCTCAAGTCTACAACTCATTGAGGTCACGTGTTTTTTTGAAGTTGAGCACTGACCAAATACTGGTTTTCGATTGCATACGTGGGCTCATGTCAGGTTAACTTGTTGAAAACAGTTCAGGATTGTTCAGAAGCCAGCTAACACTAGCCTAGGATTAAAATTTTTCTGAATTATAAAGTTTTCTTTATACAAATGTTTTTTCCTGCTTTGTTTGTAAACCTCAAAACAGAAAACCTTACTGCAAAGGTACAAAACTCAAATCAAAACTGTACCTTTTCCTGGGTTAGCTTAATCTGGTTCTTAACAACGTGGCCAAGGAGCTACGCTTTTAGGCTGGCCTAAATCTATATATTACTGCCATGTTGCAAATGCCTTTTTGGGTAGACTAGAGCTAATTTGGTTCATATCCAGGCTTAAAAGTGTCCAAAATGTCCAGAATATGCATCCAGTTGCCAATGGGTTAACCTAGCCTGCTTATTTGCGTGAACTGTATTGTGTGAAGTTGCTTGGCAGATGGTACTCTTATATACCTGCCAACTTTTTTTCAGTAAAATGTGCGAGATTTTTCGTCTCCACAGAACCTGAATTTGTGAAGATTTACCGATAGCTTTCAAAGATTGCCGAAGTTTTCGGTAGACTTCTGAAGATCGCCAAAGATTTCCAACTGCTTCCGAAGATTGCCAAAGATTTCCCAATGACTTCTGAAGATAAGCGAAGGTGGTTTTCAATGACTTCAAAACAGGACCAATGATTTCCAAAGGATTTCCAACCAATCGCAAGAATTATCAAAGAGTTTTGTTCTGATGCCTTCTCGAATGTTTTTGAGCAATTACACTCGCTATTGTCAGTTAGGTGTGAGAAATTGGTCTGAATGCATGACATCACATTTTAGATCCGCAGGCATGAGATTTCACTTGTAATGCGTGAGAGTTGGCAGGTATACTCTTACCCAGTGACATCAGGCATAGAGGATCTAGTGGCCAAAGGAACAAGGACATGGTGCAATGGACAAGTGCAATCTCCCTGGTAAACTGGAGGCTTGGTGATTTCAGTTGGGCTTGCTTCCCAGATAGATGTGGCCACTTCCAGGTGTATGAGGTCACTGTTGACTTGCATGGATACCATGAAAATGGCTTGCTGTACCAAGGACCTTGAAAAACATGGCTCTGTATAGCTCCACATCAAAGCTCCAGCTCCTAATAGGTGGAGGAGCGGAATGATGAAAATGCTCAGCTCTACATGATGTTGTGGACTCCTGTGATTAGATCCATGTCCCTTGAACTACTAACTGGGAAGAAATAGGTTCTGTCAGAGACTGCTGAGGAGGCTGAGGGTTAACTGAATCGAAGAAGGATCGAAGGGGGAAAGGCACTCACTGGTCTAAGAAGAATTAGCCGGTTAGGTGTGATACGATGACTGATGAGCCTGACGGCATGAAGCATGGGAGGCAGGATTATGTTGCAGTGAGACAGCCACGACAGGTTTCATTACCACTTGGGACACAGTTGAGAATGGGCAGGATAAGTGGTTAGACCTATTGTCAATGGAACCCCTGAGGATCAATATGCTCCTATCGGATAAGTGTAAGATCTTTTGCCTGCCCTTGTCAACTTGCACAACTAGAGATTGAGTGATTCAAAGGTGTGCAAGCGTTGTGGTAAGATGGGATGTCTGGAATGCACCCTTGTTGGGTGTGAAATCAAGCTGTTGTATAATCTGGTAGCATAACCAAGTTTAAAAGTCCTGGTCTCTGCTGTTGAGAACCAGTGTCATGACAAGTGTCAGTGTCATTGAGATCTGGGCATTATTTTGTTTGTAAGGACAAGGTAAAAGGGCCAAGGAGAAGTCTGCCAGGAAGGTGCTGTAATACCTACTGTATGGAGTCAAGCTGTAATTTTAATTTAATTTAATTTAATTTAATGACTGGAGGATGTTAGTGGACCTACACTGTCAGCCCCTGGTTCTCTGCCTCAGATTGCTGTGACTAGCTCTGTGCCCCAGTCTAATGCTATGAACTGACAGTCACAAGCTAAAGATTGTTTGTCAGGTAAGCTAAGAGCAGCATGTTGTGGACATATCAGAGGAAAATGGCCCAGTATATAGATCTAAAGCTAGAGTTAGTGTGAATATCATGCATAGACTTTCCATGTTTATCTAGTTGAGGTGGGGTGCTGTGGTTTTGCTGGCAGGTCTGTCGTTCAGTTCTTGACTGACATTGGGGTTACCCCTAATGGAAGGGGGTCTGTAATTGCACAGTTACATTAGAGACAGCTGATTCTGTGTCTCCTTGGATAGGGAGAAGCCACAACAGGTTCAGTTCATGCTTCTCTGGGCTTTTGTTGCCTGGTATTCCCCTGGTGGCTCCACTTTGGAGTGCTGAATCTGCCCATGCATTTAACTCTTCCCGGAATAGACCCTATAAACAGTGTGATTAACCACACTTTTTTCCTTCCAGAAGATCAAAACAATTTTTGAGTAATTATATGAATTAAAACTGAGCCAATCAGTCTTGCATCAGAGCAATCTGAATTGATGTGTTAACTGTGTTTGACACATGAAAGGGAAGTATAGGTTAGACTTTTTCTTCATTTCATCCTTTATTTTAATTTTCCTGGCACAGGCAAACATAGAGGACTGCGCAAGACTACATGAAGAGGCTGAACGATTGGAACAATTTATCACTGAGGATGAAAATAGACAAGCAGAAGCTGAGCGTACTCAGAAGTTTTGGTGTGATTGCCCTACCAAAGTCTCCGTAAGTCACCACTATTTAGCAAGATTTCGTGACTATTAATTTTAATGTGTGATTTGTAACTGTTTGCTTATTCTTGGAAAGTGAGCTTTAGTTGTTAACATTAATTTTCATTGTGACTCCTATAAAAAAGGAATAATTCAGCTCTTAAGAATATTCCCAAGTATCCAATCTCATCTGGCCTGATCTTGCAAAAACAAATGTGTCCCAAAAAATTATTGATTAGAAGAAAAGCGTAGAGTTTGTGAGCCTCTACAACCTGTACTCCCTCTGTATAGCACAGCCTCTCTCCATATTACACTTCCTTCTCAACTCTGTAAGTAAAGAAGCCTTAGAGCATTGTCAAGCCCAACGGAGAGTCTTACTCCTGTTCTGTGCTAATCTATGCTATTCAATGATACTCTACTCTACGCTATGCTCCTTTACACTGCTCTACACTCCTCTACACCTCTACGCCTCTTCTCCTTTATGTTTCTATACCTCTATACCTCTACACCTCTACACCTCTACACCTCTACAACCCTGCACCTCTACACCTCTACGCCTCTACACCTCTAAACCTCTACAACCCTACACCCCTATGCCCCTACACCTGTACGCCTCTACGCCACTACGCCTCTACACCTCTACACCTCTACGCCTCTACACCTTTACACCTCTACACCCCTACACCTCTAGGCCACCACACCTCTACACTTCTACACCTCTACGCCTCTAAACCTCTACACCTCTATGCCTCTACAGCTCTACAGCTCTACGCCTCTACACCTCTACACCTCTACATTTTTACGCCTCTACACCTCTAGGCCTCTACATCTCTACGCCTCTAGCCCTCTACACCTCTAACCCTCTACACCTCTACACCTCTCTGTCTCTACACCTCTACGCCTCCACCCCTGAGGTGTTGAAGGTGTAGAGGGGTGAAGGTGTAGAGGTATAGAGGCGTAAAGGTGTAGAGGTGTAAGGGGTAGAGGCGTAGAGTCATAGAGGTGTAGAGGTGTAAAGGGGTAGAGGCATAGAGTCAGAGGTGTACAGGCGTAGAGGAGTAGAGGCATAGTGGTGTAGAGGCGTAAAGGTGTAGAGGCGTAGAGGTGTAGAAGCATAGAGGTGTAGAGGCATAAAGGTGAAGAGGTGTAGAGACATAGAGGTGTAGAGGCGTAGAGGCGTAGTGGCGTAGAGGTGTAGAAGCCTTGAGGCGTAGAGGTGTAGAGTTGTAGAGGCGTACAGGTGTAGAGGCATAGAGGTGTAGGTGTACTATGCTAAGTCTATACTCCACTATGCGCTACAACAACCCGTATAGGTTGTAGAGGAGCAGAAAACTCTACGCTTTTTATTGATAATTTTTTGTGTAGAAAATACTATATGCGTTTCATAGAACAACCCGTAGAGGTCGTACAGGAGCCGAAAAAACTCTGCACTTTTCATCGATCATATTTTGTACCAGGTATATGCAAAAATGTGTTGTTTTCAAGCCTTAGCACAAGTGACAGGATGATTTGGTCTCATGGATAATGTACTTATCTACAGATTGAGTGGTCCTGGTTCAAGCCCTGGCCTGGGCTTGAACAAGGGCTGCTCAACCAAGTTGTTGTGTTCTTGAGCAAGACACATTACTCCCACAGTGCATCTCTCTGCCCAGGTGGGAGTAATCACTTCATGAAACGGGAGATACTGTAAATCCTCAAATTAGCACCTGGGGTGCCTATTTCATATTTAGGAGAAGACAAGGGGTGCTTATTTGAGGGAGATGGTTAAGGTCAATCCACTAAAATAGAACCTGCACTGAGATTTCTGTCAAACTTTGCATATTGATTGTTTATATTATAGGAACTTAGGTCCCCATTTTCGTTTAGGAGCAACAGCACCTTATTAACTGCGCAGCCGTAGGCTGGGCAGTTCTTGCTCGGCCTTTGGTTTATTTTTTTTTTAGTTTTGTCGGTTACTAAACCCAAACCTCCACAGATGATGTCATAATCAGCCACTTACAGGCCATTTCTCAGTTCTTTTCATCATATCCCCCCTCATGAGGGTTTTGTCAAGTTAGCAAATTAACTGTTTAGACAAACAATGGCTGTCAACGGGAAAAATGTTTATTTGGTCAAACTTGGGCCAAAATCCTTCAGTGATGGGCATCAGGACATTTGCAAGGATAAAGCATCTAATTTGGGACCAGCTGCTGGCTACTAAGGCTGAAATCATCCAGAGTTAAGCTGTATTTTCATTTTGCATGCAAAACAGAAGATTTTGTAATCTGAAATTTTTGTTTCTGTTGACTTTCGAAGGGAATATTCAATGTGCTAAAAAGGTATTACATCTGGCGTCAGCAATGGAATGCGCTGATGGTGATAAATAAGATTGTGTTTACTTTGCTAGAAGAAATAGTGGAATTTTCTGGGGAAAAAAGTTAAAACCTAGCCTTAGTGCTCGTCAAAAACCCTTTTAACATATGTAAATTTATATTTGTTTGAAAGGTCAAGGTATTTTTTCCTTAGACGTAAACAAAATTCTCCGATTACAACTCATGCTAGACCTGCGCCATGCAAAGAATGTAATCAGATACGCCTTTCACATATATATGCTGAAAGGCAGCCAGAGTCACGTTTTCGCATAATGAAATTTGGTCAAGATGTAACAGTAGATGACGGCGGTAACTATGTCACGTTTCATGAGCTGAACGTTCGCATAAAGATTAAAAATAAATAAAATCTCTTACAAGCCAGGCACCAAGCCAACTTTGAATCGTGCAATCTCTGTTGTTTCCATCTTTTATAGTAAAGACTTGTTTCCATATCTCAAACCGCCCTCTCCCTATTTACTTACACACATGAAATTTCTAAGTTTTTTGATGTGAGGAGGTAGATTTGAACCCGGCGTGCCAGATCGGCAGTCTTCTACCCTAACCACTAGACCACCAGTGGATGGCTTTATTTAAGTACTATATTGACAACCCGAATGCTGTAAAGAAGCTAACCAACCCTAATCAGTATTTTCAGTGCTCAGGCCTATAATCAGTATTTACTTTGTGTACGCATCACAACGTACCCAAGGGCAGTTTGAGATATGGAAACAAGTCCTAACCATCTTTTAAATTGTTTCTGGGTAATGTTTTCACGTAAAACGTTGTTGCTAAATGTTACGTAATATTTTTGTGAGTGCAAAAGACTTAAAAAAGCACGGTTTTAAGTTTTTTTACACTTCTTGTTTACCGGTATACTCCATGAATCCTTATAATAATACTGTGATGATGATAGTCATGATTGCTTGCTAAATTCAGGTTTCCAGTGACTGTTTCTTGTTCTACACTGAGAATTGGTCCATATTTATTTTACATAGAGAAATTTATTACTTGGTTCAAAACAACAGAAAAAATGATAGGTCACAGTACTTGTTTTCAAGAAATGACGACATACCTCTATGGCAAGGTCCAGCCATAAAGAAAAAGCTGCCATTTTTTTAATGCATGTGCTGATCACGAGTGAAATTATGTCCAGTAGAGATGTGCAATGCAATAATGGGGAATGACCTTAATTGAGGGGGCACTTTTTTCCAAATCATGGTCAGATGTAGTCATTTTTTTTTGTAATATATGTATGTGTCAGGCCCCTAGAAGTCTCAGAAGGATCCTGTCTCTCTTGTAGAATGATGTAATATAGCACCTTTGGCCTGTCTTGGCCTGTTGCACAAGGCTGACTGGGCGTAAGGCAATGAATCAGTAGATCCTCACTACCACCCGTAACAACAGTCAATTCACAGTGCTTGGATAAGTAGACAATCACTTGTGATTGAACACTACCAGCACTATACATACTGCTGCCTCATTAGTCTTCCATAACACAGCAGTGGGGGGAGGGGTGCTTATTTGAGGGAAGGTGCTTATTTTAAAGTTTGGCCATTGGGAGGGGGGTTTATTGGAATGGGGTGCTCATTTGAGGAGAAGCACTGATTCAAGAATTTACTATAAGCGTAGGCCTGAAGGGTGACTTGGTTCATCCAATCATTATAGAAAAGAAGGCATTATAAGCAAGCTTTCTAACAATAACCTTGGATGCCTACTATGTACTTCGAACTTTGTGACATAGCTAATGCTTCTAGTAGTGTTTATGTTCTTTGAACTCTGACCTACATTGCACCTTTTATTGTTAGTAATACCAAAATAATGCTTTACAGCCTTAGTTTTTTTTCACTAAAGGAGGTTTTTAAGCATCCTCACAGAAGGCTGTTGAGAAGCAGCAATGTGCACAGCCTTTTTCCAGCAAAAGGGACAAGGTTTTCAACACCACTCTATGTTTTATTTGATGACTTCTTTGTCTATTATCAGGTATGTTACTAATATGTAGTGGATGTATGTAGCAACAATATTTGTACATGTAAAGACATGAGAGATCATTGGATCATTGAAATATGCTACGGCAGATTGGAAAAGAAAGCCTGAAAACCTAAATTATGTCATGAATGGGATTTGAACCCTTAATCAATAAAATGGGGTATCAAGCCAACTGCAAGCTGGGTATGTTGTGATCGAGTTCTTAATATACCTGTAAATTATAGTCATCATACATATATTGTGACTAAATTTTGGACTTGAGAAATGCTGAGTAAAGATATAAAAACATGAGAGATACCACAGTTTGCTTTGCAACTTTGGCAGTTATCAGTGTTGCTAGGTCTTGAATTATACTGTTTACGGTGTATGGTGCTTTGGTTGTTCAATATGCATTAAATTTATCTCCATGATATGGTGCTTATTATAATCATGATTTTTATTTTTTATGTAAAAAAAAATTCAAGATTTTAGTGTTAATTTGCATTTTTATTAGTCTTCCAAAAACTTTCAAGCCTTTCTGCTGACCACAGTGTGGGCTGAAGGCATTGAGAATACAGAAGGAGTCAAGTAAGTTGAAGATTTGACTATGTACATATTGCTCACAGGGTGAACCTGAATACCCCCTTGATGTAATCTAGGTACAAAGACAAATAAGTTTAAATGAAAAATTTATATGTTATTAACTAGTGAGACAATCTCAGATAGTGCAGATCTAGAGTGCAATGTACAGCACATGTCATGTGGCAGCCACACAGGCCCTCACATCTGGTACCTCCCAGTTTTTATTGACGTGTTAGTCAGCTTGGGTTTTTCCCTGCAGAATATAAATGTACAGAAACTTTGATTCACAAATAATTTTCATGGTAGTGTGTATATCTGCATGCGTGTTTTTTCATTTGGGCGCTGTTGTCGGTCATTTCAGATTTTTTTAACTAGTTTCAGCTGCAATCATGACAATTTGACCTTATTGCCAAGCTATAGAACTTAATAATTTTTGTGACCTATTTCCTCAGGAACGGCATTAAAATAACAACACCAGAAGAGATTTTACTTGTTTGTGCTCCATCAACAGTTGATAAAGTAAGACATATTCACTATTTATTTTTACATTTTAGTGACAGAAATATTTGATGTGCCTGACAAGTTGTTATATAGTTTGACATTTTCGACCAAAAGTGCACCAGTGCCCACAGTCACTGGGTAGACACGTTAGTACAGTAAGGTCTTGTAATCCTGATTTTAGGCCCGGTTGAAACGTCATATTTTACATGCACCGAATGAAACACTAGTTTTAGTCGACTGGAATGAATGCATCTGGCTGATTTGATTTAAACGTCGCATTTTTTTGCCGAATAAAATTGCTGAGCGAGAGCAATGTGTTTTAAATTCCTATTTGAGCAAACATAAATTATTGAACATAATTTGAATTTGATTCGGCACATATGAAATACGGCGTTTAAACCAACTGTCAAACTTCTTCATATATTTAACTGGATCAGTCGAATATTCGACTGACTTGCATTGAATTGAAATATGTCGCATTTAATTGATTTAGGCATCGCATTTACATGCACTTAATTCGCCAATTCGATTCGGCGCATGTAGAATGCAATGTTTAAACCGGGCCTTAGTTCCAACTTTTTTTTGTTTTTGATGAATTATCTCTGAATGTCTTGTGTTCGCATTTAAACTACTTTGAAGTCTCGGTCTTGCAATCAAAATGTCTTGGGCTAGCAAAGAAAAACACCCTTGTCACCTTCTTGCAAAGTCTCACATTTACCATTCACCACCAAATTTTTCTTTAACATGCATACATCTTTTCAACTTTTGGTTTGCTTCTCTCCCACTACCAGTTGCCTTCCTCCTGTCTTCACTTGCCCAGTCCTTTCTGGGGTCTCCAGGTATCCCAATGCTTCTCTGCATGTACCCAAGGTGCCCTTACAGTGCTGCCACATTACAACCATGTCCTCATCCTCAACAGCCTCTCCAAGAGTTGCAAATATATTCTGCAAACTATGCTGTCACCTAAAAGCTACATTTCAAAACTGGGCTTTCAACACATAACTACATTTTTACCAGAATTGAACTTTTTCCTTCCTTTTCCTTCCCTTCTAGTGGTCAGAAAACTGCACTCCTGCAAATGTTAAGCGATTTTGTCTTGTTGTTTTTTTTAACCAATTAGGTACCTCACATCTAGGTACTTTTTATTCTAGGCTGATTGGTTGATAACCATCAATCAAGCAATTGCCAATGTGATTTCCAAAACAACAACATACAGGTGAGGGCAGTTAAGTACTCTAAAGTAATTAGTAGTGTCCATGTTTTATGAACTTCTACAGCTCTATGTTACTTGCAGCTAAGTAAAGAAATGCACCAAATGCTTCTTTTCATCACTGGGAGATTTGCAGCTTAATATAGTGCAATTAAAGGGTTCGCTGGAAAAAGGGTGTTAGGTTTTTTACTCAAAAGCGAACTTTGTCAGAAACGCTCTAAATTTCACGTGTAGTTTTGTTTAGGTGCGTTAAAGAATGTTCTGTATGTTTTCTTGCTGAAGTTTGCTTCGTTTTTGAAATATTATGTATGCAAAAAAACCTGTATTTTTTGGTCACGTCAGCACGTGACCACAAAGACAGTAATTTTACTTAAAATCCAGCAAAATACTGTTCTTTTGCAAGGTGCAACCTTAAAAAGTGTTGATTTCAGGTACAAACACGTTGAAATTTGGATTTCATGTTAACATGCGGCCACAAAGATGTTAATTTCACTCAAATTACCGCTTGAAACCAGGGTTAGCGTTTAGGATCAGGGTTATGGGTCGAGGTTAGAGTTAACATTCAGTGTTAAGGTTATCGCTTAGGATTAGGGCTAGCGCTCAGGGTTAGGTTTATTGCTTAGGGTTGCGCTAGCACTGGGTGTTTGGATTAGGGCTAGCGCTTAGCGTTAGGGTTAGCGCTAGCGCTTATTGTCAGGGCTAGCTCTCAGGGCTACGTTTATTGCTTAGGGTTAGCACTAGGCTTAGCGTTAGGGTTAGCACTAGCACTTATTGCTAGGGCTAGCGCTAAGGATTAGGTTAGAGTTAAGGTCAGGACGTGCTAGGGTTAGCATAGTGTTTGGCCAGGGAAAACAATTTTGAGTTTTGAAATCTATTGCATCAATCGATACCTAAATCAAGTCAATGAGAGAGGTTGAAAGTTTTGCAAATCGGCTACGCCAGTGATCGATTTAAATGATTCTACGAGCAATTACTTTTTTGAGGGTACAAAACTGCTTGTTCCATGAAATGATTAGTTCTGACAACACAGAAAGAGGAAGTCTTAAGCTAACACACTGCTTATGCCAAAAAAACGCATGAAGCAGAAAATTTATCAGCAAAGGACTGCTGAAATGCAAAGCAAAACTTACATTCAAGCTGAAGTTTTCTTCTTCCTAACCTGCGATCCGGCGTTCTTTGTCTTTTTTCTTCATGGCGGGCTCGATCCCATCACAATTCAAAGTAATCATCTGCTTGGAAATCCACCATACACACTCACGGAACACTTGCTTGCCAATTTAACCGAGCTGTGATGTCTCTTTGGCCCAAAGAAACCGCTTTGAAATCTGTTTAAATTAACTTTGCACCTAACGCAGGTCAAATTCAAGGACTTTGCTGCCTGGCTTTCTCGCCAGTTCCCAGCCGCGTCTGGGTCACATTATAAATCACACACACACATTGGTGACGGTGCTTTATGTATGAAAGATTATTATGGGATATCCCAGAAATTTTTACAGCGCACGGCTAATTTCCAGAAAATAAGAAGAGTCTAGAAAGCAGTTCTAATTTCCAAAACTGACACACACCGAAGTTTAGCAAATGAGCCTTAAGTCCACGACGGATGCTCTGTTTTGGAAGAAGAAGCGTTTCTAGACTCTACTACCTGGCTCACTTGTTCCTCAATGGCTAAGTTAACGGCAGACTTAAACCATGATCTTGGAACAAAAACACACCTCGGTTCTTTGAGGCATGCTGGTGACTCATCAAGGGTCAAAGGCTTAATGATGCCAAATCTCCTACCAGGCGGGCATAAATATTCCTCAAACAAGCGTTGAATATTGGTGGAAACAACGAGAAAACTATGCTTAATGAACAGGTAAGCTCTGAATTTGTGTTACTGCTTTGCGTGCTCAAAGCGTATGTCGCAACTCCAGCTATCAATACCAGATCCTAGCAAGTAAAAATGGCAATTGAATTGAAGGCTTCAGTGGAAAAAGGGAGTTAGGGTTTTTACTCAAAAGTGAATTTTGTCAAAAACGATCCAAATTTCACATGCAGTTTTGTTTACGTGTGTCAAACAAAGCTCTGCATGTTTTTCCCATGAAGTTTGCTTCCTTTTTGAAATATTACGTATGCAAAAAAACACATTTTTCCTAGGGCATTCCCTGGGGACCTTTCGTCGAATGAAAAACAAAAGAAACCTTTTGTTTCGCTAAGCGATGAAGTCACTATAATAGCTTCATTCTCTTACTACTGTTTCATTAGCGCAAGCGGGTAAGGCGCTGAACGTAGCAGATTCGAATTTGTTTTGCCGAGACACCGGCTCGATACAAGGTCGCTCAATTTTTTTTTCCATTCTGTTCTTTTAGTTCTTTGAAAAATCAAGATATCTATTTAAAGAAATTGCGTATAGAGCTGGAATCTGGGGACATTTTTTATACAGGCTATTGTGACGAAAACACACAACACCTGAGTTTCGATTGAGCATCAAAGCAGAGAGAAGTGATGCATTACAGCTCTTTCGACTAATATCTTAAGCATTGTTTTTAAGTACCTTGTAGCCTGCCTGGTGGTTGAGAGGCATCATAAAGCCTTGATAAACTCGTAAGTCACCAACACGTTTTAAAGAAGCAAAATGTGTTCTCTAACTTCCAACGCAACTGACATAAGTGGCAAGTTATCAGCATTTGAAGTTAGGTCGATCCAGGCTGCAAAGTCCAAGAGCAGTTCTTGCCCAAGAATAAAACCCTGTCATGATTTGTGGCCCATTTGCGAAGCGTTGCTAGCATCAAAGTTTGGAAAGTGAGAACTGTTTTTCAACTTATAAACTTTTTCTTGTATCATCCGCCATGTTTATCCGTGCACGAGGTGTAACAGAATCTTCCCGGCATGCATTGCGATCACATTCAGCAGGGCAAGACAAGACAAGATCAGTAAGACAAGACTAGACAAGGCAACACAATACTTATTAACTCACACTTTAACTAATTACAGAGCTTGTTTTTTCCTTTTTTATTCAAACGCAATATTGGCCAAGAGGAATTAATCAATTGAAACCTAGATCTTTGATCCAGGTTGCGTTGATTTTATTTAAATCAGCATGATTTGTAGTGTTTTAAACTTCTGGGATCAGTGGCCATGCAGATGTATGGAGACCTGTACGTTGCATGGAAGGGTTAATCTGTTAGTCTGTCAGCCTTTTGAGCTTATACATGGCAGGCAGTTAACATTTTGTTTTAACTTATTTAGACCTGAAATCTCCATTTTTGAGCTTACGCGCTGCGTGGAATGGCCAGTTTGCTCGTTTTTAAGTGAAATCAACATGCTTGCCATCAAGGGTTAACGTGAAATCAACATTTTAACTTATTTAGACCTGAAATCTCCATTTTTGAGCTTACGTGCTGCATGGAATGGACAGTTTGCTTGTTTCTAAGTGAAATCAAGATCCTTGCTGTCAGGCTTTCACGTGAAATCAACATTTTAACCTATTTAGGCCTAAAATTGCTCTTTTTGAGTTTACGCGCTGCGTGAAATGAATAGTTTGCCCATTTTGAAGTGAAATCAACACCCTTGCTGTCATGCTTTAACCTGAAATCACGTAAAGTTAACAGATTTGGCTGTAATTTGAGTGAAATTGACGTCTTTGCGGTCACCCGATAACATGAAATGGGTTTAAACGGTTTTAAAAACCTGAAATCAACATCTTCTTAAGGTTACACATTGATTGTTTTTCGTGCCCTAACACCGCGCTAACCCTAACATGTCCTGACCCTAAGCAATAACCCTAACCCTGAATGTTAACTGTAACCCTAACCCTGAATGTTAACTGTAACCCTAACCTTCAACACTAACCCTAGTTTCGGGCGGTGATCCCTCACCCTAACTCTAATAAAACTGGGAACTCTTAACCCTTAAGGGTTTAAGTCCTTGTGGTGGCATGATAATGTGAAATCAAAATTTTAACTGTCTGTAAATGACCTGGTATCAACATTGTCTAGCTTGTGCATTGCGTGAATTAAAGTCTTTGCGGTTGCACATTAACGTGAAATCAAAATTGTAATGGTTTTAACCTGAAATCAACATTTTTTAAGGTTACACGTTGCGAAAGATCAATAATTTGCTGGATTTAAAGTGAAATTACCGTCTTTGCGGTCACATGCTGATGTGACAGCAAATACAGGGTTTTTTTGCATACGTGACATCTCAAAAACGATGCAAACTTCAGGGGAAAAAATGTAGAACATTGTTTGACACATGTAAACAACTGCATGTGAAATTTGGAGCGTTTTTGACAAAGTTCACTTTTGAGTAAAATACCTAACGCCCTTTTTCCACCGAAGCCTTCAATTACAATAGATATGTTGGTTTTTGAGTTATTTTTTTGTAAAAAAAAATACCTCTTAGTCGGCACGTCGGGTTTGTTATGGGCAGGTGGATCAGTGAGAGATGTATGTATGTCACACCAATCAGATTGGAGTTACCATTAAACACCAATCAAATTTCCTGTTGTAGGCGTAAATGGTATCGGTATGTGAGAAGATTTGATCCCGATACAGTTGAGAACGGTCATATTTATTCTTCTGTAAAAGAGGAGGAAGTATTCATATATTGGGTTTACCTTGACATTTTCTGTAGGTTAGGCTAAGGATTTTGTGGGCGGGTTTTATAGTCATTAGCAATTGGATAATCAGTCAAAGAAACACATTGTTTGGGATATAACTGCGAACATGCGATGAAGGGTAAGATTTTCCCATTGTATAAGGTTTTGAGTTAAATGAGTGTTAGCCGCTCTACTGCTAATGTTGATGGGGTTTCTATGATAGGGACAATTTTATTTAAGGGGGCGGAATGCACTAGCGGGAATGTGAAGAGGTTGTGACCAGGTTCGAATTGTTTGCGTGTTGTAGTGAAACCTAAGTATTCGGCTGCAGAGTCCAGGGCGAGTCGTTAATTCAGCATCCATTGATCAGTTTCTGTGCTAAGTTTCAACGAGAAACGCGAAGAGACTACGATTAATTTCTTCAACAGAACAGAAATAAATTATTCTGTGACAATTTTACATATATAAATTTTCATTGTTTACTACTAGGCCGGGATGAGAAGATAAGTTATAAATGAAACTTAATCTTTCCTCGTCAATGTTATCAGGGTTTTCGCTTTATCACATTAATAGCCAGCACAAATTGTAGTAGAAGAAAAAAAAAATTCTGTTTAAGATAACTTAAGTGAGGTATATGAAGTCTTGGGAGTTCTATGATTGTATTAAGTTCAAGGACTTTGGTGATTGAATAATAAAGACTGACGTGTATGTTGCCGGTTTGTGATTTTTAGTCAGTGACAGTTGTGACAGTTACTTAATATACATTGGGTTGCTTCAGTGTAATGGTGGCAAGTTATGAACGATATGAGTTTTGCGTTTTGAAGTAGTTCATGAGTCAGTAGTAAACAAATCATATGGGAAGAGATATTTTATTTCAGGTTACAAAGGGTAACTTGATACTTTTGTTTTTCTCAACGAGTAAATTCAATTACAGGTCACGAATCGTCGCTTCTAGTTCAAAGGACATATTTTAGAGGAGACGAGACTATTTAGATTTGAAACAGTTTTAACGTTTACAAAATAAGTGGAAGTGACAATTGTTTTGTTCTTGTATGCAAATGTAACAAGATATTTTTATTTGTAGTTACAAAGGGTAATTTGACACTCTTGTTTTTCACAAGGAAGTAAATTCAATTAGGTTTTTCTCTTTTCTATTTTTGGTGAAGTAGCGTTGTTTTGTAAAAAGGGTAAACTTACGACTCGTATAAAATGTGAATAGTTCTCTTAATTTGAGTATTTTGGAGCAATGAGATCGGTGAGTGAAGGGGAGTTACAGATGTATGCATGTGTGCATGTTACACCAATCACAGTGTGGGTTTAATCAAAGAACGAATCAAATTGCCTGTTCGAAAATAAAATGATATGTATATTAATTTGGAGACGTGTCAGATTACTGTAGATTGTTTGGTAAAACATTTTACATGTCATCGATTTAATTCTGCTATCTCTGAAACCTTTCAGTTCACAAAAAATAACTCTTGCACACCTTGCGTGCCTATGTTCGAAAGAAGTAGAGAAACAGAGCGTAAAAAAAAAGAAATTTGACTGACCTCGGCCTCGTATCGAGCCAGCGTCACGACAAAACAGACTAGAATCTGGACCGTTTAGCGCCCTAGCCACTTGTGCTAGCGAAGCAGAAGTAAGAGTTCATGCATTATAGTGACTCCATGGTTTAGCGAAACAAAAGGCTTCTTTTGTTTTTCGTTCAATGAAAGGTCCCCAGAGGATGCCCTTAGAAAAATGTGTTTTTTCGCATACATAATATCTCAAAAAGGAAGCAAACTTCAGGGACAAAACAAGCAGAACATGGTTTGACTCATGTAAACAAAACTGCATGCGAAATTTGGAGCGTTTCTGACAAAGTTCACTTTTGAGTAAAAAACCTAATGCCCTTTTTCCAGCAAACCCATCAATTAAGGTGTCAATTAAGGTGCTAGACTTTTGTTCAGTAAGTCTGTCTTAGTCAACAAATGCCTGCAGCTGCCTGTGCCTGACTGGTGTAAAAAGGAATGGACAAATTCAATAGGTGTATTAATCCTCCTTCGATCTGGCTCTCCCAGGGCTATTTTACTGTTATATCCACTGCTATGAGTTTCTAAGTACTGTATCATTGTGCTGGTTTCCAGCATAATCCACTACCACTGCCACTGCCATTGCCACTGCCACTACCACTACTACTAATCAGTATGTGAAGGTTCAACTTTTTGTTGGAGCAAATTCAGGGCCTCTTACATTTTTATACTTTCAACACCACTCTAAATGCTTGGCAAAAAAAGGCATTTTTCCATTTCAATCGCTATGCAATGCTAGAGAATGAGGGTACCTAAACTAACTTCGAGTTGTTTGCCCATAAAGCTAAAACAGGTGATACTGTTACCATGGTAACCTTTCACATTACAGGAAAAGGGCCAAAACTTGTTCACCAATGATTGGACATTTGATTCTGTCTCTATTGTTGTATACTGCAGTCATGAACCTCCTTCAGTTGTAGCTGCTTTGACCCCTTACATGTCTAATACTCAGTGTGAAAATGATGAACCCAATTGATTTTGGCACAGCTTAATAGCAGGAGTATTTGGCACTAGGAATAACGATAACCCTCTCTTGTTGTTACTTCCTTTAAACACTTTGAGGTAAAACTTTTCTACATGTATATTCTAATGTTTTGTATTTTTGGTCATTCTAAACATAGCCTTGGATTAGAATCTCTTAATAAAGCAACAGGAAGTCTAGCACCAGCTGTGGCTCGAGAAGCTTCTTACACATATGAGCATGACTCTGTTTACCAAGGAGCTACTTTTCATGGAATGTGGCTAAATGGAAAGCCTCATGGACAGTAAGCTATTATCAATTTCAATTCATAGCTCATATAAGGAAAGAATATGCTGAACTACTGTATCAATATGATTTGAAGCAGGTGGCTTCCTTGTTACAGCATCCATGGGAGAGAAGTATGAGAATCCCAGACCAGTTTTCCTTTTAAGAGAATTGTAAAGATTGTGATCTTTTGAAACACTGTTTTGACTTTTTGAGGAAAATGTCAGCCACAGAAAAATCATCATTTTGTTGTCAACAAAGGTCATGAGGTCAGAACAGAATTAAATGAAAGATGTTAGATTTTCAAACCTTATTCCTGTACCGCTATGAGATTTCTTGACAAGGTGCCATTTTTCAGTGGCAATGTTTTTAATTTTCATTGGTGAATCTTGAGGACTTCTGACAGTCACTTTTAGGCAACAAGGAAAAAAGGCTGGGAAACCTTTATTGGTTTCAAGTAGGAAACGAGAAGTTTACAAGTTAAAGTGGCTCAATCAAGAATGTGTAAATCCATTGGAGCACTGTAATACTTGTAGTTGAGGCTTCCCTGTGCTGTATGTGGTATAGTATGCACAAGAACTCATTCAAGGTTGAGATATAAAAGAGTGAAAGTAAGGAACGATTCACTTGGTTTTCTTGTGTTTTTTAAAAACAGAAAAAGATGGCTGTTGTAACAAGTACTACCAGAAGTCAATAATTAAGTAACTTGTATAATACTGTAACTAGAAATATAAGCTGTAAGCTACACATGCTCACATTGCAGAGTTTTGTGAAAAAGTAATTTCATATTACATAAAGGTTAGCTTATGTCAATCATCATTTACTGAGAAATCCATAGGTTTGCTCATAGAGCACTTGGGTTTCTGTTTAAATGAGAATTGAACATGGTGAGCTATAACCAGTGATTCACAACAAAACACCTGCTGGAGCTCCAGCTGATGCTGTGGATAGGTAAACTAATTAGATACTCTCACATTAACAGTACATATATACAACATTGCAGCTTGCCTTACATGAATCACAACTGCAACACTGAATTATAGTATTGCATAAACTTAATTATTGTGTGAATTAATGAAACCCAAATTAAAAGAAAAGACTATATAGTATATGTGCTACATTTAGATTTGACTTACATTTTTGATAAGAAGCATTTTCAATTAAGTTCTGTTTCACACTTTCTTCTGATTTTAGTGGTGAAATGCACTGGAAGGATGGTCGACACTACACAGGAGAATTTAAACATGGTGTACAGCATGGGTGAGTGAATTGTATTAGCAGAATATTTAAAATCTAATTTAAAAGCTGGTTGTTCCTTCATCTTTTCAAACTAGTTAGTAAGCATTAAGGAGTGGAAGACATTGTGGACTGAACTTGGAAAACCTTGTCTTGTAGTGAAGACATGATAAATAGAAAAGAAAATATGTACCGTGTTTCTATCAAGTTATAGAAACACGAGTGGACGTTTGGGAGAACAAGAAATACTGTGGGAACACGAGCCACAGGCAATTGTTTCCACAGCTTTTTTGAGTTCTCCCAAACATTCACGAGTGTTTCTATAACTCAGTACAAACATGGAGTACATGTTTTCTATTTCTTTTAGAAAACACCACGACGAGAAAAAGGAAAACAACTTGCTAACTTTGATTATCAAAATGTAAATTCTCTTTGCTCACACCATCACCTTGTCAACAGTGTGTGCTAGTTCTGTGTCTTTATCAAGCTGTACAAACACGTGCACGTACTTCCTTAGAACTGTTTTCTAATGTAGTATACAACATAGCTTTCCATTTTTTGGAGCAAAGGTGGTCACTTGTGGGAAATTTCAATTTAAAAGTGACAGGTCACATATAAATCAATCAGTCTTGAGCACCTATCCAAATGTTAAGTCATCTATCTGGCCACAGGTGGTTTACTAATAAAGAACACTTGGCCTTACTTGTATTTTGCTAATAACTCAAATATTCATATTTAAGTTATTTTAGTGAAGTAAGTGTATTTATTGTATGATTAAACATCCACTGCTGTCAATTTGAATTAAAAGAAAAGAAAAAATGCATTTGCCAACTAGACTGAGGTGTTCAAAATGTAATGATCCTGATTTTAATTAATCAAGTTTCTTAGCTTGCAGCTTTTGGCAGGAATTATCGTTTAGAACTGATACCTCATAGCCTGAGTGGGTGATAATCCCTGAAAAAATCAACTGAGATAAATTCTTCTTGACCAAGATATGAGATAAGATAAGAATTTTATTAATGTGTCGAAGCTGCTTGTGTACAACGTACACCGAGACATAATTACTTTTCTAATAATTAACAAAAATGAAATACCGGTATATGTACATTTTTAAGTGTTGAAAAAATATATAAAACAAACAAGGAGTCACACGATAAGTCAAGTGTTAGTTGCTTCACAACTACTGACCAACAGGCTTGTGAGATTAACCAATTTGATGTGCTTTTTGAAAATGTCTTAATGATGTTTTACTTAATATGTTATTACCTGACTGTGATTGCACAATTCCGCCATTTTTGTGATACAAGTGCCATTAGTGCCATTAGCATTTTATAACTGGGTTTGCCTATGTCAACCCAATAATATAGCTATGTTAAAGCTCAAACACTTTGGGGTGGTACAATCCATAAAATACATCTACATTTGCAAGCTAATTAAGGGCTAATACTCTTTTCCTAAACAACAATTACCTTAATATTCGGAGGGGGGTCTCCCATATAAATGGGATGGGGTGCTTGTTGTACCTTTTAGAGGTTAAGAAAGCAGTTTTGTTTCATCTTAAGAAGTTCAACCTGAAAAGGTTCTAAGCATGATCTTTCAATTTGTAAAAACGTGTTGGGTATTGAGTCAAATAAATATGACAAAGATAATTTGTTGTTTAAGAACTGCAATATCTCTGAGGGGTGGAAAAATTTGAAGCCATGCCAGCCAGCTGCGTGAGATGTGTATAGAACTGTGGTAATCATGTATATGTCTTCATGTCTTTCTCTGCAGTTTAAATATATGATCTTTCATGTATTCATTTGCATTCTTCACCATCTACGGGTATATCATGAACTAACAATGTGATCAGCTCCCCTGTTGGCTTGATAGGTCAGTTGGTAGAACACTGTACCAGTATTGCAGAGGTCATGGGTTCGAATCCTTTTCAGGCCTGAATTTTTTTCAGACTTTAATCAGCTGCTTAAGTTGTGTATGTGACTGTGATTATCATATATGTCTTTATATCTTTTGGAGTTCAAGTATATGATCTTTGGTAATCATTTGCATTCTTGACCATCTATGAGTATATTATGTTAGCTAACAATGTGTCAGTTGGTAGAGCATGGCACAGACATCACAGAGGTGATGGGTTCGAATCCTGCTCAAGTCTGAATTTTTTTCATTCTTTAATTTCACAACTGCTTAAGGCGTGTCTGTAACTGCAGTGATCAACTAGTCTTCATATCTTTCCCTGCAGATCAAATGTATGATCTTTCATATGTTCATTTGCATGTCTACTTGGTGTTGAACAATTTAGCTTGCATACAATTTAGAACTTGACTTTACATTTTTGGTAGAGTAAAAGATGAAAGGACATTCATACCTATTTTAGCAAGTAGCAAACAACAGTCATGTGATGATTTTGCAATGAAAAATTAACATTACTGTTATGTTACCTTGTATCCTTTGCAGTGAAGGTGTCATGATTTTCCCACCCAACTTTGCTGAGAATTCTGGAGAAAAATATGAAGGTCAGTGGAAGGATGGCAAGATGGCTGGTTATGGAAAATTAAGGTGAATGTACTTAGATTATTATGCACAATATTAGTGCATTTACTGATAAAAAGAACTTTTCACAGAACTCTTGTGTTGGCGGCAACATAACAAGGAATTCAGACATTGCTGTAAATTAGGAAAGATGAAACGGTAGAATATTCAGGAGAAATTTGAATGCAGTGAACAAAGGCTAAATAATCTAATGTGTTTCTATTGGCATTATCAGATATAAACTTAACTTAACCCTATTGTTATTCCTCCCAATTCAAATGTGTTTTCCGATTGGAGGAGAACGTTTCACATGCCATCAGTCAAATCTCACTCCCTAGGATGAACATTGATGTCTGTCTAACTGCCCCCTAGGCAAACAACAACTGAGACTTGCATCACTTATTTTCTATAAGATCCATCACTGACTTGTTAAGTATTGTCTTGAAAGGTTTACTCTTACAAGTTGCATGACTTATTGCCCTTGCTGTTGCAGTTTTTCCAACGGTGACATATATGTGGGTCACTGGTGTGATAGCCAGCGTTTTGGCCATGGCAGTATGAAATCTGGCACATCTTCTTCACTTTATATTGGAGAATGGTTTCGTGACAAGAGATCTGGCTACGGAGTTTTAGATGACATCCTCAGGTAACTCTAGTCCATTTACATGTTGTTTTTGAGTGCTGCTGTTATGTATATCTGGTCTTACTGGTCAATATGCATGGGTACTCTTAAGGTGGCTCCCTAGAGTTATGACAAACATCATCCTTATAGAACGCGAGTTAGAAAACGAAACTTAGTTAATTTCCCTTAAAGTTTTCCCCCGTAGAGATTTACCAGCACGGGTACTGTTGAAATAAGGCTTATGTTTTCGTTGTCAATTTTTGGATTAAGGCTGTTACCATGGCAACATCTCATCTAATGACAGGGACATATTTTCCTCATTTTGGTCTAGACTCCTCAATATTTTAACTTTTCTTCGGTGATATTTTTTCATATTTTGCCACATCATGGAAATGATATTGCCGGACATTTTGAAACGTTAAAAAGTCAATGCTGTTCAGACAGATTTTCCAATATTCTGTAATTTGTCATTATTCTAAATATATTAGATTAGCTCTGACAGATTTTAACAAAAATAGGGTATTTTATAGGATATGTATGTGGTTACAACTGAGCCAAATTAAAAAAAAATCACGGAAGGAAATGCGAGAAAACCAGCATTTATTTCTTTACGCTGACGTCACAAAAATAAGAAAAACACGCGTGGGACACGCGTGGTTATTTGTTTAGTGCGCGCTCATTTGACGCCATCTATCGCGTGCCAGAAAGTAAGAGTAAATTAGAGCTCTTTTACCTGTTTTTTATAGAGTATTTTTGTCATAGGGTTTTGACCTTAGGCTTAAACACATGTTTGAACAGAGTTTCAAACTATTGCTACGTGTACTGAAGTAATTTAACGCCTTTCAAATGCTGAGGTTGGTTTCGTTTCTTCTTGGGGCTACTTGCGTCATTTTTGCACGCGCGATTAATACTGATGTCCAGCAGGCAATGGCAGCGTGCGCTATTGAGTCTCCTTAATTCAACCATTCAGTTTGCATGAATTTAGCATCTTTTTGTATCTTGGATTAAAATCCAATGATAGTGTGCACTTAACAGGCAATGTTGAGTACAAAGTGGGGTGTTGCTTCAGTACACTTGCTTGAGCATAAAAGCCACTTTAGTCTGTTTGTGAATCAGCTTCATCTAAGGAAGGTGATAGCTCTCACCCAAGAAAAGAAGAGCTCTTTTACCCGGCTTTTCAAACTCACAATTTCAATTTCACTCCCCAACCATAGAAACTGCCAACTATTTACAGTCACCATAGGGAAGAGACCCTGATTGGGAAATATTTAGAAAGTCTAGCCAGGGTTGAAATTGAAGATCTTAAGTAGTGTGAGTCTGTATCTGTGGCCTGTATTTCTGACCTGTAGTTGATCAATGAATCAACTTGTCAGAACTCGTCTACAGATGCCTGCTATTCGGCTTCCACTTACTGGTTAACCAGCTTGAGCTTTAGGTTAAAAATACGCGCACATTGTCCCCTGTCTAAATTCTAAGTTCTTAAAAAGTTAAAACCGATATGCAACAAAACCCAGTAAATTTGATCAGCTTTGATCTTAAGTGTTGCCTAAAGTCGTGTCGATGATTTCCCACAATTTCTAGAAAAGGAGTAAAATATTGTATTTGTAAAAAAATGACAAAAGTTCAAGTGAGGCTTGAAACTACTGCAAAATTGATGCTAAAATCTTTTCAAATCCCAGCTTTTGCTGAGCGACAGCACCCTGATGATGCAGTGGATCAGTACAAGCTTGCATTTAAAAAGATTTTAACATCAGTCAATTTTACAGTAGTTTCAGGCCTCACTCGAACTTTTGTCAGCTTTTATTATCTAAAATGCTACTGAAGGGCAATGTTCAACAATAGCCCTATTCACGGTTAACTTTGCGCATTTTCGTTACAATAAAATCTAGCATGTACGCGAGGCAATTTCGGGCTATTTTGCAGTTTTAGCACGAAATTGCCTCGCATCCATGTTGCATTACATTGTAATGCAAATGAGAAAAATTAACTGTGAAAAGGGGTTACATTGGATTTGTGTTTGCAGAGGAGAGAAGTACATGGGCATGTGGGAAGCAGACTGCCGTCATGGTCCAGGATTGCTTGTAACACTTGATGGAATCTACAACCAAGGGATGTTTGTACAGAACAAACTCAGTGTATGTACTTCAGCTGAAGGTGGCTAACAACAGTTTTTAGCTCTTTCCATCACTTATACTCTGATGGATCAGTATACGTACAGTTGAACCTCTCCATAACAGCCAAAGCTTCTCAAATTCTTTCGGCAGTGATCTGTGATGATAATGCATGTGTTATCATCTTTCCCTGCAGTTCAATTATACATTTCGGCCAGTTCAATCATACATTCACTTGCATTCTTGTAGCATCGCCTGATGAAGAGTGGTAATATTGATCAACCCAATTATAAGCAGGGAAGTGCTGGAAACTGTTACCAGGCACCTTGATTATTTAGAAACCTATGCCTTGTACAGTCCAACCTTTCTGTCTGTCTTGCCAAATTGACTGTGGTACCAAAATACATGCAGTTAATGTTTGTAAGTACTATTTCAAAAACGAGTGCGAGGGTTTCATCAGGTTTCCAAACGCGAGAATACATTTGAAACCACGAGGACGCAGGCCGAGTGGTTTTATTGTTTTCGAGTGTTTGGAAACCTGATGAAACCCGACGCACGAGTTTTTGAAATTACTTCTCTAACAAAGAAAATTAGTTTTAATTATCATTTCAATACGTTTTTTGAATTGTAATATTGTATTTGACACGTGAAATGTGCATGATCTTCAAAAAAATGTGCATGATGTGCATGATCCTATCACCTAATTGCTACGCTGGGACAATTTTTGAATATTCATCAACTGATGTCACGTGGTTACGAAGCTGTTTGTCAGTTCTGAGCGAACACGTTGCTTTGCAAAGCAAATGGCAGAGTGTACAACTCCTAAAACTTGCGGAGAAGAGGAAAAGTGTGTGGCCAGCGCTATTCCGAGGTAACGCGTGCATTTAGTCTGATAAGATTTCTAACATCAGTACCAGAGGTCGGAAGTGTACAGCAAGGTTGAAAGTGGACCAAAACACAAGGTCGCCATCATTGAGCGAGAATTTCAATGGCCTTTTCTGTTTTGGGTTGTTTAATAACTGTACCGTTACACTCAACGTTTGCAGTAAATAATTTAGGTTTAAAGTTTGTTTCGTAAAATCTGTGATTAAATAGAGTTGTTTATCGGCACGTATTTTTGTTGCTTTATCAATATGCAGATTCAGAAAATTTGCATCCGTGTTTCAAATAATTTGAAACACGGCTTTCAAGCACGGCCGTGTTTTCAACTCGTTTTTCATTGGGTTTCTAAACCCATCCACCTGACCAGAATATGATGCTCTGGTTGGGTAAGAGCTGCGTGAATAATTAATGAGTTTGAGAAGTTAAAGGTAACCTTTGATTTTATACTGAAGAATCTTATTCTGGAGAAGTATAGGTGCAACAGTGCTCAGAGGCAATTCACGGTTCTCAAAACCAGACTGCAATGTCAACTCTTATCTTCTCTGTTTTTCTTAAATTTGAATATAGACCATCCCTGTTAGCTTCATTTATAGTTGCAAAGTTAAATGTTTCTTCTTAGAGACCATTGAAATTATTTCCTTTATTGTTTAGGGTGATGGTGTTCTACTGTGTGATGATAACACAAAATTTGAAGGAGAATTTGTTGATGAATGTTTGTTGTCTGGCAAGGTATGTTTTAAAATCTGTATAAATATTCCAAGAAACAATATTTTGACGACCCTCAGTTTTCATAGTGCATTAACATATTGACTTGTGTAAATACTCTTCAACTCTAAATACTGAGAAAGTGTTATCTGAACATTTCAATAAACAGCGGAGGTTTTTTTTTTCAGGGAGTGCTTACTATGCCAAATGGAGATTACATAGACGGTACATTTACTGGCCAGTGGGGAAATGGAATACGAATTAATGGCACATTTCATAAGTTAGAAGCAACAGGCAAAGCCAGCAATTCACCAAGGTCTCTGGTAGCATTATTTTGTGTCTGGTTTCTAGTCCTCTTCTTGCCTTTCAGAAAAATAATGCACCTGGTCAAGATTAACCGCTGGCTTTTAAGCAAACACTGAGGCACTGTTATGTTGTGTTTTCTTGTGACAATTGGCCTCTTTTCTATCAATGTGGTACTCTTATTATGTATCACATATATTTTAGTTGTAAACCAAAAGGAGGTATGCTATTTCACAGTTCTGTAATGATATATATAAGTTTCTCTTTGTATTCACAGATCTACCATCACAAACACCAAATACACCATTCCACCTGAGAAGAAGTGGGTGTCATTATTTTCTCAGTGCCGTCAAACCCTTGGTTGTTGTGGTGATAGGGATCCTGACTTGATGGTTGCGTGGCAGTCTATATCAGTTGCCTTAAAAAGCAAGCTTGACTCTAAACTGTCACACGGTGAGCAGGAAATCATCCAAGAATTGTTGAACATCAACAATGAGATGGGACAAACTGCCAAAAACACCGTGGACTTGCAGAAATTGCACCTTTATCTAACAAAGGTAAGGTTGGCGAGGAAATAATAGAAATTGTGAAAGTATGAATGTAATGTTGCTGTGATGTAAGTCCAGGTACCAAACATAGGTACGCAAGGCGTGCAATAGTTTTTTTTTTGTAAATTAAAAGAGTCTGGAAGTAGAAGCATTCAGTACACTCATAACAGTTGTGTTTAGGTTAATCCAACAGGTCTGTTTGGTTATGATGTACCCCACAGCAAAATAATTTACATCACGTTAAGAAGTGTAGTATCAAGCCTAGTCTTATCAAGGTTTGATTTTGAGGGTTAGATCCGTAGCTTTGTTTATATGAAGTTCAACGGATCAGTTCCCAGCAAGACAGGTAAACATCATACAATCTATAATAATAGCTACAGGTGAAAGCAGATTGGTGGATAATTTTTTTGGACTCATTCTTTGACAAGACCTTATTGACTGCAATGTTCGTGACTCCTTATAGACCTCAGTGCGGCATAGGGCTTCAATTGAATGCAATAACACAGCCTTATTCTGTTACCAGAATTGATCTGATTGATCATAGTTTCTTTGGTTTTGACATTCCAAGGAACCACTTCAAATTAATATTGATTTTAAAAGCCATCCAAAACGAGTGGACACTTTTGAAGGTGAAAAAACTAGACCTCTGAAAGAAAGTATAAATATTACAACACGCTAGAAAATCTGCAGAGTTTGGGAAGTTTCCTTGCCACTCAACTCTTTCCACGCCCGAGAACCTCTTTGGTGACAGAATAGTACCTTAATTAAAAACGTAAAATTTACCTCTGTTCATCCTGCAATCTGTTTTTAAAACATACGGTCCCAAAGTTGTTTCGAATAAACGGATAATTTGAGAAGTCGGGGGTAGA
>CM042759.1:10005168-10015673 GCA_022496165.2 Catalaphyllia jardinei
TCATTCACTATCTATTATTTACTAATGTGTGGCACTCCTTACAGTACAAAATTCAGTCCCATGGAGAAGCTTGGAGTTCTAAAGACAACGTTTGAACAGATAAATAAAGTAGGTTGTAGTCTTGCTTACTCTTGTAGTACTTTTCAGAATCGCAATTTAATATTTCTAATTTTCACTTGCCTTATTTCCCCTGTCCTTGATTTCGTACTTCTTGTTAGATACACTGAAGCTTCGTGTGTATATTATTATTCATTGAAGTAATGTGTTATAATTGCTTGGCTAGGACGTTAGTTCATTCTGGCAAGGAGAGAGAAAACTGGTGTCTCTGGACGATTTGTTCCCAGTCTTTCAGTTTGTGGTCATCCGGGCAAGGTAACACGCATTCATTGACTTGTGGTGCAATTTTTCAGTTATTTTCATCCCGGGCTTAATCTCGAAATTGGACAAGAAGCGTTTTCTCTTTGTTGATGTTTCTGTTCAACAATGAAGCTATTTTCGAATTTTAGTTCGCCATCTGTAAGTTCGTTCCCAGTGTTTCTCTTCTTCCTGCCGACCCTGGAAACAAGGTTGCGTCATCTATTCGCTCAATTTGGTTAAATAAAGCTCACACAAATGACGAACATACAAACCACCTGGCCATGGATAATAGTCCCTTCTACTATTCTTTTGAAGAAAAATAAGTTTCCGACACTTATACTTTTTCTACCTTAAAATATTCTTTGTATAGTGCCACCTATTTTTGTATGGATGTGTGGTTTTGAAAGCGATGTAGCTCGAAAGTTTTAACTTTATATAATATAGACTGTTAACATTGTTATAAAATGTTTTAACATGTTTTGTCCTTGTTACGTACCATTCTTCTATTTTTAAGTTTAATTATGATGCACCCACTGAACTTGTTTTAAAGGAACTTAAGAGATTCATTTGGTACATTTAAGCCAATTCATATTTTTGTTCTAGGAAACTGTTCTTCCTCGAAAATTTGAAAATCTATTTGTAAGAAACACCCAGATCCACTGCTGCAACACGAGGCATGCAAATTCCTTCCGCCAATCGCTATGTAGGACAAAGATCCTGCAATTTTGCGTTTTCTATCGAGGTTCAAATTGTTTCAATTCCCTTACTCCCGAGATTACTGGCTCTTCGTCTATTGCATCGATCGGAATAAGAGAATAAAACATAACAAATTCATTATCAACAGCTACTGATTCTTGAATACCATACATTTGCAGATGTTCTTGTCGTTGAACGCTTTACCTGCTAAATATGGTCTTTTCATTGATCTCTACAGTGAGAATGCCTTAGCTTACAAGCCAGATTGGTTTGAATACACCATTTTGCTAATGATCAGTTCCTTTTGAATTGTGGGTAGATCCAGTCCTTCGTGGGGGCAAACGGCCAGTTAAGGACATCATTTGAAATTGTAATTTTGCCCGTTTCCCCCACAGAGGACTGGATCTACCCACAATTCACCAGGAACTGATCATTAGCAAAATGGTGTATTAGGTTCAGTCATTGCCATTTGTTTATTTCAGTACTTATTTCTTTTACGTAATTGAATTGTAGATTAGCCTATGTCAATGACAAATGACCATAAATAAAAAAAAAATGAATATATAAGAACTGTTTTACTACAGATCACATAATTTACAACAGAATATTCCCTCATTTGTACGCGTAAAATCTGAAATCGTGTGTCCTTGTTTTAAAATTTGAACTAATCATATCGTGGAAAAATGGCTCAACGTGACCGGCCAATGGACTTACAACAGATATGTTCACTCCTAGCAATATAGACTTCCCTTATAATCATCATTTGACTACAGCTACAAAATTATAAAAGATATTAAAACCACCAACCATTATGGTTGTGTAAATAACTTACCATATGTAATATGTTATGAAGGATTCCTCACCTGGGTTCAGAAATTCAGTTCATCGACGACATGGTGGACAGTCACGTGCATGTAGGAGAACAAGGACACATGTTTACAACGCTGAAGGTGACACAGAATATAATGAAATTCCACACAGTAGCAATTTTGAGACAGCACTACTGCATTGTTCTACAGTTAACAATGGGGATTAGACCTGGGATTGAGTCCACATTAGGCTAACGCATGATATCAACCCTATTTCCTCGAATAATAGCCGTCCCTCGATTAATCGCCTCCCTCGAATAATCGCCCCCCTTTGACCAAAATATTTAAATTAATCGCCTTTCTCAAATTATCGCCCCCCCCCCCCTTCCCCATTTTCTCTTTCTTTTACCCCCTCCCTCTCAAGTTGAAATTAACATCTTGGGTAACAAACAAGCTTTCATTTAATTGTTCACAACTGAATGGTTGCAAAAGCACCGGTTTGTTTTACAGTTTTTTCTATGGTAATGTTCATGTATTTCACTTTGCCTTTATTGCTTGGTACAATAAAACAAAATATTTAAGGCACGACCTCCTGTGAGAAATATTTGAAAAAATCCCTCGAATGGTCGCCCCCATTTGGTACGAAAAAAGAAGTAATCGCCCCCGGCTATTATTAGAGGAAATACGGTGTTTAGCTCATTTTCCACGTGACAAACGTGACGTGAACACCAGGCTATAGATGGGCTTGGCTGTATTCCTATGTAAGGATTCGTCACGTTCCTAATCGAAGATTTGCTGTAAAGGGTGGAGATTCGCGGGTTAATTAGTTTTGGCTAACAATACGAATGACAGGTATAAAACGTTGGGTTGACGGTTATTTGGAGCCACCTATTTTTGAAAGTCAAGTTTAAACCACGCTGCTCAGTACAGATATAAGACCCTCAATTTTTTTTCATTTTTTTTTTTGTTTTCACGAGGGGAGGCATGCAGACCGTAGAGACTTAAGTGACAGGCTGTTGTTAGTGTTTTTGTTAGTGTCCGAGCCCAAGGTTCACGCTACTGTCTTGCGTTTTTATGCCAAACGACAAGTTTAAAAAGTTCAAGTGACGGGTTGTAGTCACGTAGAAAAATGTAAAGATCTCAATGAACCGCCGGTTAAAAGCTAGACTCTTCTGCAAGCTTTCTGCAAATAAGCAACCAGGTATAAATCACAAAAAAATTATTGTTTATTTTATGATCATTACCTCGCTGTTTTGGGGGATTCATGCTGACGTCATTGTTTACATTTTTGCTCATTTGCATACGGCTTTGCTTACAGAAATAACATGTTAGATGTGAATTGACTGCAGACAGCTAAAGAGCTAGCAAAGCGTAATACATGCTGGAATTCTTAGCTCTTTGTGTGTAATATTGAAGGAGAAAGTGTCTTTCAAAAAATGCAAAATTTTTGGGTGGCAAAAGCGCTAATGAGCTCATACATTCTTTGTTAAATTTTGAGTTTTTAAACCCGTGTTGCACAAAAAGTATTCATTACATCAGGCTCAAATTCATTGGCAGAGTTAATCGTACTATGACCTTTCAATATTCAGAACTGATTTATTTGTAGCTCCTTTAGAAACTGAATTGCTTATGCTAATGAGGCAAATATTGTAAACAAGGATTCCCCTATAATATCAGCATGGGTAAGATCAGGGCATCAGGCCAGATCGAACTGCATTTGTAATGCTGCTGAAGCGTAGCCTGGGTATCAGGCTTTTCTTACTCGCGGGCCCTACCCCTACCCTCTCAGGTTACCGGAAGCGAAATGCTGGTACTCTCTACTGTTATCGCGTCAGGCTACTACATGAATCACCCAGAACTGATTTGCGATGAATTGTTTTCGATTCTTGTGATATCTCATATTAATATAATTTTAATCTTTAAGATAAAGCAACTAACAACAGATATAAGCTTAAAATTGGCTTAAATACTCAGCCGCGTAAAACGCTTCTGAAATTAAATTTTAACCTGTGCGACAATCTATCTGTTTTCATGAAGGATTGTAAATACTAAAGTCCCCAAAAAACCAAATGCAACCCTAACTTAAGAAAAATCTAGGGATCACAATGAACCGATTAAAAACTAACATATAATGCATAACTTTTAAGAATAAGCAAACAGGTATAAACCACAAGAGTTTAAAAGACATTTAGCGGGGTCAAAACGAAGCAAAACGGATTGTAGGAGGTGAAAGTCTACTCCTGCTCCTTTTTATTTTGTGTAGCGTTATGGTTCGTTGTTGCATTACACTTGTTTGGCTTGACGCTGGATTTCTTCGCACTTTAAACAAGTGGCACAAGGTGTCCCAGGCAAGGGCTGTTGATTACTGTCAGTTGCAACAACAGTGCGCCGCCATCTTGCATCTGACAGCTTGAAAAATAACAGTAACGTGTTAACTAATAACTGGGCAACTGTGTGATGGCAATATTGTAGCATCACTAGATTAAGAGCGGTAGTATTAATCCGTAAAAGTATAAGTACTCGAAAGTACTGGAAACTGTAGCCCGCTATCTTAATTAAGAGCATATATAGTTATTATTTAACAGACAATGTGTTGTACATAATTTCTTAATTCTTGGCCGTTGTTAATCCAAACCCAACACAATATTGTCTTTGTTTACTTTGTTTTATGGGTCTTTCATCTTTCTTTCTTCGTTAATATTTGTGTCATTTTGTTTACAGGCTTCCTTTTTTCAGATCCAAAATGAGAAAGGCTGATGGGACTTAAATCACTTAGAGTCAAAGACGATATATGAGCAGTCCTGTATAAATCTTTGATTGGTTGTTTCACTCTTCACGCATTATGTGTTAGCACAGGTGTCAGTTGCCATTTTCCAGTGACTAGTCTTGTACTTTTCTGTATCATTTTGTGTGCAAAGGACCCGAGTCTACATACACAAGAGCTATTCATAGCTTCTTAAAGGAAGGAAAACCATATGACGTGTTTTTCAAACTAAACATATCCGAGAGGGTTTGGAAATTCAGTTGCCGCACTCTTGGTACAAAGGAATAATAATTATGTCCCGACGTGCTACAGGTAGATTGGTGTCCTCCACACTGATGTTAAAAAGAGAAAGATGTAAATTTTCGGTCACAATCAAAAGTTTTTTAGTACATTAGTACTCTTGTAGTATTTGGTAGTGTATAAGTGGTACTGTAGGTAATGTCAAATCTTACGTTTATTACTATCATAAATGGTATTTTTAATTTGAAAGACTCGTCAAGAATTCTTCTAATCAAAAATAGATCAGTTAAGTCAATAAACTATTCTTAGTAACGTTACACTTACTTCCACGCTTGGGTTTTGGTTTGCTTTTCCAGACAGTTTATTGAATGAACTGAGATAAACGGCACAGATCCTATGTAAACCGGCAGCATTTTCGTTTGCGTTCCTTTGCATGATTGTGTTTACACAGTGTATGTAAAGGCGATGGTGAATGGTTCCGCTTGATGTATTGTCTGTTATAGGTTACTTTATTTACGCTACTGTGCGAGTATCTTGGGGCTCGACTTATTAATGAAATCTGAACGTTTGATTACACTTCAGAAACGAGTAATTTTTAAGTTGTGCAGAATCTTAATATTTGAACACGTTTTAAAACTTCAAATAAAGTTATGTACCTTTACGAAAATCGCCTTTTTCCTGAAAGTTCCAATGACGTGTTTTTACTCAACTGTGACGTACATAAATACGATACTAGAACTACGTATTCCTTCCAGGTTGTTTGAAAGCCGGTTAATATTAACCAAGGATAAATAGTTACCCAACTGAGTAACAATTTTTCTTGTGTGAAAATGGTGTTCCCTTCTTTAGTTTTTCAATAGTGTGAGATTACTCAAGCTCAAGACTGAAGGAAAAAATATAAACAGGAAACGTAACCGAAAAACTTCACTGAAACTGAAATGAAAATTCTTGCTAATCGGTTAGCGTAATCGGGCTTTGAACAACCCCGCCCTGTAGGACAAGTGCAAGGACGTTCTCACGCCGTTTTCAAGGAATCGTGACTAAAACACCATAAGTACATACGAGTACGTACGAGTAACATACGAGTAACATACGAGTACATACAGACACAAGTTAACATACAGGTTATATACGAATAATCTTGTTACATGCAAATACACGGGAGCAATTTTCGATGACAGGAGGGTAATAAACATGAAATGTACCATTTTCTCTTTACATTTCATTTTTACATGTGCACGAGTCATGTCTTACACAGACGACAGCGCACAATTTGCACATGCGGGCTTACCACACCTTGCGCATGTGCCACATACAGGCCATACGCCCATCTCACACGCACAAACAAGCCTGAGCGCTCGTCTGACGTTGCGCGTCAAATAAGCGGTCAGTCTCGTGAAGTTAATTTTGACGCGACGAGCGAGAGTGAGCAATTTGACAATTTGTTATCGTAAAAAAACAAATTGACGTCAATTTTTCATGCTTCTGTCTTGTTATTGACGATGAATTTCGTCATAACATTGTTACAACATCCACCTACTGAAAAAGGGCCAAGCCCGAAACGTTTAGTTTATCTGAACAAATTTGACACTTCAAAGCATTTTAGCCCTACATACGACATAACATTGTTATGTTAGTCTGGCGATCCACTCTCCATCGCCTCGTGGTTCCACAGCTACTTTGACAACGTTACAGCAGTATACATAGTTCTCGCATCCTCTTTCAGGCTCAGTTGAGCTCTCGGAATCACCATTGGTTTGATCGGTCCCCGGAGTTCCTCTTGGGTTTTATACCGCCGACCGGTTAGCTCAGTTGGTAGAGCACCGGACTGCCGAACCAACACTCAGGGTTTTTAAATAACTTAGGTGAACGTGCTGCCTTTGCAATGACATCTGCAAATGGTTAGACGTTCAAGTCTTCTCGGACAAGGAAGTACCTTCAGTGTTACATGGCTAGCAGGGGACATTAAAGAACCCACACACTTCTCGTAAAGGGATGGGTTGGTGCCTTAATGAGGGCACACTTCTCCTGTGGGGCACACTTCTCGTAAAGAGTAGGGCATGGAGTTTAGCAAGTTTTACCACCACGACAAGGTGTCGGCGAAAAGTTTAGAAGCATATCAACGTGAAGGGAACTTTTTACGAGTACTCAGACTGGGTTGCAATAATTAGGCCGGCTTACTTCACACTGGCGACATAATAAGACATAACGACATAATCGCTTATGTCGGTAATATAAACATCGACATAAAACCATTAGGAAAACCAGGGAAACATAATTCATTTCCTCAGACCGTTATGCTCATGCTGTTATGTTCGTAGTACAGTGAAACCCGCCTTACGGTCACCTCGTTAATACGGTCACCTGCACCTCGTTATTACGGCGAAACGTCCAGTGACATTTTCAAACCCCGCAGGAGAACATTAATAATGATAATAATGGTAATGCGCTCCTAAACCCCGTTAATACGGCCAACGACCAAAACGTTTTGTTTACCTTGTAAATCATTATGGTTAAAGCTAAGTAATAAATTAATATTAATTATCTATAAACATCACATCATATAAAATTAAAGTAAACAGCCCACGTGCGATAAAATTTCAGAAGTGCTTTTTTGTAGTCACGATCTCTTAGAATTTCAAGTTTTCCGGGAATGAGCAATAGAAAGCTTCTAAAATCACCCCGTTTATACGGGTCACACTGCAAACATAACGGCATAATATCCCTCTTAATATGTTGTTATCGCTAGTGTCTGACTAGGCCTTACAGTTCAAGTATTATAAATTTATTTATTCATTACAATTTAATGGCGAGGATAACTAGCAATAAAACAAATCAAAGGCTCCTTAGAGCAACCTCAAGGTATGAATTGTTCACACCCCTGAGAAACCTGCGATCTGGCGTGTTTTTTTTTTTTTTTGCAAAGTTTATACCTTTGGTCGTAGGCAACATGTGCCGGCATGATTGTTATGTTGGTAAGAAGAGATTGACTTACTGGTAGTTCAAAAAGAGAGTTACTGGGAAAGGTTGTTCAGAAAGGGAATTGACATTTGTTGGAAATGAGGAACATTTTAATTAACAGAAATAGTCAATCTGCAGATCTTTGCAAATAGGCTTTTTTCCAGGAAAAATTATGGATTTTTTGGTATGTTTGTTTGTTAATGATTGTTTCAATTGATACCATTATGTGTGGTGAACAAATAGTTTTATTTTTTGGACAAGAGATTGTTGTTGTAGTAGAGACATGTGAAATACTATTATTTATTTTTTTAAAAAGGGGCTGTTATTGTTGCCAAAAAATATTTATTTACTTTGTCATTGTACAGTACATCCGGTAAATATTCATATAATAAGGCCCAATGGCCGAAAGACACATGCCAGATGTAAAAGTGGTAGGAGTGGACAGAGGGGGAGCGGGCACAAAGCATAGGAAATGCTTTTTTTATGGTAGAGATCAGAGCATTAAAAATATTACATTGAACTACACAGTTCTTTTAAAGGGCAATTATTCAATAGAATAATGTAATTGTTAAATATTTTGTTCTTCAGAAGTTATAATTGTCGTGATTTACAATTCTGATACATAACTGATTCTTTTTATCGGATATTGAAGCATTATGTTGTCATTAAGTTTGGCAGAATTTTAAAATCTTGCCTGTTGCACTAAGCTTCCTGGGAAGTAAATAATCCACAGATTTGGTAAAATCGCCAGCTAAGTTGTAATAGTGAAAAGAATGTATGTGGGGCTGTTAACCAATTGATGATAATCAATCAGGGATTACAGAGCAGAACAGTGAAGTTAGTTCCTTCAAATAAAAAAATGTTAGACTGCATGACAACCCCCCCCCCTCCCTCCCTGGGGGTCACTCTCTTATATGGGATATATATACCATAGGCATGTGCAGCCCCAAAGGGTATGGTTTTTCAGCTGTTTTGGTCACAAATAGGGTATCAATTTTAGCTGATTTTGGCCATCTTGGTCATAAGAAGGGTATGGTTTTTGCACTCTAGCCTTGATATGGGTATGTTTTTAAGAAGCCATTACCAAAAAAAATCAACAAAAGCCCTTCACGAATTATGTTTACGGTAATATCATATTGGTCTGAACTAGGGAACCTATTGTAATGCTGGTCAGAAACAGAGTTTTGATTTATGAGTCAGATCATAAACAGGGTTTCAAATTTTTGGTCAGGTCATAAATAGGGTAGGAAATATCGCAGATTTTGGTCATAGCTAAGGTAAGGGATTTGGGAAGCAGGCTGCACATCCCCTTCCAATTTTTCTGGGACTAATCCCTCCTGGGGGGGGGGCATTACAAAGGTAATGAGTTGTTTCAAACTGAAGTCTGAAATCTATAAACTTTGCATAAATGGCACCTAAATTTGAAACATGAATGTGAGCCTCTAAGGATGTACCAAGTATTGTTATTCAAAGTTAGGCGCCATTTATGCAAAGGGTCTATGAAATGATTTTTCTGTAGTACTTGCATTGAAAATATTGTGATACATTGTTTTCACAGACTGTTACCATGTCAGGGTAAAAAGCAAACAAACAAATAAAAAAGTCCAGATGGTATTGCTGCTTTTGCTTTTATTAGAAGATTTCTATAATATTCAATCTGCTGAAGTATTGCACGACTATCAATTCATAATGTACCACTAAAAATGCTTTAAGTATGAAGACAGCAACAAGAAGAAATTGTATACAATGTAACTTTCTCAACATCATGTGTAATATGCAGGCATTTGACATTTTCCGAAAACATTCCGAACGAATGGCGAAAATTATCTCAAAGTGTGCTTATTATTCAATTTATCATATGTTGCATGTTCCAACTACAGCTCCAACTACAACTCTATTTTCAACAGTCTCGAGAGGCCCCATAGTAGCTCATAATCCGTTATTTGAATTCAAAACACCGCACATTTCGAAATTTTCGTGGTCGTGGGTGAAACATTATCGCGTTCTCACGTATGTAAACACTAACGTAAAGGATCTTCAAGCACGAATCGTTCATGTTATCGTCAGGTTCCGATCAGGTTTGGCATCAAACAATCATCACTCTTCGAAGGGACAGGACGCCATTTTGAATTCAAGTAGTTGGACATATTCTTGCCTTTGTACCTCCCCCCAAATACATACACTGAGACAATGACGTGAACTTGAACAATGAGACAAACTTGTCGGGGAGGAGATATGGGAGAACTTGTTTAATCCAGGTTTAATGCATAAATTAATAGTTTAACAAGTGAGTGAGTGATTTTTAATTGAATTTTTGCCCCCAACAAACCCTAAACCTCATAGCATGACTTACGTCATACTATGAGGTAAAAATGGCTATAAGGATGGTTAGAAAAAGAGAGGCAGACCACCTGATAAAAAAATTCTAAAACAGTTAAAGTGAAATGATCCCTTACTCCCTTTTTAAAACCAAAGATGCCAGAACTACGACGAATTGATAGTGGCAGCATATTCCGCACAATAGTAGTAGATCATGTTGTTTTTAAGCCGCGTTACTGCGTTCCCCTTGCGTTCCGTGTGCATTCCCTTTGGATTCCCTCAAGAAAGTGCGTTCCCTTTATTAATATGCATAACGGTCGAGTCCATGACGTCATCTATTCTTATAACTTGAGGAAAAA
>CM042759.1:10020673-10078173 GCA_022496165.2 Catalaphyllia jardinei
CCTAGCTAGGTAGACACTTCATTAGTATGGAGGAACGCATTTTTTCCCTAAGTTATAAGAATAGATGACGTCATGGACTCGACCGTTATGCATATTAATAAAGGGAACGCACTTTCTTGAGGGAATCCAAAGGGAACGCACACGGAAGGCAAGGGGAACGCAGTAACGCGGCTTAAAAACAACATGATCTACTACTCACAATCCTATTTAAATAGCTATACTGTTCTTAAAAATATACTCTGCCGGAAGTAAAGAGGAAAGACAGGAAAGGAACGGGTTGGTCGTGAAGTCCAAAAACAAAAAAAAATGCTTGTGTTAAAAAATCTTCTGAACATTCTCCAACCCTTCGCCTGTGGTTGTTATTTAGTGGTTTGATGGATTTTTTAGGTCATAAAAATAAGGCTATTTTCACACTTGATGCTCGAGCGCAGTGCCCAATATTCAACGTGAACACACCATTTTTCTAAGTCCTCACGCCAGATTTCGGACATATTGCCTGTACACGGACACAAGGTCTCCACCTTGAACTCAGACACTCAAAATACTTGGGACGCAACACTACGGATGCCCAGGCACCAGCGCTCGCTGCAGCGGTGTGAACACATCCCATGTTATCTTCGTAGAGAACTGAGGGAAAGTAACTCTACGCGAGGTGACAAATAACAAGACTACTAGTAAGCAACTTTGTTTAGGCCAGGGTAGCCCATTCAGCTACGAGCCTGGTATTCATAGGGGCTCTGGGAAATAAAAGGATTTACAACTTAAAATGATCTAAAATTATTTACACCCTTAAAATTCCCACTCTTTAACTGTATCTCAAAGACAAGGTAAGGTCAAAATAATGTACAGGAAGAACAAGTACGAAAGTATTTGCAATCCTTGGGTGATGCGTGACACATATATTCGAAAGAAAATAACAATTATTCATGGCATAGAAATATGCAAAAGTGTCAAAATGTGAAATATCACAAACGTTTCGGGCATAGCCCTTCTTCAGTGTGAAAACCGTTAAATTCGCGAGACTGTTAATTGAAAAATAACGGAAAAACAAAGCGCGCGGAAACTAGACGCGTGCGCTGTTTATATGAAATGGAAAATATTATTCAGGCCCTCTGGTTGCATGGTGCCGAGCCTAAAAATGAGTCCCATTTCTAACTGCTTCCGTCTGAAACTGGCAACAGAAAACCTTCTTAGGCCTCTCACTGCAATGTCTGATAGATTATGACCCGGAGAGTTCGGGAAACCACTAGTGTTTTTTGGACGCTCCGAAGATGTTCGCCGAAACGTTCGCGTAGAGTTTTACCGGTCTCTCCGATGTATAGCTGGGGGCATCGACGGCACGAGATGCAGTACACAACGTTCTCTGATTTGCAGGTAAAGCGTTCACGAATGGTGATTGAGCTCTTGGGTTCACATACATGGACGGTGGACGATGTATATAGGCAAGTGCGGCAGCGGGGATGTCGACATGCGAAAGTGCCTGGTTCCTCTGTCTGGGACCTGTCAGAGGTGTGTACTAGGACATCTCGCAGGCTGAGATCGCGACGATGTGCAACTGCAGGTGGAGCCGGGAAGATTGTTTCAGTCGCAGGGTCTGTCGTCAGGATGTTGAAGTCGTTGAACAAAATGCGTTTAACGCGCGAAGTCAAGGGGTGGTATGTCAGTACCAGAGGAATCCTTCCTTCGTTTTCACGCACACGTTTCTCGAGCGCCTCTTGGCGGGTGACGGAGGACACTCTTTCCCGAGCAGTCTGTAGTAAATCCGAGGTTGACATCTCCTGGCATTTCTGCAGGAAGTCATCATCCTCGGAGCAAAGACGGCGAAGGCGCAAGAACTGGGAGTAGGGAATACCATTTTTGCAGTGCTTAGGATGAGAAGACGTGTAATGTAAATAGTTTTGTGTGTCGGTTTCTTTGTAGTGGACGGAAGTACTGATTCTGCTGCCTGAAACGCTGAGTGTGATGTCCAGGAAAGGTATCTGAGTTTGAGAAATGGTCTGAGTAAACTGCAAAGCGGGATGGAAAGTGGATACGTGCGTGATAAAACCCTCCTGTTCATCTCGATGGCACGAGGCTGCTCCTACGATGTCATCTATGTACCGCTTGTAGAGTTGCAGTTACAAGCCGACACAATTGGCCTTCCAGGAGTGTCTGGTTTGTGAATCTTGGGGAGTAAATAGACTAAATAGAAACGAGATGTTTGAGGTGTGGTTCTTTAGTTCTGTACTCATTTATCTTCCTTTCCACTGGAACAAAGGTTAGACCTTTCCCAAGTACTGACTTCTCAGCGTCAGAAAGTTCAAGGTCCACAGGTATGGTGACAACAAGTTTTTCATTCGGAAAGGCATGGTGTTATTGTTCATCTGATGAGGGAGTTGATTATTGCACATCAAGAGCAATTTATTTTCTTTCACAGATTTCATCTGGAGGTAAAGTTGTGAATTCAGTTCACGAATTACGAGTCTAGTGCCATGGTAGTCTGCAGATGAACAAAGCGGCCTCAACTCCAGAGAAAAGCGTGTGATGGAAGCAGGAAAATTCGCCTGTCTCACATTTAAAGATTGGAGAGTAGTCTGCATCAACTGCCTTGAACACGTTGTAGTGATCCGAAAACCAACAGGGATAAGGTAAGGTCAAGTCTGCATACGGGAGCCAAGTAGCCCATCAGGCCGAAGTGTATCCGGGTTTCTGTAGCATGAAGGAGCATGAAGCGACTAGGAGTATTCCTACTCCCCCTGGATGGGATGCTAGTCCATCCCAGGGTTACCCCCCAGCATTAAGTTCGCCGGTACCCATTTATACACCTGGGACTTGGCGGAGAGAGGCACCAAGTGTCTTTCCCAAGGACACAACACATTGTCCCCGGCCAGGGTCCGAATCGGGACCTTATCCGAAAAACAAGGGAGAAGTAAATTCTTCACTGTTTTAGTGCAGCCATACGTACACATGATATATTTCAGCTGTTTGACCAGTCGATCTTGGCGCGAAAGGATAAAAAGAGAAAGAACGAACTTCTTTCAAGTAATTTCATTCGCCAGAGTGTTCGCGTGTTCATTCTAACCAATCATATCACTCCTTAGATCGATGACAGAGTTACGAGCGATCAAGTTGGTTGTTGTTGGGCGATGTGAGGGATTCTGAAGAAGTCTGGTTTGTTTGTTATTACGGCTACTTTCATCGAACAGCTTTAAGCAAATAAGGCTTCAATTTGTGGACCAGGAATCACGACGTTGTATAGTTTCTTTGAACATAATTTAAACAGGTGGGAGTCAGACATATGCAAGATTCTCAGTGGACTGTGAACGTTATTGCCAAATTTTGTTGTCGCCACGTGTGTTGGACGTAAAGGAAATTCTGGATTATTTCATGTTTTTATAATTCTGGGAACCTAGAAAGGTAACTCACAATATTTTTTGTTATCATTTTTTCAGTTCTCGTTTGTTTCTTGTGGTGTTGCTGGTGTTCGAGACGAAAAAGGAGCTATTAAACCCAGGATCCTGAAAGTTCGCCATTTTACCTGGTGTGGAATCATCTCTTCGTGACCGAGTACTAGTTGTATTGAAACCAAGTACATTAGGGTGGAAACCGTACAGTTGTAAACTTCTGGTCTCACTTGTGAAAATCAGTCTCTTACACTGGTTTTAAGCCGTATGAGTTCAGCGACAACAGAGAATTCCGCTAAAATTATAGTCACTACATCATCAGAGTCGGACGTGGTAAGTAAGCTAACTGAATGATGTTTAGTCTGATGTTTAGCTTATTTTCAGTCTGATTATCTGGATATCTTCTGGTCATCTGTGGAAGTATTCCTAGAAAAGAAGTACTTCTTTAACGTTTGCTTTTTGCTTTAAACTTCTATTTCACCCCTTCCCTATTGAATGTATAAGGAAAGCGCAATTAGTTAGGCTTGTGTATAGTAGCTAATTACTTGGTATCTGTTTGTTTTGTTTGTTGTAAAGGATTTTATATGGTGAGGTCGCCGTAAGACCGGAGAGGAGTTAGTCTCCCTTGACTTTTAATTGAGCTTATTCGACGGAGCTTTATCGTTTTTATCACATGTAACTAAGGATAAACGAATTTATCGTCCTTTCCATACAAATGCAGCGTTGATTCACGTGGGAGATCAAATCTTTATAATTATAAAGATCAGTCTTGAAAAAATTTCAAGACCTGGCAATTTAAGTTATTTCCTGGTAAAAAAAAATGCTAAAAGTGGTCTTGTTAAATTTGCAACGTATGTCATGTAACTATCTGAAGATTGTGACCCTTTCCAATCTTTAAGCCTGGCATAAGCATGAAAGAAGCTTTTGTGCTAGTGGGGTTGGCCAGACCTCACAAGCCTATGAGCCAATGAATCAATTGGCTGATCAACCAAAAAATTCGAAGTGGTATATTCTTTTACGTTTTTGTCACATCCTTTTGAATTGGTGCATACAACATTGCAAACGTAATTGCGACACAGGTCTTGTACTTTAGCTAATTCGTTATGGTGGTGCAAGTTTACAGTTGTACAGATTCAACAATATCAAGTGTGCATTATGTGACCATTTTTTAAAATTTTACAATGTGTAGTTCCAGAAAATATCCATACCCCCTCACAGAAGGTTTTTTCGTTTTAACCCCCCATCCTCTTGGAATTTCCATTCCAGAGGGTTATGTGAAGACCCCTCTTCCCCTCTGGAATTTCCGTTTTTTCTTTACCCTCATTTCAGAACCCCTCAGAAATTCCAAGTGTTTTTATATTCGGAAAATTGATGGCTCACAGAGGTAAAATGGATTCACTTTATTTCTTTGCTATGTCATTTAAGATTTATCCTTTTGCTGATCCGGAAAATATAAACATGTGTACGCTTTTTTAGACTGGCGTGCTAAACACAAACATAAACTTTTGGAAAACACAGTTGAAAACATTTAAAAAGGAATCAGATTAATTTGTCATCTGTACTTTACCTTGCTTATCTTCCATAATTTGTGCTAATTAACGTGTGATATAATTTATACCTTGATCTGACATCGTTGGCCTTAGCTGATATGAACATTCAAGCGACTTAGCATCGTCCACATGTAAAATTACAGGATGAGCAGCCAAGCGTTCAGAAGGTTGAGAGTGCAAGGAAAGGATCTGGAGATCAATTTTTTCTGTCAGCCATTTTGCTTGGTTACGTTTCGTAAACAAGAGGCCATCAATTCTTCTGGGATATTGCAGGAAAATCGCAGTGAAAACACAAACATTAATGACAAGGCATATTTAAGCTCAAGTAAATGGAGAAGTAATTTATTTATTTTTCCTTTTTGGATTGTTAAAACAATTTATGTAAGTATTGTTCCGTTTGTTACGAACTGTTTGCCACCCTCTGGAAAAAAGGCTAGACTTGAGCCCCCACTACTCTCGGAAATTTTAGCCTCTGGTCCCCCCTTCCCCTTCAGAATTTCAAAGAACCTTCCGTGGGGGGTATGGATATTTTCTGAAACTACACAATACTCAACAGTATAATACATATAGATTATTACATGTTAAGAGCCTGATATGGTTTTTATTCACGAGTTTTTAATACCATATCGTGAAGGAGCAAGTCTTCTGGCGAGTAAGCGATATGGTATTAAAAACATGTAATAATTTGTTTATTACATTAACATGTAATAATTTGTTTATTACATTAACATGTAGTAATTTGTTTATTACATATTCTTGTTTTGGTTCTCTTCAAGAAACTGAGAAATATCTTCATCAGCGACATTCACAAATCTTGAAGGGGCCATTTCGTTGATAAAACTGCAAAGCAATTCTTCTCACCAAATTTGATGCCAGGCGTCAGCTAAAATATAACGTGCAACCTGATTGGTCCAACCAAATTATTATGATTTGATTGGACAATTCAAACCGTGAAGTGACATGATATCATTTCACTACAGTGAAATGATATCATATCACCTCATGGAATTTCTGTTTTTTTGCTATAACGGATAACATTTCAGAAAACACCAGAAAATAAAGGCAAAAAATACACGTAAAACCAATTCAAAGAGAAGAAATATGAAATTTTTTTCGCCGCCCTACCAAATAACAGCTCAGCGAGAGAAAGATAAAAGTTGTACATCAAAAAGACGACAAAAACAAGGCCATTATTTTAAGATAAATCGTTTTTCAACTGTGTAAATTTAGTGCTATCTTAGTTCTATCTTTAGGAGTTCTGTAGAAGCTGAACAAGACTCCAAAAAAATATCTTTGTGCGAAGCGAATACACTAAACAAACAAGACACGCGGTCACCGTAAATTAAATATGCAGAAAATATCCAGCATGTGAAAATACTGTTCACTTTTAAACCTAAAATTCCCAAATAAAGGCAACCAAATGAAAGAAATGTGACAGGAAGTTCAATAGGAATACATTTTCATTCAAGATGAGGCAAAAAAACATATCGAAAACGACAAAAATGTTCAAATTTTCACATATGTGCTTCGCTTCATGGCTGCATGTTCGAATTAAATATTCACTCAAAAGCGAAAGTGAGTGTTTCCCTACAAGTTTTGCAGTTATTTTATCGGCGCTGGCTATGACTATCGTGTCAACTTCGAACTAATATTGTGCATTACCATTTTTTGTTTTCTCAAGTCCAGGCAGCTGCTTTAACTCTGCGATCTTTTTTCAAGACTCACTTGAAAGCACACCGATCGTCTTGTTATCGCCGCAATTGGCAGAAGGAAAAATTATTCATCAGAAAGGTTTGAGGGCTCTGTTCACCTTGATCTTCCATTCTGAGGCCACCTAATTGTCTATTTATGTTTTTCCTTTCCATTTTAAGTGCCATAGGAGTAATTTGTCCGTTTTAGGAATGAAAACAAGACCTTGGAAGTTTGTCGATTTGAGCCACAACGCGCCATGATTACCTGCACTTTTCGAGCGCGTGATTTTGAGACAAAAAACCGTCTTTCTAGGACCCCTAAAGTCCTCTAAAAATATGCTCAGAAAGTCCATTCTCATTGGTTTATTTGTCCTTAACAAAAATAGAACAATAGGAGAACCAAAATGAAGACAAAGAATGACTCAAGTTGGCATTAATGGGGCAGCACTGCCTTGTGTTAGGTTAGCCTGTGTGACTTCCGGCTACTGCGTGACAAACGAACCTCACTTATCTCCCCAACACTACGAACTGAATACAAAACAGCAGTATTGCTGTATCAGACAAGAGTATCGGTTAGCAGGCGGTATTCAAAGGCATTGAGGTCAAAAGGATTGGGGGAAGTTGTTTTGCAGACTTAACCAAAACACATAGGAGTGACCCTTGTTAGACTGCAAATGACATGAACAACCCCTTCTCCAAAGAGAGGTAGGGAAGGAAAAATTTACAATAGTTCGCAACAAATACTAACTGCACTGTACAACAGAACACTAAAGTGAATCCTGAACAGTTTGTTTGAGCTTTTATAGCTGGATGAACATCTTCAAAATAGCTAGTAGAAAGAGCTGTCCTACAGAACCGCTTAGCATCACACATGTAAAAACATTGTCACGAATAGTGCCTATATTTTAGGCCAAATTGTGAATCACTATAATATGGTAAAGGTCACAAAGCTATAATGTGTAAATCCAATATACAATGAGTTTCCGAGTTTGACAACCTTTGGAGCTTGACTACACAATAGTTTTGTTGAGAGCTGTGCTGCCATGGAAGACCAAATTGGCGGTCATGTTTCATGGATTATGTCTTACTGGCATGACAGTAAAATGGCATAATAAAAATACACTATATCACTTATGGCTAATTACGTACATTACTTACAGTACTTACAATAATGGTCACTTGCACCACAGGCAATTACAATACTCTTTTTACACTATTTGCATCTTTTTTTCCTTAATTGTTTTTATTGTACATTGACATGTGGTATGTACTTGTAGTTTTTTTTCTCCTATATGTACCAGAATCAATCAATCAATTTTAATTTAACCTCTCACAAACATTAATTTACCAGTGTTAGAAAAGAAAAGTAGAATACCGTAAAGACTCGTGTATAAGCCACACCTTTTTAATTAAGTTTTGGGCCAAAAATCGCTGTTGCAGCTTATACACGAGACTATTCCTTTCAGAGAGAGTAAACTGGCTTGTTGTTGTTGTCACAAATTGAACTGAAAACCTTCAGTAACTAAAGATTAAACATAATAAAACCTGTTGTTGATCATTGCTTTCATTGACTCTTAAATGAGGCGTTTGTTGGAATCTTCTGGACGGTTCTAAACTCGACTCTTTCTCGCCAGTCAACGCTGATTTCTCCACTACGTGCAAGAAAATACCACACTATTTGGGAGAACATGCGAGGCAAATGGCCGACCAGTTGATCGCCCTTTACTACTTTCACGGCGTGTTTGTCTATGGTGGTGTTAAACTCTCGTTTACCAACAAGTTTTTCTCCAATTGATGGCTTAAATAGGTCTTGAAAAACATTATATCCATGAACAGCTGATGAGAAAGTGAACGTTTTCATGTTCTGGCGTCTAGACTTCCCTCGTTAAATGACGTGGTTACTAAGCAAACGTTTTGGATCATTCTCCTGCGCTTATTTTCGTTCAAATTCCGTCGATTTCTTTCAACTGTGGGCTTTAGCAATGAAGATAACTGTTGTCTGTTACAGGGAATAGTGAAACTGATTAAAGAGAAGCTTTCAAAAGGTATTTTCAAAATTGATTAACTTATTAATGTCACTAGAAATACAGATTTCGTCCAGTTTATTGCTAACATCTGCGAACAAATGACAAACTTTATTTACAAATCAAGTGCTTTTTGGAGGTTTTTTTTCAAAAATCATGCTTAAAGTTTTGGGTGCGGCTTATACACGAGTCTTTACGGTGCATATAAATATATACAAATTACATATAGAAGATGATAAGTGGTACAAATGAAATATTTACAGTTGTCATTAAGAAGTAAACTGTTAAAGGGAAAAAGAAAATGGGACAAACAGTTTTTTACTTATTAGAATATGTGGGCTGATTGGTTAAAAATAGTATTCTTTAACTCGACAGAAGCACAGAACTAGCCCAGGCTGTTGACATAATGATGTCTCAAGCAAAGAGAATGTGCATTCTGATAATCATAGCTACACGTAACAAGTAGTCTTCCTTTTTCATTGCGGTGTTTACTAAAAGAAATAGAAAACATGTTCTCCATGTTTCTATGGAGTTTTAGTATAAAGCTTCTAGCATTCTATCGCAAATGCCATTCTCTGATTGGCTATGCTATCCGCCCTGTATTTAAACAATAGTGTTTCTAGCATGGTGATAATTTCCCTGCCAGTGACATGATCTTTTAGTGCCTGGGTTGCAAGGTCTTTAATTTGGGTCCAAATTTATTTGAATAATTAAAAACAAAAAATGTCATGCTTGAAGTCTGTGAAAAATTATACTCATATAATGACTTATTGATATGGCTCTTACAGAAATTAAATTTTTAAAACAATGAAGCAAGTAGTTGTAGCCGATGAAATATCAGATGACAAAGAATCATTATTGATCATCTGGCTATTTGTAATAGCACATGACAAATTGGGTCAGTTTGAGGATTTGAATGTGATTTAGGATAAGCTGGTGCAATCTTGGCACTCCTTTAGAAAAGAAACAAGATCACAAATTAAAGAGTTTCACCTGCATTGTAAGAAAACATTATTTTGTCATATTTTCCAGGTTGTCCCTTCTGCTTTCAAAGGGTCTCTGAATCCTAATGCTGCCACATTTGATTGTGTGAGGTGGGTGTTCCGAAATGTACTATATTTGTCATCCCATTAAGGTGGCCAAACACAGTTTTTGAGTGTGTTCTTAATGTGATTCAGCATGCACTCAAGGATTATGGAAGCAAATGTTGGTGGTACAGTAGCCTGCATACATGTAGCTTGGCGGTTTAAGCAATTTGAACATGAACACACAAAGCGGCGAAGCCGCGAAAACGAGGAACCACCTGCCTGAATGACCCATATTTTTTATTGCCGCCCTTATTACATATTTTGATAACCCGATGACAGGTTTTGTGAATCGCATTAACACAGCTAATCAAAGCATAGAAACAGCCAACTTGGCAGGAAAAAGTTATTGTGACACTGTGGAGTATATCAAAACAAAACCATCCTATGTGCTGTTTGCTCAATGGCGGCGAAGGAGGAATCGAGAGAATTTTATTGTAGACTTTGTTGTTGACTGCTCAAGATCTCATTTGGAGAATTTAAACATTCCCATGCAAAATCTGTTTCAAGGCCTCTAAGTGTAAAGAATTTCAGAAATCGGAAATTGGTCTGGATCAGAGTCCTCAAACAAGAAAAGGACAAAAAACGTCACAGTACAATTTCATTGCTGTGAAGTTTGGTAATAATTTTTCAGAAATTGCTCTTTAACAGTTTAATAACAAGGATACTGGTTCTCATAAACAAAAATTCTTGTCTAATGAGTGTAAACAGTGAAACCCGGGAAAAATGATGGTTTTGCGTAAGCCTGTTAGCCATCACACCTTGCCCTTGAGGGTAATTGCTTACGCCTGCTTCTTGCTTGTCTTTGGCAGTTAACAATTTTGCGATATTCACGAAAAAATTTCAGGCACGATAATGCTTTCGACAATGCTTTCCCAAATTATTTTCTGTTTGCATGCAGAAGATCTGCATTGTAATTAGTTATGTTTGATCTCGGTCCTTGGGAGATTTTAATTGACGTGTTAGCCTTCTGAGCCAATGGCAATGGCCCGTATGCCAGCGTACTGGACTAACAAAAAATGCCAACCATCCGTGCAGGCGGTTTCTCAGTTGTCTCTTTCCCAGGCTCTTCACGGCTTTGGCGCTCCTTATTGCGGCTTTGCTAGCGCCCTCAAATTGCTTAAAAACCACCAAATCGCTATGCAGGCTAGTGGTACAGTGGTCATTTTATTTGCTATATGCCTGTTCTACATGTATCTTTGTTGTTTTCGTTGTGATTGAACGCAGTGTGTTGAATGTTTTAGCCTTGTATTACAAAGGTATGTTAGAAAAGGTAACAATGCAAAAAACTCAGCAATTCTCTGATTTTCTTTGTTATTGAAAGACCCACTGGCAAATAATTGCAGTGCATATGCAAGTGCTTGAAATTGAGACAGAGTACTTTTGCGGAAAGATTTCAAACTTCCAGTTGTTAGAATTTCAAGGAATTTGGCAAAAAATAGTTCAGAAACCATGTGCATGAACTATCACAAAAAATCTGAGTTTTGACAGAGGAAATATTTAACTTTACTGAAAATGTGGTGAAAATGAGTTACAGTGATTTACGAAAACCCTCCCTGTCAGACTTTTACTAGAACAGTATTGACAGAACAAAGTTTATATATTAAATTCCTGGTGGGCAAATGATGGAAAATATCCAAGTACTGGAATTCTTTTTAAATAAAGGAAAAGCCATTTTTAAGCCTTGTTTGTCACCAGCCCCATTGCCATGGCACAAGCACACATCCTAGCCAAAATGCAAGAATAAACCTTCAAGAGGACACTAACAGTAAGTGGAGTGGAATTTGGATCCAGGGTTCCGGGTTCAAATCCAATCTCTGGTCATTGTGTTGTGTTCTTCAAGAGAACACTTCACTCTCAAAGTGCCTCTCTCCACTAAGGAGAATAAACTGGGGCCAGCAAATGCTGGAGGATAAGCCTGCAATGGCTGTTCTAATTCTTATCAAGTAGAGCCATTGCTTTGATTTATTTAGCAGACTATTATAAAATAGACTGCAAGCAGTCTCTCTTTTCCTCAAAATCCGTGGGAAAGAACACAAAAGAAGTAAGTGTGCAAATATGACTGTGAGCATGACATGGGAGCTGCGAGCTAGTAGCGTGAAGGTTGGGAGGCGAGCGAAAAGAGAGACTGCACTGGTTTCATACAACGATTTGGATGCTTCTTTGATAGGTAACATCAGTGACACCTCTGTTTTGAATATAATACTCTGGTGTCTTATTGTTTACGCAAATTTGTTGAAGCTATATCCAGTAAGATATGAGGAGTGGTTCGACAGATTGCAGCTAAAACCACAAAAATGACTTCTCAAAATGTTCATACTGCTTGGTCAAACAGCTCTACTCTTACATGTAAATTAGGGTCCTGCTAATACCACCACCCCTTTAAAAACAAATGTGAAGCATAAAACTAATAAAAAAGTCACAAGATCGAAATTCAAAATAGAGCAGAAATGTCATGAATCGTTGGAGTCGCACTGTAGGAGACAAACATTACAACAGAGCTTTGGCGTGTACATATACTGCATGTCACTTATGAAGGTTACTGATGACCAATAGAATTACTCCGTCACCAGAGCGCTGGGCTGTCAAATCATTGTATGAAACCAGTGTAGTCTCTCTTTCGCTTGTCTTCCAACGCCCACGCTACTAGCAGTGCACAGCATCACCGCTCCCACGTCATGTCACGTTCGCACGCATACTTGTTTTGCATTTTTTCCCCAGGACTTTCAAGGAAAAGAGAGACTGCTTGTAGTCTCTGCACAAAAAGTTTCCATTAACTCAGTCCACCGTAAGAAAAAAGATGGCGGCTATACATTTTACCACAATATCTTGCGAACCAAACTAAGCCCACTCGGCATATAGAAAGATATGGTTTAACGGCAGTCGTTCCTATACTAACAACAATGGTCTTGTCAGTGTTTTGAATGACTTACAATTTTTCTTTGTATTTTGTGTGCTCTTTTAGAGTTTTCGAGCGCAAAGCATTATAGGTAAATGTACCAGTCATCATCTTTTTCTTTATGGTGGATTGTTTCTCAACGATCCCTGGATGGACATGGAACAGAAAAAGTGTTTGACTTCATACAACTATCAAGTTTTTTACAATAACTGCACGCTAATTGGCTAATTTTTATTGTCAATAGTGGGACAGACACATGAATTTATAATTTATGCAATGCGGCAACAAACGAGAACGGACAATTTGTTATCGTAAGAAACAAATTGATGTCAGTTTTTCATGCGTCTGTCTTGTTACCGGCAATGAATTTCGTCGTAACTTTGTCAAAGTAGTCTGTAGATTCACTCGGCCATAGCCTCGTGGATCCACAGCTACTTAGACAATGTTACATGTATGACGAAATTTATGATCAATAACAGGACAGACGCATGAAAAACTGACATCAGTTTGTTAAATGGATGCATGTGAGCGGTTGCTAAGTATGAAAGGAGCAGAAGAGTTGCGCTAGGTAATAGCTGAGTGCAACTCTAGCTTCTATAGTGCTTAGCAAACCTCCCAAGTGCCTAGTCCATATAACAATTATTCCATGAGCCTGCGTTGGATATGAAGGGATAAAATAACCAACGAGTGCGTAGCGCGAGTTGGTTATATTTACTTCATATCCAACAAGGGCGAATTGAATAATTGTTTTAGTAAATTCTCAAACCGGGTTTTGCCACTGATTTTTATTTCCACACTTTTACAAAGCGAAAAATTTTAAACTTGGCGGATTATTTTCCATATGACGTAAAACTCCGACTATTGGCTCATAGTCAGAGTTTTTTAGTCAATCAAAAAGCTAGAAATGCAATAGTCGGAGCTGAGAATTTACTAAAACTTGATAGTTGCATGCTGCATGCTCTTTTATAACATTAAGAACATTTATTGTAGAATCTCACCCTGCTTACATGAAGTCAAAAGCACGATCAGCCACACCAAAATGTTCATTCAAAATTTGTGAAGGTGACAAAAAACATTTTTCTTGGCTGGATTGCGGAGAATTAGTTTACGTTTTCTTGATCTCGGACAAACAAACAACTTCAAACTGCTCAGTTAACCTAATTATCAAGCTAACAACAAACGAAAATTGCTGTTGATAAAAGTGTTTCTCAAAAGTTAGTAAAATTTGGATCAGTTTTTGGTAGAATTAAAGACAAGCTCTCTGTCCTGCCTGTTTGGCAAAAGAAAAGAACAACATGGAACCGGACATTTCTTGCAGCTGTAAAAGGCCTAGCAGGAAAGAAAGTGAATAAATGCCCTAGGCTTTGAATTGTTTATTGAGATGCTCTTCTTCAATAGCAGGTTTGTGCATTACACTTTCCTTTTCACTTTGCTTTAAATTGAAACCTGGGTCAACTGAAATAATTCATCAGAGGCTACGAATGTACATGATAAAACTTCCCTCATTAAAGCTCAGTAAAAGTATTATCTTTAAAATTTTTGAAACAGATTAATTTTGTATGTAAGGCTTTACTTAAAAAAAACTCTTGCCAAAAGCCAGAAAAGTTTTACAATGAACGCTTGTGCTGAATTGTAGTGTGGCCAAAATTGCTGAAAAATTATCTCTTAAAATTCCTGCTATGTATTACTAACCTTGAAAGGTTGATGTAGACCTGTTTGTGGTCCATCTGTGAGTGCTGAGTGCCTTCATTCAACTGGCTGATTCAACTCCTGCTTGCTTAAATTGGCAAATCTCTTTGGTGGAGGCCCAGAAAAAATCTTGAGCTCAAAATTTGGTGGCTCAAAGTAATAATCTTCAACATTTCCAGAACAATGAATAATCTTTCCATATTTTAGAAAAAACTAGACGCGTATTTGCGTTCACTCGGCCTTTATCTTGGGGAGAAACTCTGGTTTTGTTGCACGTAGTTTCGCAAGGGTTTTTTTGTAATGATGGTTTATCTTGGAACTGTTTCTGTATCGGTATGTTGAAAATGCAGGGTTATTACTTACTTATACAAGTTGAAAACATAGTTGTTATGTAGGCAGAAGACATGTTCCTGGGCTGGGTTGGGGGGAGAGAATGCCCCTCATATATTATGGGCTATAGTTTCAAACATTTTACCAGCAACCATTTATTATGAGTTTCTACTTGAGTAAATTTTTTTGCTGGTTTAGAGATTTGTAGCGGGTTAACAGATGATTCTAGTTTGAGGTTGCTGGTAATATTAATAATAATAATAATAATAATAATAATAATAATAATAATATTTATACAGGGGGCGTTCTCACATTAAGTGGTTTTCGGAACGGCCCTGTGAAAAATATTATAAAAACGTAAAAGCTACATAAGGAAATACTGCATAATCTTAAAAAAGTACGATATCAAAAATAGTAAAAACTAAGAAATGCGTTCCAATTTCTTTTTAAAAAGTAAGATCGATGCAGTTTCCTGTATTTCAGGACTTAAAAGGTTAAAATCGAGAGCTGCTTGGTATGTGAGTTTTTGCTTTGCCCAGTTTGTTTTGGGAGCAGACAGGTGCAGATTCTTGCTTTGGCGGGTATTATGATGGTGAATGTCATTATTTTGTCTAAAATAATGACATTCATTTACCATTCATTGGTAATCATCGACAGGTTAAAGTGTTAGGGCGATTACACTTTTTAACTTTGAAAACCAAATGCTGTTATTTCTTATCAGGAAAAGAATTGTAAAAGTCATCGGTCAAGGTTATTAGCATTTGAACTATAAATATTTTGGGTTGAGGATGTTTTTCATGATCCCTTGTAATATATTATGGTTATTTTGGTTGTTTCAATTTGGAGTTACAGGGCTAGTATACCTCAGTTTAAGTATTTTTTTATTGGTTAGAGTGATTGTGTGTAATAGTTGGCTGTGAACTTTGAGTCTTTTGTCTTCTTGTGTTCTTTATCAACTACTGCAGAGTTAATAGTGTTTTTCTTCTATGGGCATAGAAGAAATTGTCATCCATCATGAATAATAAAAATATTTTTATTTGTAAAGAATTAATAGTTCGTTAAATTTCAAATTATCTTTTGTGAATCATTTCATGTCATAAAAATTTACAGCTGTAACAGGAACTTAACACGGAAGTTGAGAAATCAAAATACGTAATTTATCACTTAATGTACTAATGTGTTACAAATTAAGAAATATGTGTTGCTAAGAAAGTGTCCTTTTGTGAATTTCACTTTACATTATTGATGAATTGCAACTGTTACACCATTTATCTTCATGTAAAAAATTGACATCTTTAACTTGAACATGAAAGATAAACCACTTGACGAATTAAGCGAAAGATTAGCCTGCGAAAACAGCCGTCCTTCTTCGCTCCTGGCCCGAGTGGCATTTCATGTGAAGGACGTCGTCCTTCACGCGAAACGCCACTCTGGCCTGGAGCAAAGAAGGATGGCTGTTTTCGCAGGCTACCGAAAGATTAGTAATCAAAGTGAAAAACTCATCGCTGTCACTAATGCCCTACCAATTAACAAACAGTTGTTACTAAGAAAGTATCCTACTCATATGTTCATCTTACATTGTTTATAAATAGCAAATGTTTTGCCAATGTATCCTCGTCTAATTCTAAAACATCTCATTTATCTAATAGTTACTTCTTATTGGTATTCTGCTTGGTTCACGATTGCGTCTACATACATGATGAGACTTAAACTAGTTTATGCTTCTCTCGATTAACATTACATAACTCAGTTGATATAGCATGTTTCTCGATGAAAGGTTCTCTCATAAATGTTCGCTCATAAAGAGATCTCTTGTAAGGTTTGTGGCCCAACCCGTTCCGAAAGCGCTCCTCGTCTTTTAGTGTGGGTCTACCGCGAACGCTGTGTGCACATTTTGTGTCCGTTTTGTATCTGTACACAGTATTTGTGCTGATCTTCCACCGCATAAACTCTTCGCCATCTGCCATTACACCATGCCATGTGTTCATCAGTAAAATCTTCGCGCATGCGTATTAATTAAAGAATTGCAAACTGTGGCTGAACAAAAAAAAAAATGGCGTTTCCTTTGGAAAGCCCAAGTAAAAATAGGAATTATGTTTTAAAAGTGTCAACATCGATGAAAAAAATGCCAAGAAAAAGTAGAAATGAACAAACTGACGATCGAGGGTATTGGCCAATCATAATCCGTGCCGTGCTAAGGCTATGCTGAGGCTATGTCTCTAGATCAACTCATAAATGAGTAAGTCAGAACTTGAAATTGTCCTGAATAGGAGTTGATCATTTATAAATTAATTAACTGTCCATCTATTAAAAAAGAACAGCTGTTCATGAGCGGTAAACTGAGTGGAAATTGGCCAAAACAGTGAACTCTAAACAGCACAAACCTATCTATAAAAACAATGCTTGCTGAAAACTCCAAAAACTCTTGTGTTAAACATATGCAGAACTTAAATCCATACAGTCATGCAACAAGCATACACATAACATAAAGTCAAAATGCTTCTGTTTGCGCTTACATGCTTTGTGCAAGTCACACCTTTTTAAAACTGTCTTAACAACAGCATTGGGATGAGTTCATGCAATTCATTTTTTCGACAATTAGTTTCAATGTTTTTAACTACAGTACTGTTTGTTTTGAGTTGCCACATTTTGACATAGTTTGGGTTAAGACTGAACCAATTTGGTTTGAGTTAGCAAGGGTGATGTTGTTAGGGGTCGACTTTACTTTTTTTAATTCAGACTTTTAGTGCACTGCGGTGAAAAGAAGGGAAATGGGGAACATGGCAGGGACCCTGAAAACTGAAGTTTTGTTCAATTTAAGTCTGGCAGTGTAAAATAATGTTAACTTTATCTAGTGAATGCACATATTGATTGTAGTTCTTTTGATGAAGTTCAAATGCTTTCTTTTATCTGTTAGCATATCTGCATGATCAAGAACTCCTTGAGAGCACTACATCTAAGAAATTATATCTAACTGCTTCAACTTTTTCAGTCACATGACACTATCTGAAGATGGAGATGGTTCTCTTATGACTCCTCCAGTGACTTCTCCTAATCAACGGCAGCAATCCACCTCATCAAATGATCTGGATAACATGCAGTACAGTCCTAATGCGACAGTGAATGGCTATGAGCCTTACAGTAGCCCTGTTACTCCTGAAGTCATTGCTATTCCTCCAGAATTGTCACCAGATAAACTTCCTGTTGAAGATCTCAAAGTTCTTCTAAGGCATCAGTTGGAATTCTACTTTTCCAGGTTGGCTCTAGTGACCTCTCACTTCTCTTATTTCCTTCAACTACTTGTTCAATAGAAGTGTTGAAAAAATTTTAACACTTCAGTCTGTTGGAGCAATGTTTGGTGAACTTTTGATCTAAGCTCCACTTCTAAACCACTATACTGTACTTGCTTGAAACAAGAAATTTGGTGAGAGTGAACAGTGTATGTAAGGTGTTAAACTGTTTAGAGACACTTTACAAAGATAACCAAGTTGACAAAATAAATATGCCGTAATTTTTTTGCAATTAAAGTGTCCCTAAGATCTTGATGCATTTTTTTTTTCATTTATGTACTCAATAGGTCTTTCCTAGATATTTCGCCAAATTTCAATCTACTTACGAATATCAGAACAATTAGTTTTGCAATTTGCTTAAAGAGTAACAAAACCTTAGGCTCTTATATTTGTACAATTTTTGGTACTAGTTGTTATTATAATTGAACCTGTGTGGTATTGTTTTAGACAATGACATCATTTTCTCCAGTTCTCAATTAATATAACCAAGACTTGGAACAAGGAAAATCAATGATAGCTGTAAATTTTCGGAAATAAAGGACCAAAAAATATGAGTTCTAATGTTCATAATGAATGGAAATTTGGCAAGATATCTAGGAAAGACCTATTGTGAATGAAAGTGAAAACAAAATGGATTTAGAGATTTGATCATAAGGGTACTTTAAGCTCTTTTCAAACTCTTGGAAAATATAAGATTCAGGTTGATTAGATGGGTTTTATTGATTTTGAGGATGGTTTTAACCCATTGATTCCTGCAGTTGTGCTGGCTGTAAACTGGCCGTGATGAGTGTTCGCTTTTTGTATCACCTTTGGCCAAAATAATCACTTGTACTCAAGTTCTTCAGGAGAAAAAGATCTTTCCTTTGATATCCAGATCAGAGTGATCAGGTCAATTGACTCTGAAATATGCCCAAAAATGCTCAGAAATTTGAGTAAAAACTTTGAGCAAAATGTCCCTCCACTTCACTTGGCTCTTCATGGTAAGAATTTCCTGTCTCAATAAATGTCCAAAACATCCTTTTTTGCCATAAAGCCCCAGGTATCAATGGGTTAAGGTGCTTTGATACTTTAACAGATCAATATTATCTTTAAATATGTATTATTACATCTATGTTTTGTTGTTTTAACTATCAGAGAGAATTTGTCAAGTGATACTTATTTAGGTAAGTTGATTGATGAAGAGTTCAGTGCAGTAATCATTATCATTGCTTTTTAAATGGTCTCATATATCTTGGATATTTTGTAATATTTTGTCATGTTTGCTAACACTTTACAATGCTGATACTGCTAACATGAGGGGATGCTAGGATACGTAGTTTCCTAGCATTCCTAATATAACCCTAGGTGAGCCAGGCAAGGTGTTGTAGTCTGTTTTACTGTCATAAATTCATTAGATCTGAAGGACACCAGATGAAGCAGAATATGAGGAGAAAGAAATTCAAAGGGCTAATTGATAGGCGTCATCAAAATGCAATCAATGTGTGCTCATGCTCACCTACAAACAATAGTTTCTTTATTCATTTGGGCCCTTGTGCGACACATGATGATGATTAATTCATTTTAAAGTACTTTATCTGCACACTAGATGGATGGTACCATTAAGACTCAAAACAGTTTAAAGTGGATCATTTGGTGTCGCAAAAACATGCCCAAAGAAAAATTGAAGTAACAGAATTGCGAAAGGGTTGGGCAAAAGACGACTTGATATGTAACAAAGGGATAAGTCTACAGAGACCGTGGCATGACAGAAGGCAGATGCTGAAGCAATCAGGGCTTCAAATGAGCAAGAAAAACCTATCTTGCCTCCGTCAAAATGCATTCCCTTCTGGAAGAATAAAAAATAAAATAAAAACTGGGAATTCAAAGCTTTTGAAGTCATGAATCTGAAGTGAAATAGAGAAAATTAAAATGCATTTAAAAAACCAAAAAGATTTAGGTCTCTCTTGTCCAAAACTTTGTTTTCTTTGCATGCTCAAGCAAAGAAAGTCAAAAATGCATTGCTAGTGGAAAGAAAGGCAAGCTCTCATGTTAGAGTAGGTTGGAGCTAATTTAGCTCATATCCAAGCTGAAAATGTCTAAAATAATGTGTTGGCTAAAAAAACTCCATGGGCCCATTTCTCGAAGGTCCCCCAAAATTTTCATACCCAGAAAGCCTAGCAAAATCGTAAGCTTGATGATTACAGAGCTTTTTTATTTGTGTATCCTTAATATGAACAGGGGTTCCCTTCATACAAGACGTTTTAGCCATGTACCGGTATATACTCCTCTATTTTAAGATACAGATGAACTAAAAATTGCTTTAAGGACCTGACAAGTTTTGGGGACTTTCAAGAAACAGTCCTGGGTATTTTAATTATCTGGACATACATGTACTGGGGCAAAATCCAAATATCAAGACACCATACATTGTAGAATCCATGTGGAAATGCAACTGAGAATCACAATAACAAGGTACAAAAAATCAAGGTTTGACTAAACTTCTTTTGTGAAAGTCTTACATGTATGTTTTTTCCCTTTCTTCTGATATCATACTGTAGTTTCCCAAATGGATGGAGATCAATATGTTCCTATTTGGACAATAGCAAATTTCAATCAGGTAAGCTAAGACAATTGTTACTGTTGTTCAAGTTTTGGTATATTTTTGCTCCATGTTAAGTTGCAGTTTAATCAATCAAATAGTTATGATTTCTGTGCAATTCATTACTATGATTTGTTAACAAGCTACAAAAGGTAATAATTTTAATGAGATTATCAATAATCAGTTAACTGGGAGATCTGCTGTTGGCCAGCAGATGATCGTTGCAGGCATGCATAGTTGTGACATTGTGGTACAGTTTTGCCCTCGTGGTTTTGCTTTGCCTAGCTTTGTTGTTGCTTTGCCTTTGGTTTTCCAAATTTGCACCATTTTTCAAGGTTTATTTGTCTGCTGCTAGTTTGAGAGTGCTCTGGTGTTTTCGTTCCATGTTTGTTTCAGTCATTTGCATTTTCCCTGGCTGTCATGCCTCCTTTTCATACCGCAGTGTCTTCAGCTCCAGTTTCCACCATTTCGGTCATGACTAATGCCATTTTGACGTCTGTGCAAGCGCCTGATACTCCTTCTTTTGCTTCCATATCACCAGAATTTTTAGCCTCAGTGATTTAGGCCATCCAAACTCCAATTTCAGTTTTCATACAACATTCGTTATCTGCCACAGAAGGTGCCCCTTCAGTTTCCCAAGGCCTTCCCACCATTGCTGCTCAAAGTTTTCCCTTTCTATCGGTGCAGCACATTTGGACACATAAGGCTTCCCTCCATGCTGGTTCTTTTCAACTGCATCAAGTGTGCAGCCTTTGGTTCCTGCTGCATTTCTGCTGTTGAATTCTTCTACTAGTACTCCACCATTACCAGTGGCTCCACAAGCAAATATATCGACTGCAGGTATGTTGTTGTCTCTTGTTGTTCCATCTTTTGTTCCAGTATTTTCCTCAGCTACCTTGTCTTCAATAGCACCTTGTTCTTCAGTGGTTTACAGCCTACTAGCTACACCTAATTCTGCCTTTGCTTCCCAACCAATTGAAAGTTATACTGTATGACGATTCCCTCACTGACAGCCTTACCTCTTCAACAGCCATTTGTGGTTGGCCATGGCTACTCACCAGTGCCTTTAAAGGTTGTTTCTCAAATTACTGTGAATCTGGAAGATCATTACCATTACCGAGCAAGAACTGCAACTTTGGGTCAATGGCCATTTAGTGTTGCGGCACACGCCCAGAAATCTGAAGCATCTGATTACGGACATCGCTTCGTGGATGGAAGTTTTTTTTTTCTGTTTTTCTATTTTTTATATTATTCTTTGCTCATCTTTCCCGCATCGATGGAGAGATCTGGCAAGCTACAAGATTTTAATACTCCAAACATATCGTCAGTTTAGTGGGTTTTGCAGAAAAAGTCACTGACTGGTCTAAGATGCATGTTCAGCTTTTCAACTACCACACAGCTGGTGCTCAAGTTCATCCAATGTTGTCTTGTCCCAGCAGAGTGCTCTGGTAATGCTTCTGGTAAAGTCATTTGCATTTCTTGGAATGCTGGTCACTGTGTTGCAGTTAATCCAGTGTCATTTTTGCCATTTGTGTAGAAGATGCTGGGGCAATCATCATGCTTCTTCTTGCACCTCTTCTCAGTCTTCTTGTTGCCCTGAGGAGCCAGGGCATCGCAAACGACATGAACGGTCTTGGTCTTCGTGCTCCCCGGTAAAAACTGTGTTAAAATAATTGTTCATTAGTCATGTCAGCTTGTTGGACACTATTTGTGCCCCTATCCTTTTTAAGCAGATCCTTTGCTGTATCTCTACTCTAGTTTAGTATTAGAATTTTTACTGTTACTACTTTCATCGTAGGCTCCTCTTTGACATTGCCACCTGTTAAGGAAGTGTCTCCACTAAATGCTAAGTTATTTCAAGCTGAATTGACTCACTATCCTGATAGGGCAACGGCACATTTTTTCCTTCAGGGTATCAAGGAAGGCTTAAGACTTGGTTTTTATAAACCTGTAACTTTTAAATCAGTTAGAAGAAATAAATTGTCAGCTTACCAATGTTCTGGAATGATCAACTTGTATTTAGCTTACGAGGTCAGGCCAGGCTGTGTTGTGGGTACTTTTGATGCACCACCAGTGCAAAACCTTCACGTAAGCTGTTTTGGGGCGATTCCTAAGAGAGAGCAGCCAGGCAAATGGCACCTTATCATGGACCTATCCTCGGTGCAAGGCCACAGTTTCAGCAATGGAATCACTCCAGAATCCTGGCTTCTCCAGTACATCAAAGTGGACAACATTTTTCTAAATTTGGGCCAGGTGCCCTCATTCATCTCCTGGACCACCATCTATTGGGTCTGAAGTGGCTCAATGCTTATTATTACATAGGTCTTGCCTTACAATATAGTCTTCACTCCACTCCAGCAGTATTCAACTTGGTTGCAGAATTGGTCAAGTGGATTTTGGTCCACAAATACAGAATTGAGGACTTGTTGCACTATTTAGACGATTTCATTATGGCAGCTCCAGCAAACTCTGGTCTGTGCCTCCAACCTTCAAGTAGCTGTAGTAATGGTTGCCAGGTTGGGTCTTCATTGGCTTCCTCAAAAATGCTTGGGTCCCTCCTCTCCTGCATGATGGTCCTGGGAATGGAATTAGATACAGCAGCTCAGATTGCACACCTTCCAAATGATAAGTTTTCCATTGGTCAACCTGCAAATGCTGTACAAAATAAGTTCTTCAATCATTGAGTGGTTGGTTGCATCATGCCTGCATGGTGGTCTGACCAGGTAGCACCTTTCTTTGTTGAATGATTGATGTATTGTCCTGTTTCTGCATTGATTAGAACTCATCCAATACATCTTAAAGTGGAGTTTAGAAAGAACTTGCTTGGCCAGGTGGATATAACTTTTTGTCAGTGGAATGGATTATCCTTTTCCCTTTTTCCTGCCCTTGAGCCTTTGCCTGTCTTTCTGTCAGGTCTGATGCATCTGGTGCTATTGGTTATGTTGCTTTTATGGACAACGAATGGCTCAATGGTTGGTGGTCTACTCCCCAGTTTCCTCTGTCTACTGCTTACAAGGAACTTTTTCCTGTTGTCTTGGCAGCCAATGTTTGGGGTCCTGGTTGGTCCTGCAGGCATATCTTGTTTCACGTTGATAATGAAGCTGTTGTTCACATTCTTAACTCACGGATGTCTCCAGACCCAAACATTATGCATTTGTTGCATAGCTTACTCAAAGCTGCAGCCAGCTTCCGTTTTACGTTTGCTGCAATTCATGTTTCAGGAGGAAATAACAGCATAGCTGACCCCTTCTCTCGCTTCAATTTTCAGACCTTTCATTCTCAAGCACCACCTAAGAAGACTCCAGTCCTCATCCCTCATCAGCTCTTAGCCCAGCTTTCCATAGTAATTTTGAAGCTTGCTGCCTCTCACTCATGTACCAGGGTCTCGTTGCTTCAATGCACTGCACCTATTCTTGTGCTCAGGACAAGTTTGTAAATTCTGCATCATGACTGAACATCTCAGTCCCTATGGTACTCCATACCCTGCCTCTGAATGGACCCTCTGCCTTTTTGCCATGTAGCTGGTGACTCCCTGCGACACTCATCCATTAAAGTGTACCTATTTGCAGCGTGGTCTCTTCATGTCGATCAAGGATTCCCTGACCCCTTGCAGAACTGCCTTTGGCTTCAAAGAGTTGTTAAAGGAATCAAGCATTCTCAGGGTGCCTTGCTTTCAAAGCCATGCCTACCAGTCTCCAGTAACATTCTTCGTATAATTTACTCTGCCCTCGATCTCAATTCTTTTGACAATGTTATATTTTGGGTTGTCTGTCTATTGGCTTATCTTGTTTTTTTTTTTGGTCTGCCGAGTTTATTGTCCCCCACTTATCAGCCTTCAACCCAAGCCTCCATTTGTCAATGTCTGATGTCTCTGTGGATGTTCCCCTTCATCCGTCTTGCCTTCAAGTTTTTATCAAAGCTTCAAATACGGACCCCTTTTGAAAAGGGTGTAACATTTTGATCCTACTGGGTTCACCACCTTTGTGCACTGTTCATTTAGTCGTCTCCTACTTGGCATGTGGCAGTCACCATCCTGGCCTCTTGTTTCTCTTAGAAAATTGTCTTCCACTAACTCGCTCACTGGTCACAGACAGGTTAAGAGCCGTTCTCCTTTCTGCTGGTGATTTTTCTAGTCACAGTTTCCGAATATAGGGCAGCCACTTCTACAGCGAGGGCTGGTGTTCCAAATCACTTTATTCAGGTCCTAGGCCGATGAACAGTGTTGCTTAAATCACGAACTTTTCTTTCTTTGCTCAATAAAAAAACTTAAACCTCTGATTGGTTTTGATGTTATTTTCCTGAAGGCAACCACTATAAAATCTTGCACACTAGTGGAAATTATGACAATCACAACCTGTAAATGTCTAAGGGAAATACATAAACGTTTTTAGACTTGTAGCTTATTGAAAGAACATGTGACTTATTGTTACACTGGGTTTTCAGTCACTTGAATTAAATATCTTGCCTCCAATTCCAAGTTGACCCTCTAGTATGGTGCAGGAAAAAAACTAACATTGTACGAAATTCTAATGTAATTTGACCTCTTTTTATTAATATTCACTTAAGCACTTAGATCGAGGAAAGTTAAATATTTCTCATTTGTTTTGAAAGGTCAAAAGCCTGAAATGTTCTTAAGAATCTCTGCCATCAATATCAAAGCTGTTTTATTTGTTTCAGCAAATCTTTTTGTTGGGTGGTATTTTGTGGGTTTTGGTGCATTATGTATTGTGGCTGAGAGCCTGCAGCCATGCTTACTATTATATAAGTGAAAGATTTTAACTTTTTCAATTCACGGAGTGCTCATGTGTCACTTGTTACTCATCTAAAAGTTTGAGTTTACATTCAGTTAGAAATGATCCCCAAAGAAGACTATTTAGGTTCAACCACCCTTCCCCCCTCCCGCTAACCTGCCTGGATTTCCATAGCCTTTGATTCCTCCCCGGGAGAATTTCCAGAAACCCATTGATGGGTTGGGGGGGGGGCGGATTTTTTCTGGAATAATCGAATAGCAGAACAAAAGGTTTATATTTTTGCACAGATTATTTATTATATTATTTGTTCATGCAAATAATTATTTATTTCATTATTTTATATATTGTTTATGTAATTAATTAATGAATTAATTACATGATAAATTTTATGGTGTTGTTGCAGGTCAAAAAGTTAACAAGCAATCTTGACCTCGTTAAGGATGTTATGAGAGGTGAGATAACAACTTACATACTCTATGCAATAAAATTGTGTGTGGGATGAATTGAAGTGCAAGTTTGTGCTACTGGGATTATCTGAATTGTTACTTGAACTATGTTCAAAACGTTATTTTAATTTTGCTCTATTCCAGACTAAATGCCTGAAATTCAAGACTTATGATTTGTGTTTTCTTTAGTACAATTCCAAGTGTCAATTTTTGTTCGAGACTAAATATTTCTTAGTTACATGTAGAATTAAGATTATGAGCTCAAGGTCTCTTTGAGGTTATATTTCATGATGCCAAAGTTGGAATTAACTCTTTCATCATAGAAAGTGAGTGTAAATTATGTAATTGTTGGTAGAATTCTCATGATAATTTCTTTCAAATAGCAATTTCCTGACATATCTTGGCTGAAAAGCACCTCAAGTGCCAAAGTATACCCATTGGTTATCTTAAACTGGTCCTGGGGGTTTTAAATTAATATCTCAGTAAGTGGCTTGAATACAAGTGTTTGGTTTTCAGTTTAAATCACCTGGGCGTCGCCATGTTTACTTTATGGTAATTTGTGACGACGTCATCGTGCAGTGACTGTAGATCACAGAAGATTTCTTGTTGGAGCTGAAGATATTCATCTGGAATGTGAATTATTCAACAATAGCAGAAGCCTAAGTAGTGTATTGCACTGTGATAAAACACAACAGGCAGTTGACAATACAAGGGAAATGTCTGCAGTGTCTTAACACAGTGTAATACATGGCTTCGGCTTCTTCAATTGCTTCATGATGTAGAGGTTATGTCGCAGAAAACAATAAAACACTCTTTTCTGTGTTTAATATTCTGTTTTATAATAGCCCAAGTTATTCTTGCATTTTGATTGAATGCTGCCTATGACCTATTGGAGGACAGATGCCGGATTGATGTCATCATTACAAAGTTTTTCCCTGTGTGTTTTAAAATGGCAGAAAGTTTTGAGAATTTAGATAACCTTTTTACGTGATTGGGCAAAAGATAAGGTACAAAAAAGTGTTGCCGAGGCATTGAACAGATTCGAGAAGCAGGAAGAAGAAAGGTAAAACTGTTTCTTTTAGGATTCAAAATGATTCAGAAAAAATACTCGAGCAGTCTCAGTCGGCAGTCAAACAAGACTAAAGCAAGCATAAAATTGGTCTTGGTAAGCCAAGAATCATTGCTTTATCTCGAATTTAAACCCAAATTTGACAAAATGTTTCTGAGATTGCTTAATTTAAAAAGTTCAACTGTTCCCAGTCTAAAAAAAACTGTTGAGACACTGATTGATGTCAGGAATGAAACATCAAAACATCACTTCTAAAAATCAGTTAAAATATACACAACCTTACTTTTGATGCAAATGTTCCAGTTTGTTTCAGGGCACAGCAGCGAGCAAAGTATAGCTAACCATAGCTCATGGCTAACTGTATTGCAGCTAAAATGTGTCTCTGACACCATATAAAACTGATTTGAGAATCACCAACCACAGAAAACAAATATTTCCACCATTACTAACACTTCTTACATTCAAAACTTGAATCAAACGGCCACTAGGTTGACTAGTTATTTGTTGTATTATCTTCACATCCATCACATGTCAAGAATTCCATTCCTTATTCTCAATTTCTTAGACTTCGTCGCCTTTGTAGTGAAAACTCTGATTTTTCCTTAAAATCAGAGGAAATGTGCGTGTTTTTCGACAAACGTGGCTATCCTGCCTCTGTTGTTGAAGCAGGCCATCATCGCACCCAACAAATTGATCGGCAGTCAGCACTACAAATGTCTCAGAAGGAGAATAACAATAGAATTCCATTCACTCTCACATTTCACCCTCACAACCACGTAGTTAAATCCATCATTCTAAAAAACTTTACATTACTTCAAAATGATCCCGATAGTGGCAGAATCTTTTCGCAACCGCCATTAATTTCATTCAAATGCGACAAAAACATAGGTAACTTTTTAGTCAGAAGTGCTTTTCAAACGAGTGAACCACCCGGTACTTTTAAATGTGCACGTGCACGATGCAAAACATGTCCTTTCATTTGCAACGTTGAGAAATTGTCGGGACCCAAGCGATCCATTAAGATCACTGATCATTTTACCTGTACCTCAGCCAATGTCATCTACTGTATAACTTGCACCCTTTGCAAAAAGTTATATATCGGTGAAACAGGTAGACGACTAGGCAACCGATTTCGAGAACAACTTCGCGACGTAGAGAAAGATGACAAAAACGCATCTAAACCGGTCGCTAGACACTTAAATCTGCCGAATCATTCCACGCAACATATGACAATCTGCGGCCTCTCCCTGCATCAAGGAAGCACAGAAAGTCGCAAAACTCTAGAACAAAAATTTATTTTTCAAATCGGCACTCTTAATCCTCACGGTATCAACAAACGCTTTTCATTCAACTAATTAATTCTGTTTTTCACGTTGCCAGGCACCAACCAATAGCGTAGCTCCATACTTCTGTATATAAACCACACACAACCCACAATTCCTCGATTTCCTCCGACAAAGGGCTAGCGCTCGAAACGTCAGCTTCTGAATCTCTTTACGGTGTCCAATTCACATTATCAACTCAGTTGATAGAACCAAACTCTCGTTCGACTGCATGTATATACTAGCAATAACTTCCTATAGCGTATATATCCCAGACTAAACTTCTTGATTGATGATTGTCACTTGCACAACTCTTCAGAATTGTCCATTATCTTGAATCAATTTGCCATGAATATGTATGTGTTAGATGAGATTGTGTAGTAACTAGTATAGTTCTTATCTAATACTCAATTTAGAATCTCCAAATCTGCAAGTTGATGAGTCAGGAGAGAAGGTTCGTCCAAACATTAAACGGTGTATAGTGGTTCTACGAGAGATTCCTGAGTCAACCCCAATTGAGGTAATTAGTTTTTACATATAGGATAATTATGAAAAATTTTTGAGAAAAGATATGGAAACCAACAGGTACAGTGAGATAATATCTTCCTGCATGTATGATCTCTTCAAATGTGTTTGATGTATATATGCTTGAATTCTGCTGAATATAGCTGAGATAGCATTATCTTAAGAAATTTTTTACTATTCTCTCAACTAAACAATGGTTTGACTGCATCCTATATACTAGACTAAACTGCTTGATTGATATATACCTGAGATAGCATTATTAAGACGGGCAGTTCTTACCATGAAGTAGCCAAGTGCATGCACAGGAAATTTTGCTCCAAGTTTTTCAGTCAAATTTCTGAGCATTTTTGTTTATATATTTCAAGCTCCATTGACCTGATCACTCTGATCTGGGTGTCACTGGAAAGTTGTTTTCCTCCTTCAGAACTTGAGTATAGATAATGCCAATTTTGGTCAAAGTAAAGGTGATGATGTCAACTTCAACAAAGGCCTACGCTTGCTACAGCTGATTACTGCCGCCACAGGCATCAGTGGGTTAAACCACACGAGATGTTTGTAGAACACAAGAAGGACTCTGCGGCTCATGATTTACGAATTCTTCGAGCATTCTACCATCATCCCAAGTGGTTTATCAGCCTATAAATCATAGGAACTTGTGGTCTATTGCTTTTATATAATAATTCAGAAGACGTGCGATTTTTCCATGAGTTTACTGGCACAATAAACCATAGCTGATTGACCAATCAGAGCTTGTGCATTGATTTGGTTACTATACAATAATTATACAATAATGTATAATGTATAGTATTTCTAAAACAAATTTAAAGAACATTTTATGAACATTTTGAGACTGATTTCTCACTAAGCACCTGGCAGTAAATAAGGACTTGATGAGCCTGAACCTCACAATCGTAGGTTCTTATTATCATCACTTAATAATGCAGTGATGATTGTTTTCCTCCACCTATACAACCCTGGACAAAACTGTTGAGACATTTCAATGCAATTTTCAATTTTCTCCATTCATCCATCGTGTCCAAAAGGAACACATTTGTCCCCCTCCCCACCCCAGGTGCAGTGTTGTTTTGCCTTAATTGACGTCACACGGTTTGCCTCTGCCCAAAGATTAACACCGAACATTTCAAGAAAACATTTGTAAATAGACTCATTTTTGAACACAACCTGTTATAATTGCATAATTGACTTTTTGCTACAGTATTGTAAATTCGTACACAGTTCTCGTTTATGTAACATTAATATAGGATATGTATCCTTTATCTTATGGTTTATTAAAGACATCTATACTACACTATACTATAACAGCTAAGTGTGCATTTCTTGTGTTGCCGCAAACAACATTACAATAGTGGGTGAGGTCTTTTAATTTGCAAGCATTTTTGTTAAGGTGAGTGCAAAAATAGGTACCGTAAAGACTCGCAGATAAGCCGCACCTTTTTTCCATAAATTTGCGATCAAAATTGTAGGTGCGGCTTATCTGCGGGACCATTTGGGAAAGGTGCTGTGAATTTCTGTGAATGGACACTTTCATGGTATAATACTGGAATAAATGCTACATTACAACAACAAGAGAATATTGGTCATTGCTTGTGCGAGTTTGGTGGCTCCTAAAAGAGCTGTTGGTGATGAGTATAAGCTTATTTCAAGCTTACATTTCTTGTCGTTAAACCTTCTTCGTTAACAAGTCTTTTAAACAGTTTATGGTCGCTTTTCTTGAACAGGAGAACCTTACACAGCATGGAATTTCCATTCCCCCACAAAGTTGATTACAGTGCCGAAGACGGCCTGTTCCTTCGAAGGGTAATTGATCCTCCATAAGCGAGAAAATACCACGCTATTCTCGAGTATTCACATGGTAGATGGCCCACTGTTTGTTCGCCGTTGAGCACTTTGATAGCAAATTTGTCGAACTGATTACCAAACTCTCTATGTGCAATGAGTTTTTCACCAACAGATGGCTCCCAAATACCTTTGTAGATATGATTGCCACGAACGGCAGAGACAAACTCAAACGTTTCCATCTTGTTTTGACCTGTTTTGCTACTGAGTAAACAAACCCACATTTGTCATTCTCGCCCTAGTCTCAACGCGGCTAAAGGTGAACCAATTAAAGTTAAGCGCATTCTGTTGCTACGCAATGAAATGCCTTATTTGCATTCTGTCAACAAGACATGCAGTGATTTGTTTACTGATTTTTGTGACACAAAATCAACATTTTTCTTCACGTTAACCATTTCCTTGCAATTTATGTTCTTATCGTGTTCATTAGCAAGTGTAGAATTCATCCCTTGAGTCACATTCAGCGAAATCTTTTCAGGTTTTGTTAAAATCTTCAAAAACTCATAGTGAGAAAACACAGATTATAACGAATCCTTGAAGAACAATACGCAGCACAATAAAACACTTACAGCCAATCAGCATTGGGCGATTTTTGATCATAACTTTTCGATCCTACCCTGTAGTTTAATACACAGTACCAAACAATCAGCCTTAGAATTTAGTCAGCTAATCATGTCAGAAAGAGGTACTCCACGCGCGTCATACACTGCCGGCTTCAAATTGCGAGTTGTTGGATACGCAGTTGAACACGGCAACCGTGCGGCTGGAAAGAAGTTTGCTGTGGATGAAAGTTGTGTTCGCAGGTGGCGAGTGCAAAGGGAAAAATTGACAAACACTCTAAAGTTGAAACGTGCAAACCGGCGTGGCGCTGCGCTTTTCCCAGATCTGGAGAAAGAACTAGCTTGTTGGATCAAAGAAAAATGCCAAGGAGGTTTCAGCGTTTCGACTAACGTTATACGTCTGGGCCGGCTTGTTCAAAGCCTGATTAAGCTAACCAAGGTTAGCGAGAATTTTGATTTCAGTTTTGTACCTTTTTGGTGAGATGTTCTGTTCATATTGTCTGCCAGCAGTTTTAAGCTGTAGTAATCTCAAATTACACGAAACGGTAATGGTGAAATACATTTTGAAACAGGAAAAAATAATGCTGCAGTTTACGTTTAATCCTGGGTTAACGTTAACCGGCTTTCGAACAACCCGGCCCTGAAAGCCAAAGTTATCGCGCAGAAGTTTGGATTATCAGAAGGAAAATTTAGACCTTCGAAGTCCTGGTGTTACCGCTTCATGGAACGATATGGGTTTTCAATTAGACGCCGCACTACAGTCGCACAGAAGCTTCCTAAAGACTACGAAGACAAACTGATCAGTTTCCAGCACTTTGTTATTTCCAAGAGAAAGCAACATAGCTTTAACCTGAAACATATTGGTAATGCAGACCAGACCCCTTTGAAATTTGACATTGTGACAAATAGCACTGTTGCAGAAAAAGGTATTAAGAGCGTCCCTATTCTCACAACAGGACCTGACAAGGACAGATTCACTGTTATGCTGGCTTGCCTTGGAGATGGCACGAAACTTCCACCGTACGTGGTCTTTAAATGTAAAACACTACCAAATAATATGGTGTTTCCTAACGGGCTTTTAGTCAGGTGTCAAGAGAAAGGATGGATGAATGAAGATCTAGTAAAGGACTGGCTGAACACGGTTTGGAGCAAAGTCGGTGGTTTAAGTCACTGAAAGTCAATGCTTGTATGGGACTCGTTTCGTGTGCATCTGTCAAATCCAGTCCGGAGGACATTGCAGTCATTGAACACTGAGTGTGCAGTTATTCCTGGAGGGATGACGGGTATACTTCAACCTCTTGATGTCTCCATCAACAAGCCATTCAAGCATGGCCTAAGAAACAAGTGGCAGCAGTGGATGATCTCTGGAGAACACACCTTGACCGCTAGTGGCCGTATGCGTAAAGCTGAGCTGAACGTTATCTGCAACTGGATAAAGCAAGCGTGGGATGAGATTCCTACCGAGATGATTCAGAAATCTCTCCTCAAGTGCTGTATCACAAATGCACTCGATGGAACCGAAGATGATGATGTGTGGGAAGAGGAAGATGAAGACCCCTTTGAGAACTTGGATGAGCCAGAGCCAAATGATGACGACTTGTTCTACACTGACACTTGCGAGAAGGAACAAGCAGGCATTGATTGTGCAACGTATGAACTGATTCTTGGAAGCAGTGATAATGAGGAGGACTTCTATGGCTTCTAAATAGCCTTAATGGACGCTGGTTGAAAACACCTCATTACAGAACTTTAAGAGAACTTTTAACTTGACAAGTTTATACTCGTTAGTTCTTTTTATATTACATTGCAAGAAAATTCTTGTTGTAAGCAATCCATACCGGAAGTTAGAGTATGTTCTTGATTGTGTAAACAAATTGCATGTAACAAATTTGTTTTCTATTTAAAAGGCCTTGTTTCAAGTCTGTCTATTACTGGTAAAAAAATAAATTCCCTGTTACACTTAGCAATGTTTGGGCAACTTATCTCACAATATTTTCCACGGTTTAAAGACAAGTTGTAGAAACATTGCTTTGTGTGTGTTATGCCCCTTAAAACTAATAAAAAAATTGCCACATTTTTTTTCACTGCTTCCAGTGTCCAGTCTTCCATCGTCCGATATTATGCCTGGTTACACAGCTTCGCACAGTGCATGCAAGAAAACAACAAATTTACGTGCAAAATTCTATGGAAAAACTGCCTTGAATGGTGAAATACCTGTGAACAAATAACACGGTAATATCAATGATATAGTGGGCATGATGTGGTGGACATGATGTTTATTCTACTAACAAGCTAAAATTACGGGTAAGACTTTAAAGTATTTTTCGATCCATTGTTGGCGAGTTTGCCTTGGATGAAGACGGAACACTTCATGGTCTCGACTTTGGATTTCTTTCGAGTTTTTTTCATGAAAAACCTTTTTTCCAAAATTTGAGTTGCTAAACTCAGGGTGCAGCTTATCTGCGAGTGCGGCTTATCTGCGAGTCTTTACGGTATTTTTGTAATGTATCTCAACAAGTTTTGTCTGAGGTTGTAGGGAGAACCTGGGCATTTGTTTTAAGTGCACTTAACCCCCAATTTTTTTATTCGCTAAAACGAATCTACTTGTTATTTGAAATACTTCAGCGAATTTGATTTGGATAAATCCTCAATTTTCTGTGCGCTGACGAAATCTCAAATAGCACCAAAACACCACCATTTTTGTTGCACAACCGAGTCTCAGGAGAATGGGTCCAGAAGCTGTTGTGATGTCTACCCAGGAAGATCGAATATCTCCTGTCCTCTCATTTCCTTGAGGATGATGCAAAACAAATTTGGAAAGTCTGTAGAAATGCCTTCCAGAGGTGCTGTCGGCCGTTGCAGCAATATCCCAGATTTAAAGAAAGATATACTGTACAATTTAATGCGATGATCGGTCAATAGTACATTAAAAACGTAAATGATGGTTGATTTTGTCGAACTATCAAACAAGCGAACTAACTCTGTTAAAACCATTGAAGAACTCTTAATGAAATTTGTTCTGGAGACTTTCAAACGCTATTTTCATAACTTTCTGCTGAAAGCCAACCAGCAATTTGTAGCTCTAGACACTAAGGACAACCTATATCTTCCAATCCCACAGTATTTATATCATATCCGGCAAAGTAGTATGATCAATCAAGAAACATTATGACCAATATAAGCTTACTGATATGTAAATAAGTCGCAACAAAAACTATATGCCGTCAACCAACACTTATTTATTTTTCAATTCAGGTAAAAGTCGAGAACTAAACCTTTGAAAATTACATGATAACAAAATTGTTAGACTCACAGAGTTTTTTTGAAGGTTTGGAAAACAGCAGCTCGACAAAAATTATGTGCAATAGTGTCGAAAATATGACCACGTAACATTATCTGTGGACCGCTCAGGGAACACATCCTGTTCGCTTATCCGACAAATTTCACTGCAAGCATTGAGAAAAAAATTATTTGGTTATTTGGAATCAGGACTTAAAATGTGTAACAATGTGAAAACGGTAATTATATGAAAGCTCCCTTCCGCCTTGCTACCCTCAGCTTCAAAAATACAGGTCCAAACAATTCTATGATTTTCAATCTCTGGATCGAAGCCAGTGTTTGGAGGTCATCACGTCTCGAAAACTGCAACACGTACTTCGCTCTTATAAGCATGAAACATTCCACAAAGTAAAATACAAACTGAATTTAATAGAACAACCATACCTTGACAAAGTACATTGTCTCAACTGTAAACAGGATTTAAACATGAGTGGGAACCTTGTGTTTAGGTATTTACCATCCAAAGCGCAGTCCTTGAGTTTTCTTTCCTGCTTTTCGTTTCCCTGCGCCTCCACTTCGTATCTAGCTTTCCATTCCTAATATACAAGCAGCTCGTCCGCAAAGAAGTCATCCCCAACTGTCGTCACTTGAAATATTACAAATTGCTCTCAAAGCTCCAAGCAGTGATTTCACAGTTGTCAAACATGCTAGATCAAAGTTTATTTCGGAGTCTTTCGAATTGAAACTTAACTCAGACTCCAGTGATGAGAAAGAAATGATTCTTAAACAAAACTTGACGTTTTAGCCCCAAAATATGTTGTAACGATTAAGTTTGCTTTCCATTTTCTCGAGCAAATATAGAGAGCTGACTGAGGCTCCACTGTGTTTGGTTCCTGGGTAGACATCATCAGCAACCGCCGCCCCAGACTCCCTAAACTCGGTCGTGTAACACTTCAAGCGCGACTTTCGGAGGGCATAGAAAGTCGAGGATTCAAGCAAATTCAAAAAATTTTGCACCCAAATTCTTTGAGTAACAGATTCGATTTAGCGAAAAACATTTGGGGGGTTCAGTGCACTTTTTATAATTACCATACCCTGAAGCTTTTTTAAAACAGACAGCAACTTGGCAAGCTCCAGTGAAATGCTATTGGTTGCATTCAAGTCTGAGTATATGATGCAAGAATATCAGATGTGGGCATGGTGGTTAAACCCTTAAAACCACTTTTTATGTGAAAGATGCACCCGTACGAAAATTCTGAGCGAGACACAGGCAAGATTCTAGCCATAAAAATGTCTCGCTAATGAGCGAGACAGAGCGTGACGATAATCAGCCTGACAGGAGCGATAAAAACTGAACGAGAAATGAACGAGAAAGGAGCAAGACATTTGTACCACCCTGACATTCGGGCGGAAATCTGAGCAAGAAACCCAGTGAAATTCGGGTCATAAAATTGTCGCGTTAATGAGCGACACCAGATGTGACGGCTGATTAAACACTTAATTGAGTACCTAGCATGAAAATGAAAGGCTCTCGTCGTTCTACGATATACAACGGCAAACATTTTACCCTCTGCACATGACTAAAAACAACTACCAGGCACCACAATAACAGTAAATAGGCCTCATTTATTTAGTTTTTTTGTCTACAATTTAACATTTTGGTGAAATAAAAATGGAAACTCTTCGATTCAGTGGCGTCAACTGAAAGTAACAAAAAAACAAAATCACGGCAAGTCCTGACAGATCGATGTAGAGTTCTACTTGGTATTCGTCATTTATACATCGAACAATTAATCTTATATTAATCAAAATTTTCGGTGTGCTGATCGAGCTACTTACACTTGTAATTGTGACAATTAATGTTCTAGCTAAAGTTACAAATGCTCACCTCAATGATGAAGCCGGATGCTACTTCAATTTCTCATGGTAGTAAAATTGCACTGGCTACATATTAACACGAACGCTGTCGTTAAAAATCCCTTCATTTTAAAAATTATCACTTGAAGAACATCGAAACCCTTTCAGCACAAACACGCCGCTGTTACACATTCCATTCCAAAGACTGAAATTAAGCAAAGAAGGAGCTGATGTTTTCCCAACACAAACACAGTACAATAAGAGATTTTCCCGCTTTCAAATGAACAGTTGAGTTCTTCAACAGGCGCAGAACTTGATATGTTTATTGAGAGTGGACCAATCAATTGAACTCTCCGTGTTATGCCAAATAACTTCAAGATCAGATTTCAAATTGCGTTGTCACGAAATGACCAACAGGCTTTACCATTTCAATTCACTGGTCTTCACTAGTATCAACACCCAAATCAATTTAGAATAGTGGAAACTACATGTATCGAGACGAAAATGCCAAGGAGTTCTTTGGGGTACAATACGGGAAATTTGAAGCACATTGTACGGTACGTAGAAGCAGATGCAGACTTGTGGCGCCAGCATGGCACATCTTGGAGTTTTTCGTCACACGCAATGTAAACACTGCAAGGCTTCTCGAAATTTGAAAACTGAACAAAAATGCAACCTGGGAGAGAATAACCTTATTGAAATGAATCTTTTGATGCAAAAGAATGATCCTGTTATAGTTTAGTTTCAAATTTAGCGCATACTTTTATGGTATGAGGTGTCACGCTGAGCAGCAAGATTATTTCCAATAATAAGACCTGACAAATGTCACGTCTGAATTTTACGTACATATAAAAGTGAATTTAGCCAGAATTACAACGATAACGCAGCCTGACAAATGTCTCGCTAGTGCGGCGTAAGCGAATAAATTCTGTTTGTACTCTATCTCGCTAGTTCAAGCCATATTATTGGCGATAAACAGGCCAGACAAATGTCTTGTCCAGTCATACTAGCGATACAAAATCCTTGTCTCGCTTTGTCTTGCTCAGTTCTCGCCACAAAAATAGCATTATGGCCCGAATCGGGCCAAAATTTGGCTCAGTCAGGCCACAAATTTTTGTACGGGCATTACAGCACAATGAAACCTGTTGTCAAACCTGTAGGAGTCCAAGTTTGCATGATTTAATTAAGGCCAACTGTAGTACACTTCACTAGACTTTCCTTAATGACACCTAACTAATTATGTGTGGATGTCCACAGAGATCTTGTCTAAGTATGTAGACAGAGTCTCTCTAATAAACTAAAATACTTGCTGCCCAGATCAAAGGAAATTCACTTGCATTAACAAAACCAAGCTTGTTGAGTTCAACTGCTAATTTCTTTGAATAATCAGCTGCCAGCCACACTGTGGAGCAATTGCCCTGACTATAAAAGGTTGCTTGATAACAAATTAGAAGAAACAAAGAAACAAGATTGACAGTCATTAGCAGCAGCTTGATATTATCTCTTAAACTGCACATCTATGCATATTATTAATTTTCTTGATGAACAAAATTAATGCTCCTGAGCTGTGACAAATGGAAACTAATTTAATTGATGTTTTTGTTCCAATCTATTGTAGGATGTAAAAGCCCTTTTTTCTGGGGAAAACTGTCCAAGCTGGACACATTGTGAATTTGCACACAACAATTACTGGTATGTCCAGTTTGATTCAGAAGAAGATGCACAAAAGGTAGGCGAAGGAAAGAACTATGTTATAAAACAAGGCGAGAGTAAAAGCAGATAATGGCATGCATGTTTTAATGCAAATATGCAGTAGGTTAATTGTACATAGGATTGAACACCTATGAGTTGCACTGATTGGTTAATTCTCTAACTAGCAGAGGAGGTGGGGGGGGGTGGGTAGTGCAAAGGAAGCCTCCTTATCCGACCATAACAGCATTTGTGGCTGACATCCGATAGGATCAACGTTAGGTACCTTACTACAAAAGCACATTAGTTTCTTATGTTGTTCATATTACAGGGTTTATACGGGGCATGGAATTTTATAATTGCATTTTACAGGCCTGGAAAGTCCTGAAATTGAAGTGTGGGTCATGGAATGTCTCAGAAAAGCAATAAGCTTCCTGGGAATGAACAGGCAAAAAAAAGTATTTGAAATTGAAAAAACAACAGACAAATCAGAAAACCTGTTAATTCCAGTAAACAAATAAACACTAGCACTCATTTTATGCGTCTTAATGTTGGAAAATACCTTGAATAATAGATTCATGGTAATAGTTCACGAGTTATATGCAATAAAAAAAATTATTATTGCATATAACTCATGAACTTGCGGTTGGGAATCCTTCTGCGATAGAGGGCCAGACTGCTAACATCTTGACTTTGTGAACGGGACTTTGAGCGTGATGCTCAACGAGTTTGCTGGAATTCGAAAAGTATCTGAGTCTCTTGGCCGAGACGAAATGGCGTGTCATACCAGGCACGAAATTTACATTCTTCACAAGTACTTGACAATTTTTTATTGCATATAACTCGTGAACTTGCGGTTGGGAATCCTTCTGTGATAGAGGGCCAGACTGCTAACATCTTGTCTTTGCGAATGGGACTTCGAGCGCGATGCTCAACGAGTTTGCTGGAATTCGAAAAGTATCTGAGTCTCTTGGCTGAGACGAAACGCCGCGTCATACCAGCCACGAAATTTACATTCACAACATATTTATTGTGATTGAATTGCCGTTTTTACTCTAGGATCTGGTATTGATGTGTTTTTAGCTGGAATTTGGGATGTACGCTTTTGGCGTGCAAAGCAGTAACACAAATTCAGAGCTTACCTGTTCATTAAGCATAGTTTGCTCGTTATTCCCACTGATATTCAACACTTGTTCAAGGAATATTTGTGCCTGCCTGGTAGGAGATTTGGCATCATTAAGTCTTTGACCCTTGATGAGGCACCAGCATGCCTCAAAGAACCGAGGTGTGTTTTTGTTCCGAGATCATAGTTTAAGTCTGCCATTAACTTAGCCATTGAGGAACAAGTGAGCCAGGCGGTAGACTCTAGAAACGCTTCTTCCAAAACAAAGCATCTGTCGTGGACTTAGGGCTCATTTGCTAAACTTCGACGTATGTCAGTTTTGGAAATTAGAACTGCTTTCTAGACTCATTATTTTCTGGAAATTAGCCGCGGGGCATCCTTCACTGTAAAAATTTCTGAGATATCCGATAATAATCTTTCATACGTAAAGCGTCGTGACCATTGTGTGTGTGTGTTTGACTTATAACGTGACTCGGACACACGGCCGGGAACTGGCGAGAAAGGCTAGGCAGCAAAGTCCTTGAATTTGACCTGTGTTAGGTGAAAAGCTAATTTATACAGATTCAAAGCCGTTTCTACGGGCCAAAGAGACGTCGCAGCTTGGTTAGATTGGCAAGCAAGCGTTCCGTGAATGTGTATGCTGGATTTCCAAGCAGATGATTACTTTGAATTGTGATAGGATCGCCTGATTGCAGGTTAGGAAGAAGAAAACTTCAGCTCAAATGAAAGTTTTCTTTGTATTTCAGCGTTCCATTGCTGATTTTTCTGTTTCATGCGCTTTCTTTCGGCATGAGCAGTGTGTTAGCTTAAGGCTTCCTCTTTCTGTCTTATCAGAAATAGTCATTTCATGGAACTAGCAGTTTTGTACCAAAAAAAAAATAATTTCACCTGGAAACATTTTATAAATCACTGACGTAGCCGATTTGCAAAACATTTGACCTCTCTCTCTAGGCACTACTCATTGACTTGATTTAGGTATCGATTCGTGCAGTAGATTTACTAAGTCGAGATTCTTTTCCTTGGCCTAACACTGTGCTAACCCTAACATATCCTGACCTTAACTCTAACCTAATCCAAAGCGCTAACCCTAACACGAAGCGCCAGGGCTAACCCTAAGCAATAACCCTAACCCTGAGTGCTAGTCCTAATCCTAGGCAATAACCCTAACCCTGAACGTTAACTCTAACTTGGACCGTAACCCTGAACCCAAACGCTAACCCTAAGCAATAATCCTAACCCTGAGCACTAGCCCAAATCCTAAGCAATAAACCTAACCCTGAGCACTAGCCCAAATCCTAAGCAATAAACCTAACCCTGAATGTTAACTCTAACCTTGATCCTGAGCCCAAATGCTAACCCTAAGCAATAAACCTAACCCTGAGAGCTAGCCCCAACACTAAGTGCCAGGAGGGAAAATAAGTGCAAGGCAGTTTTCTACAGGTATAAACAAATCAGCATGCGAAGTTTGGAGCTGTTTTGGCCATTTTTGATTTTAGCAAAGAATCTAGGGGATGTTCTTGGCAGCGGCCTTTCAATTTTAGAAGTCTCTTTTAAATTTCCGGAAAGTGCCCGCTCATGCAGGTTTAACCATAGTCGATTGCCAAAAAAGAAAACACTGAAAGTCACAAAATTGACGAGCTGTATGAATTTTTGAATAATTCAAGCTTGAAATATCAACAGGCGAGAGAATTGAGGAGAATTCGCCGTGTCCCACTGTTTATTTATGTGATAATGCAATTAAATACACATAAATACAGCCATGGCAAAATGAGGAACAAAAAGTTGATAAATAGAAGAAATGACATTATACAAGGATGGCAGTTCTGCAGTCCATAATATCACTTTAGAAAAATAAGGGGGGGAAAAAGAAATAAAAAGTTCTTACAACACAGGGTATTCGTTTTTGGCCACCCATCCAAGTACTGGCCACGGCTATCAGGGCTTAACTTTGTTGAGCAGACGAAACTTGTTTCTGTCCTTGTGGTATAGTGACTCTACGCTGCACACATCTTTTACATTTCTAAGATGAGAAAAGGTATCAAAAAGAGAAAAAAATCTCTCATGCTGCATGGCTGGGAAAGTAGAGAAAAAAATTAGTCGCTTTGATGATTGGACAAGCTGCACTTTCCTTCTGATTTTTAATTACCTCGCTCTCTCGGACGAAGATAATTCGGTCTCACAGACCGATAACTTCGTGAATATGAGTGTCTTCAACAGTGTTACATCTCACTGTTGAATTTTGTACTATATCTTAACTGATGGCAGTGGGCTTTAACTTTAACTCGACCTTTGGATTAAGTCAGTGTCATCAAAATTGTCACTGTTTAGAAACGATCCATTTTCCAAGTTGAGTGGTTCATAGCCACTTTGATATCAATTTGTCACCACTCAGTATACCACCGACTTTTATATAATAAATTTCATTATTATCCAACCCATGTTTCAGGCATACAGATATCTCAGAGAAGAAGTTAAAACTTTTAGAGGAAAGCCTATTATGGTAAGGGATTTACTTACTATACACATTGTCATATTGCTGGCCCTCACTGACTCCTGTAACATAATTTATTACCATCATTAACCTTTAATCTTGGCCCCTTACTCTCCTCTTTACTTCCTTTTATTTCTCACCTCATCTTTAATCTTGCACCATGCCTGTCCTTTGCAGGCCCCTTCCTCATTCAGTGGGATTGGTTTTGTTTATCGGTTGTTAAAACTGATGTCAGTGAAATGGTGTGCAACACAAGATCCAAACCTGACCTGAGCAATTTTCCTCTATGGCAAGCTTAACTTGTCTAGGCATAACTTTTCCAGACATCAAATATTTTGGTATGCTTGGTGCACAAGTAGTGGAAATATTTCTTGTGGCAAAAAGCAACAAAATATTGGTCACTGACTTGTGTAGCAGCTTGCTGCATAAACATAATGCTTTTTGGTCAACATTTTTCTTTTAGGCCAGGATAAAAGCCAAGCCAATTCATCAGAGTAATTTTGTACCCAAAAATGGACTCAGATCAGTGAGTAGTGTATTGATTGTTAGATAATGATAAATTAAAAACCACAAATTAAGCACTTTAAGGTCAAAGACATGCTTCACAGCAGGGTGTCACCCAAGTAATTTGTTCAGTAGCAATTAGTGGCTAAAATTCAGCTGTAAGACATTCAGCAAGCAGCCCATGGTCAACAGATGGTCTGAAATGGAAACTTAAATGTTCAAGTGTATCACTTATCATTTTTGTTGCTTGATTATTAAGTATCATTGAATCCTTTCACATGTTTTCCATGGAGCATACCCTTTTTCAGGTGCATATGTAGAGAAAATGTTTTGTTTGTTGATGAAATTTACCATTTCAAAACTAATACACTTTTCCAAAGTTTGGGACCTTTAGTGCAAAAACTGATGACTTTACAAGCCCTACTACAAATTCAAATGGTTGTTATTTTGTGCTGAAAACCACTCAATATGCTCACCAAATGACTTGTTCTACTGACCATGTTATCTGTTCATGGACATTTGGATACTGGACAGGTTTTCAATTCCACTCTCCACTGAGGTCAGGAGATGGGTGGGCACATACTAGTGCTCGTACGTATCTGACCACAAAGTGCATGGCTTTTTTCTTAAACCTTAGCTATTTACCATTTTGATCTGTTAGAAGCCTCTCTTGAGTAATTTTTATCTAATGTTTAGTGCAATGAAGGAACGAATTTGTTTATAATAATGCAAATCTTAAGGACAGAAACATTGATATAAGAATTGCCCTTGACTCAGTAGGGTAATTCTTAAGGAAAGGAGACTTCGAATCAATGTGGATTTGGTCTCATTTGAAAGAAATTAAGTTCGTTATAGTAACATATCTGTAATGTACTGTATACATAACACATTCATTCATTACAGAAGTAACAATCAAAACAACTCAAGTGTTTCACCTAAAAACAACTTGAAGATTATCTGTAAATTAATGATTGCTGTTCAGTTTATGCTTTGTCACGCAACCTTGACAAACTCCTAAAAATCTTTTTAACCACCCTTGTGATAACATGACCTTTTCAAATATCACAAGTTGGCGTAAAAGACATTTGATCTTATCTTTTTGCTGTAGTGGTTGACCTTCTACTGGGCTTGCTTCCAGTTCAAAAATAAATGAGAAAGGATCAAGATGGAATTTTTTACCACCGAGTAGCAAAGTGTAGTTGAGTGAATTTTCACTCTAATTTTTAAGCATTTTCGTGCATCCAATTGCTCAATTGACCCAATCACTGCTTTCTGGGTATTAGTGCAAAGATCTTTTCCTCCTGCAGAAATTGATTATAAGTGATGCTAATTTTGGTCAAAAGTAATGATGTCCAAAGTGGAAGAAAGTTCATCATAGCCAGTTACAGCTGGTACAGGCATCATTGGGTTAAAAGATGAATTTCTGTTTAATAAAGGTGTTAGCAGTTTGAATGATTACAGAATTTAGAAGGCATTCATGGTGAAATAGAAGTCAGGCAGAGTTAAGATGAAGATGCCACCCATGGTATGGTATCAATATTTTTTGGAATTACCCATTTGGGATAAGGTATTCTTCACTTTTAAAGTCTTTAAACTCACCTTGGTAAAGCCAATTGGCTGTCCCTTAGAAGTCATATTTTTCACTTCCATTTATCCTCAGAAGGAGCTGACAGAAATGCAAACTCAAATTGCTTTTAAATGTTTAAGCTGAAATTGACGAATACATTTGTTTCTGAATTACTGATTTGCATGCTCAGTCGCATGTGGCAAAGAATTAGAATTCATTATCGTTCGTAATATTGCAAAATCGCCTCGACTTTGCAAGGCAGGAAAAATAGGTCATGTGACTTATGTTTTAAAAGAAACAATTGATATTGTAACGCCATTCGAAGCTTGTCATCAACTGTCGTATATGTAAGCATCACGATAAAGTGTCAAGATAGCGAATCAAGGGATCCAACCACTCAGAAACACAAATTGTAAGTTACGAAACCATTTGTCGCTTCAACTAAGAATGTTGTAAATAATAATTTTATCTCGCAATTATTTCAATGGTAGTTGACTACGATGTAACCACGGACACAACGAACTGTGTTCACTCTAATGCAGATAAATCTGACAATTGTTGATCCCTGGTGGGCTAATCTTCAAAATAAGAAGCACCTTCAACCATAGGAGAAAATCAATTACTAAGCAAGAATGCTTGGTGCTTTGCATGCACAATATTTGAGTTGCAATCCTAGGGTGGCATAATTGGCAAACTAATACACTGACCAATGTGTTGTTATGGAAACATGTGAGTGAAGTTATTAGTTACTTATTTTAAAATCTCCTTCTCAACAGTAAGAACTTGATGCTCATAGAAAAGGATTTTGGAACCAAAAAGACTATGTTTTTGGTCTTGACTGGACCCATTACCCTGACCATTTTAAGGGCAAAGTGACACCATTTTGAAGGCTTGTAAAATCATCAATTTGCACCCTAGAATTTTCAAATATTTGGGATGGTGCATTTCAAACAATATGTTCTTCCCCATTGATATTAAAAATAATTTTAAATTCCTATGCACTTAAAAAACAGCAACAAGTTACCAAACAGCAACCCACTTATAACCAGCAGCATTTCCAGTTCCCTCCAGTGAATACAGTATTCAGTGGTCAACAGGTGAGTACCATGCAAGCAATTGAGAAACATGTTAATTCAATCTCTATGGGTATCTTCATGGGCTAACCATAGCAGCTTGTTTGCAGTTGTTATTATGAGTTGCCTTCTGCTTGTGGTTATGTCTTGTTGGCGATGGTAAACTCTTGTTTATGCCGTCTTGTTATCTTGTGTCAAGATGATCAGAGAAAATTGTTACAAACAGTATCAAACAGCAACAAATGGTAACAGAAATGACTTAAAGATTGTAACCGGAATGATATTGATTCAACTAACTGGCAGGATGCCTACCAGCTTACCTCTAAATGTACTAATTATAAAAATTATTGAATTCCTGGACAAAATTCTTGCAGAGAGGAATAACAACAAACAACTTCCTTGCAAAAATGGGAGTAAAAGACAGCCAAAACTGCTATTTTTGAAGAACTGGAAAAATCTCTTTATCTTTGTAATGACTGATAGCATAGCTAGAGGGAGTTATATCAGTTATTTGGGGAAAAAAGGGTCACTCGCTCAATAAGTCAGTCAGTCAGTCTTTGGGTCGTAAATTGCTTTTGATGGTAATTCCACTGACCAGTGTACATTGCATCAACCCTTAAATTGGCAAGATTGGAATAAAAACTGAACTGCACTGACTGACCAACTGACATACCAACCAAATGACCTACTGGCCAAGTGACCAACTGTCAAAATGAATGAATGAATAAATTTCTCAAAGAAATTTGTAAAAATGTTGTGAAAATGACTTTATTACTTTTCCTCAGCAGCCTACTATGTTGCAACCCTGATATTAATTATGCAAACTACATGTCTGTCTATCAGTGTGCTTGTTTTGCATGAAAATCATGTGTGTGGGGCTTTTTTCTATACTTAGGCCCTTCCTTATTATCCTTCACCAAATATGCTTGCCACTTGGCCCCCTGCACACCATATTTATCCAGAACCTAGTATGGTAAGTTTTGTTGTTGTTATTGATGTTATAAATTTGAGCTCAGCAAGTGAGTGGAACAGACCAGAATTCATTTCTGGCCAGTCATTTAAAAGGCCTGCATACATTTTTTGCAGTATGATATATCTTCTCAATCAAAACAAAAATGATGAAAATTGTCAAAATCTATGCTAATTGAAGACAGGTATCCAAACCCCCTTCATGGTTGTGATTTATTTTCCTTGTCTTAACTTGATGAATTAATGAGTTTAAAAATGTAACTGGTATTTCCAGCACACAAGCAGGAAAAAAGACAATCAAAAGCATTTAATGAACTTTGTTTGCTCTTTGCTTTTAGCCCTCAGGTTACCCCAACGGCTTCTCTCCTGGAGCACTGAATCCACTTTGTAAGTTTGAATTTACTCTGTGCATGAATACAGAACTGTGCAATTTAAGTAATGTTGATGAAATTCATTGAATTTCCTTTATTGTGTATGCAAAGGTTCTGCATAACTTTGAGCAAAGTGAAACTTAATTTCCACTTCATAAATGGTGATCTGTACAGAGAAACAAATTCTCATCTCATTAAAGATATAATATGTGGTTCCAGAAAATATCCATACCCCTCCACAGAGGGAAATCTGCTAGTTTGACTCCCACCCCTTTAGGATTTTCCTTTCCAGGGGCCTTCACAGTACTCCCCCACCCCATGGAATTTCCATGATTTCTCTACTTGGGTCCCCCTACTCCTTGGAAACCTTAAAGTTGGCATTGTTTGGACTTGAACATTCACTGGGAAAGAAATTATCTTTCCTGATGGAAAAGTGTTTGATCCAAAGTTTATAAAGCATGCTTGTTTGATGGGCAAGTAGTAGTGGTTTTGTGGGACTTTTGGGGAAGTAACAGAAGTTATGTAAGAGTTGAAATTATTGTGGTAAGTTAATATTAAATTAATTATTTGAACTAACCGGTAAGAAATTGTTTGGGAGAGAGTATTGTTCCACTTGAACTTTAACTGGTCCCCTAGAAATATTACAACGCATACCATAAAATTCCAAAAATAAACCACTCCATGTATAAGCCCCTCCAAATATGAGGCGGGGCCCCCCCCCCCCCCAAAGCAGTAACACAAAAACCCTCCATTAAATCTCGCCTCCAAATATAGGCCCTATACCGGGGCCCTATAGGAGCTTGTTCATTTGTGTTGGTTTTCCATTGTACCGTAAATGATGACAGGAGAATCTTGCTGTATGAACACCAACTTAAAATGGACTGTTTTGTTCATTCCAACAAAAGCTCGTTAACATCCTCTTACATATTAGCCTGCCTAATACAAACATCAGTTAATGTGGACAGTGGTCACTTTCCTGTAATCTGATCAAAACACTCATACCAAGTTAACCTTGCTTTAGAGAAACAAGTGTTCTGGGCGCTGTAGCTTTTCTTTTGTTATAATTATTTACCAATAATTGTTGTACCCCGTTGGAAATAAAAGCCTTCAAAACTGACCAGAGAACATTAACTTTGAGTGTGAGCATTTTACTTTTTGAATGAGGGTAATGTTTCTTGACTTCGAACTCAAATTTCTGTCAGATCATTAAACATTGTTCTGTTACTTTTAAATTGCGGTTCTTGTCTTTGTTTTGACAAAAATGTATTTGTGACGCATATTCTAAGAGCCTATTTAATAATGGAACTTGATAAATTACAGTATCATTTGTTTCAAATTAAAAGCAATGTGTAGTGGTGCAGTTCTTGACAGACACACGAGGTTCATCATTCTTACATTCAATAACTTCTACTACTTATTAAATCAAGAATACTACTGTCCTTTATACTATGATAAGTAGCCACCTATATGATTCTTTTCTTTGCAGCTCCAGGGAATGCTGGACGCAACAGTTTCCATGGAAATAGCAGACCAAGGTACAGTGTACTTGGAAAGATCAACCTTAATTACAAGAAATTATTATAGCATTACAAGAAACATGCAATGGCTGAGCAATTTTCAATTGTATTTTCCGACACTTTAACCTGTAACCAGTTTGCTTTGTTTCATATGGGTGTGAGGAAACAAGCAAATTCCATTAGAAACGGTGTTTTTGGAAGTTTGGCAAAATTAGAGAATGCTCATATATCTTGAACTTCAGTAAAGACAACACAACAAGTGAATAGAATTCGTACAAGCGAACTAACCGTGAAGTTATTTGTTTATTATATTAGTACTGAGATATTACATATGTTTGTAACTTTAAATCATACTCAACGACCACAAAAGACAAGAAGTCGCGAACTCGATATCGCTTTTATTTAGACCCAATGTTACTGAATTCAAATGTGCTTAAAAGGCGAACTGAACTGCACTTTTAAAATAATTCATTTCAAGAAAAAAGATTTCAAAGCCCATTCAAGGTAATTGTAGGCTAATGTTTGACAATTGAAGAGTTTCTGAAAATATTAGCTCACATAGGCTTAAGCTTTCAAACTAACAAAGGGTTTCTACTCTGAATCGAGTAGAGTACTTTTAGTCTTTTGTACCTCTTTGTTGACGTTATCTCAGTTTTTGGAGTTGCCAAGGTCGGTGATTGATTAAGGCTGCTGATAGAAATGTTGAATTGACCACCATGAATAACAGCAAGGGTAAAGTTCGACATTGCTCCCTGGCCTTGTTGACAACCTGCGGCCGAACTAGCTGAATGAACTGTGGTCGTTCCTCGTTTTTTGTATTTTCGTTTTCGTGGTCCTCGATAAATTGTTTCACTGAATTAATGTCTGCAAACCTTGAAGCTGTGATTTTGTGAATCGATTGTGAAAGAAGGGAACGTTGCAAACACTCACTCTCAATTTATACTTCGCATGATCGCCCCGAAAAGCGGGAAAACCGATACGAATTTTCTCACTTGTGAAAAAAATGTATCAGGTCTCTGATTGGTCATACGATATTTTTCAGTAGTTAAACAAATCGTATGACCAATGAGATTGCTTCTCATCAAAGAGAGACTGTTTTGATTCGGTGAGTTTGCACTGAGTAAATTTCAATACCTATATAATAAAAAAGGTTATTGGTTAGGAAATGCCCGTCAAAATCACGAATCTCTAGATAAAAAGAAGCTAAATTAAATGAGCTGCTCAAAATATTTGATGCCGTTTCCTGTTATGATCAGCATGAAAACGTTGAGAATTGAGTTTGGGTTCGTTGATGTGCCAGACACAAAAAACTGTGAGGTGATGCCAAACGTTTTATAAATGTATCATGTTACACATTAAATCTTGTACAAGTAAGATAAGTCAAGTCACTTCTATTTCAGCCCGATTATAGCATTCTTGGAGAAAGCTAAGAAGGCTAAAATGCAGAGTATTAAAAGTGTTAAGTCTTCTGCTCAAGCCTTTTGGCCAGCACCACCAGCGACCTCTGGTCATATGTGATAGATTTTTTAGTGTGCACAGGGTTCTTATTTTCATCATATTAGCCAATCAGATTTGAACTGAGTAAACTGAGTATGTGCAAAACAATTAAGCAGAAGACTACGAGTCACAAACCTTCAAGTCAGACCTGACCTTAGGTCATGATTATTGGTGCTATTATTATAAGGAATGCAGCCTCTGGGTACAAAAATGGTTTAATTGTTGGCTGAATACTCTTTGATCTGTTTTTTTGTTTTTGTATAACTTTGACTTCCTCTATCATTCATGATGTGAAGGTTTCAAAATAAACAAGTACATCACCGTGAGCAGCAGGCAGAAAGGGTAGATAGAGATGGCCAGAGGAGTCGGCCTCAGAATGCTGCCAGCAGTGGTTCAAATAATGGCACTTCTGTAAATAATGTAAATAACAGAGTCTCTGGATTTTCAAGAACAAGAGATACCAGAGATGGAGACGAATATACAAGGTCAGAACAATACTTACATGGGAATCTTTATGAAAAATCATGGTAATATCATTTCCATGACTGATACCACATTTAAAGCCTCTAAAATCTACTTCATGTACTTTGGATACTCAAAGAACCGGTAGCCCTGACATCCAAAGGGCCTTGTATTGGTTTTGAGCTCTGTGCCATGGGCTCTCTCTCAACTTTTAGCGATCACCCTATCCTGAATTACATAGATAATTGAAATTCAAGCCTACATACAACACAGTACAAAGTTTATTGACACTGCATAAAGAGGGCTTTTCAGTGGTAATGGTCTAAAAATTACAAAATTACAGGTCAAAAAATGTTTTATACAAAAATATGCGCTAGAATTACAACTGAGCAACATACTAAGACCGAGAAGATAGAAACTGAGCAGCAAACAGTTTGGCTTTAAGCTTATGCTTAAAATTACTAGAAGAGTTGCAAAGTGTAAGGGAATTATCTAAGGTGTTCCATAGACTTGCTTCAAAATAAAAGAATGTCCTTTGTCCAGATTTGGATTTATAAAAGGGAATATGCAGAAGTTAGGAGCGGAGATAGTCATACATTTAAAACAAGCACGTATATATGTTTGTGAAATTGTAGTTTTGTTATTTTTACACAGCCAATGGACCAATTTCGATGTATTAAAATTCAGCTTAACAGAATAGACCCGAGTACAGGCTCTGAGGAATAACTACAGGGTTGTTTGGGGTTTATTCCCTAGAGTCTCTACTCTCCATCTTCTGCCTTTTTTGTGTTGTAATTTTTTTCCAATTACTTTTCAGGCGTACTGGACGAAATAGAAGAAGAAGAGGCAGCAGTGAAGATGTCAGTAAACATCTGGTATGTTAGTGTTTGTGTTATGAAGATCGCAGTGATGCACACAACTTAAGCAGTTGTGAAAAGAAAGCCTGAAAAATATTGAGGCCTGAACAGGATTTGAACCCATGACCTCTGCTATACCGGTGAAGTGCTCTACCAACTGAGCTATCAAGCCAACTGGGAGCTATGTATTCCAGTTGTTACTGTTAGTGTAATTTATGTTGTTGTTGTTTCTCTTTTCAAATTTAAGCGCCAAAGGGAAGGAAAAGCAAGCCCATTGAGACACAGCAAAGATGACAGTGATACAATAGACTTAGCACCATCTCATTTTCCACCTCTGCCAACATCTCCTCTTCCACTGTTTGTGAGTATATTAGCTGTGATAATTTAATGTGTTCTTGGCCACCAAGACATCATGTTTGACATCTTTGATGGGAAACCACACCGTGTCTGGAATGTGACCCTTATGGCATTTGAGAGCTAGACAGTACCCACCCCATGAAATTCACACGTTTAACCCCTGTGATGTGAGCAATACTTACCAATTCAGGTTTTATGCAAAAACTTTACCCGAGTGGACCTTGCTTGCTGCTGAAGTGACTGATACCAAGCGTTGAGGCGTTTAGGGACAGTCATGTCTCTTTTTTATGAGTTAGTTACATTTATTTCTTTTTTTTTTCTCTTTTACATCTGCAATGATAGTTAGTGCTCTGGTTGGTCAAAAGTCCATGTTTTATCAGGGTATAAAACATAGAAAAAGCGTGTTTATTTTTTATGTGTAAAATCGATATCATAAAGCGGCTCTTGCTTTCCGGCTACATTTCCCCTCATGTTTTCAAATGGCCGTCATGTTTGATCACAGTGTGATACATGGCTTAGGCTTCTTTATTTGTTAAGTAGATGTAGATGTGGATATTCATTATGACATTTGTGACTGAGAGTAAAGTATCAATGAGTCAAGCGAGTCAATGAGTAAAGTAAAAATATATATGATAGTTTGCAATTGCGAAAGAGAATAATTCTATTTATGAGAGCCTCATTTCAACTGATCAGGTGACCCTTCTCGATTGACTCATTTGACTTAAAGACTAAGGAACTTCTTATGACCTCAACAACTTCAAAACTAAGAGCATCTTTGTCCCCTTTATTGCGAATCTTCAACCCATAGGTATATAAAGGAACTGGATTAGATTATTAGGACTAGATACGGTCTGGTTTTAGCCAGTAAGTTACTAACTATGTTGTAGCCTAGGCATTGTAATAATTGTAATTTCGTACCACAACCATTTTTTAATGATGGACAAGGTCACGTGGCATGGTCATGTAAACGATCATTGTAATTGTGACCTGTCCCTTGTTACATTTGTAGCCCATTATTGCAATAGGCCACTTCCGATATCTTCAAATTCAGGTTGATTTTGAGGCCCAGAGGACACAAACAAGAGAAGTGAATAAACATGGTCATTCAATTTCCTTTGTTTGTGTCCTCTAAGCCTCAATACCAAGCTGAATTTTAATTTATCAAAAACAGTCTATTGTGATCTGTCCCTCATAACACTTGGGCCCCGTATTACATTTGTCATCTCAGCCTAATAGGATATGGAGGGTCTAACAATCTGGCGTCATTAGCAACTCGCTCTCACTAATAATTATACTCAGCCATTTAGAATGATCACTTTCTTTGTCTTCATTGACAACGGTTTGGTTAAGCTGGCCATAATATCTCCAGAACGTTTAAAGGTTTTCTTGAACTGCTCTATTTCGTTTCGCTGGGTCGGTGGCTTGCAGCATCTATTTGGGTTAATTTTGTAATACTATCTCTTGTCAGGAACCTTCATTGCCCACTGAAAAAACAGCTGTGTCTGTGGTACCCGCGTCTGACGAGTAAGTCTCTGTCTTTGCTGGCCAGAAGTTTTGTTAGGGAGCCCGAGACCAAGTGAAGTGTTTTTAAAGTGGTACTACGACCAAAAAAAACAATTCTCTTTTTTTCTTTGGGCTTCAAAACTATGTTAAGTAAACTAATCTAATTGACCCAAGTTTTAAGTTCTGATTTTAAAAAGACACCTGTTTATTTTAACTGGAATTTTCTTACTTATTGGTCCACCATTACCAACTTTAAAATATTGAGAGAGTAGGGTCGAGGAGAAAATGATGTCAAAGACTCGTTAGTAAGTTTAAGAATGCAATGCGTATGTATGAGGTTGAATTAATATGCAGCACTGGAGTTTTGGGCTTTCAGACTTTTAAACCCGTGTTTTGCATGTATAGTAAATTGCATTTACACGCTGAAATTTGAAGCTAGTGAGTTAGTGACGTCATTTTCTCTAGGTCCAACCCTCTGAGGTCTAATTGGTCAGTTTTGAACGTGAGTAATGGCGGACCGTGAAATCCAAAACTTAAACTTAAAATAATCAGCCAGTTAGGTGTTTAGCGAGCGTGCTTTCAAAATCTGAAGGAAAAAAGGAAATTATTTTTTTTATCATAGTACCACTTTAACATATTCTCCAGCCTATATTGGACGACAAGATGTATTTTCACTCACGTGTTCACAGTGAGATTGTTAGTCAACAAATTGTTGTAAGAAGGATCCAAAGACCACGAGGGTTGTGAATAACAGAGCACAGAGACCTGTGGATGTGAATATCCAGCGTTTGAACAACTGAGGAAGTCAAAACAGCCAAAACCTTAAGGTGGTTCAAAACAGTAATGTAAGCAGCCTGGGCTCTAACGAGTACTTCAGTGCGAGGCAACAACAAACATGGCGGCGCGATGCCGACTTCGTAAAACTTTGTTTCTGCCAAGATAAGTGAGCTGTTCGGGATACCGCTTCGAAAACATCCATCCTTCAGGCAATTTCAAGTAAAAAAAAATTCTTTTAAGCCACAGTGCTGGAATGTAAACGAAAATTGTGACGTTGATGTTTCGGATCGATCGCGCCGGCTATCAATGGAAAAACAGCAGGAAAAAACTACTCTTCAAGTTTTCTTCCATTTCTTTACTAGGCCAGCCTCACCTTTGGGTACGAAGCTAATATCTCAAAAACTGATCTGGTAACCCTACCTTTTTAATGCAAAAAATTATTCAACACCAAAAGCGTATGTCCAAATATGTTAAAAAAAAAACTGTGGAGTGGTCGTGGAACATTTCCGATCTGAAAATTTTCATCTTTTCTAATATAAGCAAAATCTACTCCACAGATTGTTTTCTTATTTTCCCTGTTTCTTCTTGTGTGTCTAATAAAAATATATGGGTCACCGACTTAGTTTTTAAGACAGGTGCAATTGATGGTAAAAAGTGGGTCAAGCTTGTTGCTATGCAACAGAACAGTGCAACCTTAATTTATGACTTAAACAAAATGAAAGGTTATGTCGAAAATTGCCTTAAAAATAGTATAGTCATTCAAACAATACAGTTCCAAACCTAAAACATCACACCTCGTTCTAAAAGTCTCAAAACCAGAAAACTGTTTTGAGCCAAGTTAATAGCGGAGCTCCTGCGCGCGAGCGGAGCCCCTTTGGTAACCCATCGATCTATTTGTTCATACGTACGTCCGTACGACACAAGTCTCAAAAAAGCAGAAAACTGTTTTGAGCCACCTTTATAGCGGAGCTCCTGCGCGCCAGCCGAGACCATACCTTGAAAAATAAAAGAGATTAGCACCATAACCTTGGGTAAATTGTTGATATTGAACAACCATGTCATGGTCAATCAATTGACAGTTGTCAAAACACGGTATCTTCTGACTAGTATCATGTGACCGTATCACTGAATAGGTTTAGAGTTCATCAAGTCGCGTGACTGCTGCCAAGGTAAGACTGTGTCACAGCCTTATGCCAGGTTATCGCTCTTGGGGAGTGGGAGCGGGGTTACATACAAAAGCAATATTTTGGCGCAAATGAACTCTTGGCGCGTTGTTAACTTGTCTTCTGTACAATTTTGATAAAATTGAGTACACTTTATTAGACAGTCTCACTTTCGCTAACTTTTTAAACTGATCCATTGTAATCAGGAGCTCCTCTTTTAGGCTTAGCCAAATCTATGTGGTCGTAAGGCAGGGTTCCACTGTACTTCAATCTTTACACACCTTGGAGCTCACAGCTATTGAACCCTATGTATAGTGAAGTCTAAGCATAGCCGGTCCAGATATAACAATGTATATATGACTGGATTTATGAAAATAGTGCTAAAGAACTCGATTTCACCTTGTTTTGACCGCTCTTTTATGCCACCTAAGAGCCACGTAAAGGGAAAAAAAGAAAAGGATGGCAAGAAAAGCAAGATAAACGAGTGGAGAAGGAGAAAAAAGACTGACTTTCCTTTTAATTTTTATATCGTCGACTTTGGAGATAGTTTCTGGCCAGAAAAAAACGCCCGCTTGGCGCGCGATTTCAATTTCTTTAGCATCGTTTTCATAAATCCAGGCATATATATATATATATAACACGGTAGCTATTGATTCATTTGAGCAGCTCAATATACAATATTATGTAAAGTTTTTCTCGATTAGAGGGGCTAGTTACACCGACTTACACGAATGAACAACTGCATTGTAGAAGAAAAAAACACAATTTTATATTGGTCTAAATTTCAGAGTTACCACTGAAGCTGCTACAAATGAAACCCTGACTGTACTTGACGTCGAAAATGCAAAAATACCAGAGACAAAGGTGAACGCTGCAGTTACCGTAAGTCCTTCAGTTTATGAATTGATTGTATAACATAGGTACACAAAGTGAGTGGTATGTGTTCAAAGCTCTGGACTGTACTCAAGCCTGGACAAGGTGGTATTTTTGAGCAGCAAACTTCTCTCTCAGCCCCTTCTCCACAAGGTAGTTTACAACTCATTCAAGAAAGGTTGCATGTACTCCATATTTTCGTCCTCTATTTGTGTCTATGCCTCACACAGTTCCTCTAAAGGATTCCTTTTCTCACTTTTCGGACCTAATTGACAAGTGCATTTATGTCACTTGAAAGTCTTTTCAGGTTGACAAAGGAAATTTGTTTTGTTTTATATCTTGTTGTTTTTTAAGATTTTTTCTTTTTTTTTCTGTTATGCAAATTACGGTAAAATATTGCGTCTTCATTTACATGTACTTAGCTCTTATTAGCTGAGCGTAGTCTGTGTTGCGTTCGGTCTGTACTCACGACCTCGGAGTAGATTCTCTCTCCCATACAGAAAGGCTAAGCTCGGTTAAAAGGATGTTTATTATATGGCAAACAAGTAAAAATAATTCGTTTAGTGTGACTGGTTTGTAAAAGCTGACATTTTGCTTGCAAACGGCGATGAGCTGATCTTAAATGTGCCAAAGTTTGCTCGTCCTTATTACTTTTTTCTCATTAGGCTTTTTGTCACTTCCACTAAAATTTTAGAAGTAAAAAGTCAGTGTTTTAGTAGTTTTGTTTGCGATTTTTTCACCCCAAAACGTAACCGGTCCAGATGGGAAAATCTAGACCGTGGTACTCCCTATAATGGCCTATACGGGGAGGCTCCGCCCGAAAGGGGTACCTTTTTCATGCTTCAGGTATATAAAAGGGTAGGGATTTCACATGATGAGGTATATACAAGGGTAGGGAAATCGGTTATTTAGGTATTTACTAGGGCCTTTAATTATAATATTTCTAGTAGACGCCACTTATGGCTTTGTCAGTATAGTTATTAAGCACTACATGAAAATGAGAACAAGACTTCCTAAAGTAGGTATCTGAAAGGGGTAGCTTTTTTCAATAAAAGGTATATAAAAGGGGTACCTTTTCTGCCAAAATGGTATATAAAAGGGTAAGGGGTTGGACCTCGGGGCGGAGCCTCCCCGTATTAAACTTTGTTAAGTACCCCCCCCCCCCCGGGGGAGTACAGCACTTAGCTGAAGGGAATTAAGTTCTCCTAATCAACTTAAGCGCTGAACAACTGCATTCTTGTTGAAATGTTTTGTTACCTTGACAGGAGATGGACTTCCATTCTTCCCAGGTTTTCAGTGCTGCGTGAAATTCACCAAAAAAACTCTAAACCCTTCAAAAGATGATTTTCAGACTTTTTTCATTTTTTAAGAAAACATTTCATTGTCCAAAAAGGGCACATTCTACCATGTTACAAGTTGTCATGGAAATTTATGTCACGTTAGGTGGACTTCTTGGTGTTGTTGTTGAATGTCTGCCAGTTATTTACTGAACATTCTTCAACGTTACGTTGAAATCCCACAGAAGGGAAGATTCTGTGGTTTTTTGGCTGAGCAGAAAATGGCTACAGTCTTGCAAAAATATTGTCAGCAAAGAAATAAGTTTCTAGAAAAAAAATTGTTGTTCAGGTTTGAATAGCTGACATGCATGTTACACGTTACTACAACATTCTTTTCTTCACTACCTAGTGTTGGAACATTAAGCTCACCTGAGACTGAAATATTGTGCGTAATTATTTTACAGGAAGGTATGCAATCCTTAGTACTTAGCTATGCCCAAGTCACACAGAAGACGGCCTCAAAGCATACCGCTACCTCAACCAATTCCAGTATTAAAAGTGAGTGTCTGTGTTACTTTTACCACAAAATAACAAAAAAGATTGTTAAAATTGCGTAACATTTTGATTTATTGACGAAAAGTAGACAGCAGATGACTGCTTTGAGACAGCGTTTTGACCTGCAACATTTATTTTGTCAGTTATGGGTATTTTTTTAACGTTAAGATTTATTTGTTTGAAATTTTCTAGCAGAGCCAAAGTAACTGGAATAGAGGTTAATTTCATATCTACATATTGGATACGGAATCTCATCAAACAGGATCATCCAAACATCATAAAGTAAAATAATAGGACAGAAAATGGCTTCAAATAGCATAAACTTGGAAGGAAAAAAATGAACCTTTCATTGAGAAAGCAGTGGATGGACGTGTGAAGAACAATAATACTACACATCCATCCATTCTTACCTGAAAAATCAGTTTGCTTCATTATATCTTTCATGAATGTAGATATTTTAAATTATCTAGGGTGTATGATATGTTTGCATCATCGTTGCGTATTTCAGTGAATATATAGTTAATGCCAGTTGTTTTTGCTGGGTGTGGTTGCCAAGTCAATGACTGTATAGTCTATACCTGTGTTATTGCAGGTCAGTGTTAGAATTAATGCCGGCAATAACCTTGCTTGAACTATTTCCACTTCAGCCGAGTGTTGATATTGTGTCTAAAACAAGAACAATGGCTCTCA
>CM042759.1:10085673-10090406 GCA_022496165.2 Catalaphyllia jardinei
CCTACACTTTTCATTAGCGTCACAAGCGTTGTCACTTTATAAAACATTACTTATCACGTATTTTCGGTTCCCTCCCAGAATAACAGTTTCCTTGATAACAATCAAGCTTTCGTTTTGTGGTGAAAACTGCACATACAAAAAAAGTTTTGCCCCAAATTTGAATAAGAAAGAACTTATTTTATAAGTGTCTGATTTCCATCAAGCAAAACGTTGTTTGTGCTCAGCTTCAAAAAAATCCAAGACTTGCAATTATTTAATTTGGAGTGATATTGTGTTTGATGTGCAAAGCAAGTCCTTATCACTGCCTGTACCTCAACTCTTTTGTTCGCCTGTCAACGCTTCGCTATCGCGGTGTGTTAATGGCATAAGAGGCGTGATATATAGGTCGTGTGAGAAAAGATATGCAGATCTCGAAACATCCAGCCAATAATCCGTGAGCAAATATTTGCTAAGCCTAAACCTTGTAATATTTGCATTCTGTTTGGAGGGCAAACATCGTACAGGACACCAAGCAAGCGGCTTACATTTGATCAAAGGGCGCCTCATTACAACGCCAAACACAAGAAAGATCTTCTATGCAAAATTTCACAACAAAGCGAGATGAACAGGAGAGAATGGACCTGATGAAGCGCTAATTTTCAAGGAACTGCGTTTCTTTTGCTAATGGCTTTGGCTTAAAAGTTCTATTCACTGATGTGCGAATAAATGCCACAATTCACTAATGAGAGAGCCTCGCTCGCTGATTGGTCGCTCTATGAATCTGTCAATATTGCTAATCTAATGACAAGGGTGACATGCAATCGACTAAACACTGACAAAACACCTCGCTAAAACCAGAATGAAATCACTCTCAAAATAGCCAGCACAATGGCTGGAACACACAACATCGTGTTTACTGTCTTGTTGTTTTTTAGTTTGTTCTACTACGCTTCTAGCAAAGAAAAGAAATGCGAAAAGATCAAGATACCCATGTGCCAAAGTATTGGCTATAACCTAACTTATATGCCAAACATGTTCAACCACGACACACAAGAAGAAGCGGCGCTTGAAGTTCATCAATTCTGGCCGCTGGTCGAGATCAAGTGTTCGCCAGACCTAAAGTTCTTTCTCTGCTCAATGTATGCTCCCATGTGCCAGCCGAACTTTAAAGACGAAGTGCCCCCATGCCGGTCGATTTGTGAACGAGCAAGAAAAGGTTGCGCGCCTCTTATGCGTCAGTACGGCTTTTCGTGGCCCGAGCGAATGAAATGCGAAAACTTTCCTGAACTTGGGGGCGCCAAGCTATGCATGGGCCGTAACGCAACTGAATCTAATCACACGACAACAACAGCTCGACCAACCGAATTTATTGTTACAACGAAAATAAGCCTTGAGGGGAATCGGCCCGTTAACTGCTGCTCATGCAGACCGCCGTTTGTGACGATTACCGATGAAAACGTTAAACCGAGTTTGCGGGACATTTCTACGGGGGGTGTCCCGTCCTGTGTTATGGCTTGCAATAGAACGTATTTCTCTCAAGATCAAGAAAACTTTGCATCGTTCTGGATCGGATTGTGGGCTGTACTTTGTTTTATCTCTACCCTTGTAACCTCGCTGACGTTCCTAATCGACATGCAACGGTTCAGATATCCCGAACGACCGATCATCTTTCTTTCTGTCTGCTACTGCTTTGTGGCCATAGGTTACATCATTCGGTTTATCGCCGGATATAAGACCGTGGCTTGCGATGCACAAGGCTTGATGAGGTATGAAACATCAGGGCCAGCCGCCTGCACCATTGTTTTTCTTCTGATTTACTTCTTTGGCATGGCATCTTCACTGTGGTGGGTCATCTTGTCCTTCACCTGGTTTCTGTCTGCTGGGATGAAGTGGTCAACAGAAGCCATTACCAACTATTCACAGTACTTTCATGTAGCAGCGTGGCTTGTTCCTGCCATACAAACCATAGCTGTTTTAGCGATGTCTACAGTGGATGGCGACCCCGTCAGTGGAATCTGTTATGTCGGAAATCACAACCTTCAGAGCTTGATCGTGTTTGTTGTAGTGCCCCTGCTCGTGTACCTGGTGTTCGGGACGTCCTTCTTAATAGCCGGCTTCTATTCATTGGTTCGCATTCGAAAGGTTTTGCGTATGCAGACTGATAAACTGATTAAAACCGATAAACTTGAAAAGCTAATGATTCGCATTGGAGTATTTTCTGTTTTATACACTGTACCAGCCACTATTGTTGTGGCTTGTTACTTTTATGAATTTGTAAACAGGGAAACCTGGGAGAGATCCGTGGTGTGTGCGGATTGCGAGAAAAATCAGGTACGGCCGGACCATTCAGTGTTTATTATCAAATATTTCATGGCGCTGGTTGTCGGCATCACCTCAGGATTTTGGATCTGGTCTGGTAAGACAATAGAATCGTGGAGAAAATTTTGCCACCGGATTTTCGGCGTCTCACAAGCAAAGAGAGAAGAAGGGAAGAAAACTGTAACGGCCACTGTTTGATTAAGCTGACTGGGTATTTGTTTTAATCAGAAATATTCAATACCTGCCAGCCCACTCGCTTGAACAAGCGCTCGGAAATAAAGGTCTTTTGAATGCACAATATCTGCTTATTCGGCCATGAAGTGCCGAGTATGCCAAACATTCACTGACAGACCTAACTGCCAAACGAAACGACACGGAAAGTCTAATCCTTCCGGATTTATCAAAGTGTATAAAATGCAGGTATTGACTCAAAAAATAAACCACGCTGGAATATTACTTTAAACATTCATGACTTACAAAACAAGTAAAATTAGCATAGGCTAATGGATTAGTTTCTTTAGAAGTTATCCGTGAACACTACGCGACGTTATTTAAGAAAAGCGAGGCTTTTATAGAAACATATTTTTGCCATAATTTTACATGAAATCAAAATTCAAACAGCTGCGGTGTTTAGAAAAATCACCGTATTTCCTTGTGGACAGCTGACTGAAGAACTCGTAAGGGAGTAAATAGGTTTTGTAGGTACGCAATGGACGTTCTCAATCCTTTCAATAGTCTAATTATGGTGCTAATTAGTGGTCCTAAGAGTTTGCCCACCCCAAGGCTATTAACGCAACATCATTCAGCAATACGCTGGCGTCGAAGTTTCTTTGAGTTGTAAACAGAGTTGTTCTAAGGCTAATTTGGAAAAGGAATCGATGTATCATAAAAAGAAGCTTGGACTATTTTTGTTGAAAGTTTTAATTTAGGTAATTCACGTCCAAGTTTACATTAAATAACTCAAAGTTTCTTTTAAAACAATGTGTTTATCATTTTGTTAGTAGCAGGGTGCCTCGACCTTTAAAATGATCGCTCCATCGAAATTTGTTGAAAAAATAAAAATTTGACAGCCTCGAATTTTAGGTACGCATGTGAGTGTAGAAGCAATTAGTTGTTGAAGTAGTTTCTTTTCATGTGTGTTTTACGCATGACAAAACACTTAACGATCTAAGAAAACAAAAGGTTGAGTTGCGGTGGCAAATCCAGCCCACTAATTAGCAGTCAGTCCAGCATGTATCACAAACCACCCACAATTAATCACCGTCTCGTTTCTCGTCACATTGACGAACTGAAAGCTCGTTGTCGTTTTCAATTTTCAGCAGCGCGACTCGGCTTAATTATTAAAATGTTTAAGTCAGCCAGAGAGGTTATCGCTGAATAATATTTTTAGCCTTTCTTGACAGGACGTTACTCACCTGAAATACAATAAGGTTGATGACACAATGGTTTATTTATAAAGAACTGTAGCAACGCAACGAAGTTCGATCATTGCAGTGAATTGTCAGTATTGTATCATGCGGAATGATGCTGCAAACATGTTTACGTTTACAGTGAAATTTGTTGTTTACAATACTGTTGAGGTCTGTTTACGTCGCATCAGAAATTGGAAAAGATCTTTTCATTTTTCCGCTGAAATAATGCTTTAGTGAAGTTAGGTCTCTGAAAAGGATATCGAATGGAACCAATATTTGGTCTGAACGTAAGGTCTTGAAGCCGTGTTCGGTACGTGACAGCCTCTTCTTTCCCACCCCTCCCTTCCAAGCATACACGGACCACAAGTTATTTAGCGGACTGGAGCTTAACATCGGATTGCTCCATCCTAAGTTTTTTTGCGGCTTTTGACAGTTTTGGACAGCTTACAGACTGATATCCTTGGTCACAAGTAGCGATTTGTGTGGCACTGCAAGTATATACACTTTCCTCTATTATTTGTAACTGAAGTTGCTTGATTTCTGTGAGTACCCTGGGAAGCGTCGTTGCTCGCCAGTATAGATTGAGTTAAATAAAATAATCTGTCGCGACTCCTTGCTGAAGCTCGTTCAAATCCCCTTAAAATACCGGCCTAAGAAGCTTTCAGTCCTAACCTTACGCGGCGCTGTTGGGGAAACGGCACGCAATGCAAAAAACATTCTACATGAAAATCAGCTACAACTCAATACTTAAATCGTGATGTGACATTTGCCAACCATTGGTGCTGTGTTGAGATCGTGAATGTATCGTACTTGATTCAGAAATAGTTTTAAAAAATGAATCGTGACGAAGTAAACAATCCTTGTGATTATCTAAAAAAAGATAAGTAGGTTGAAGAGCAGATCGATCGGATTTGGAACTGTGTCAGTCATTAAGTAGAGTTAATTCTGTCGGATGTCTGCCATATTATGGGTCTGATATGTCGTGCATCTGTCGAAATGAAAGCATTTCGTCCATTACTTTTG
>CM042759.1:10090416-10097916 GCA_022496165.2 Catalaphyllia jardinei
TATGTCGTGCATCTGTCGAAATGAAAGCATTTCGTCCATTACTTTTGAGCGAGCAAAGAGGGATCTTACAATTAATTCGCTGACGCCAAGTCACTCAGGAAAATGTCGGCCACTCCTCGCCATCATCATCATTGTCATAAATTCTATAAATGTTCAGGCCAATGATATAGCTCAGATAAAATTATTAGAATTAATTCTGTTGCTGTGAATCTTTTAATTTTTTTGTGAATTTATTTGCACTACATCTCAACTCTTTTCTAACGGCTACAGGTTAGAAAAGTCCTGATAATACCAAAAGGTTTATTTGACAATAGAAATTAGCCTTGAAGCGGAGTTGCTCAAGCCAGTATACTTGTGCGCCTTGAAAATTTGCTGTTTACAGAATATTCCGAGCTAAGTACTTAACTGTGCAGGAAAAAGAGTTATGCAGAGATCATTGGCACTGAGGGATGATATTACCCGGCTCAATGGGGCGTTAAGGATGATCTGTGGATCATGTCTAGCCCGTGTCAAAGGCATACCGCCAGTCTTAGCGGCACGCCCGCTACCCCGCTGGTTTCTATTTCTCCCTCTAACCCAATCGGGAACCTGTTCACAGGCTAAATTATGTTCGGCTGGTCCTTTGATTCCAAATCCATCAAAGACATGATACCTTGTATCACGTGTAACATTTTTTGTCGAGATAAAAGGTTATAAGTGAAATATTCAGTGAAGCAACAGCAAGAGTAGGCCATTTCCGAGTGACCTTGTGCCTCTGTTTCAAAACTTTAGTGCAAAAAAAAAAAAATTGTAAATACTTATTTTCATACAAATGGTTTCGCGCGAAGATTCGTTTTGACGCAGAGGCATGGCAGATCACGGAAGTTAATAAACAAACCTCCAGTGAACTTGTATATTACAGTCGAACCCCGCTATTTCGAACTCGGTTAATTCGAAGTCCCCGCTATTTCGAACTCATCGTTCTTTCCCTACACCTTAAATCAACCCCGTTATTTCGAACTTGTCATAAACAGAGTACAAAAAGAAACTCCCAAGTGACCAAGGTAGAGTGAGGTCCGTCAAGCAATCAAGACTCTCTCACGCTACAGTTTGTTTGCTGTTGAGGGAGCCGAGATTCAACGGCAAGCAAGCCAGTTGTCAGTGTCTTTCTTCACACTGTACTGCATTTTATCAAAAAATGATTTATTGTTACGAATTTTACGCTAACCCGGTTATTTCGAAATCCCGCTATTTCGAACTTTTTCCACTTCCCTTACCATGGGACTTCGAAACAGGCGGATTCATGCCGGCGTCATTTTTTACATTTTTACTTATTTGCATACGACTTTGCGTACAGAAAGAAACTTTGTTAGAAACAAATTGACTCCAGGTAGCTAAAGAGCTAGTGAAACTTAACATATGGTGAAATTTTTAGCTCTTTGAGTGTAATATTCAAGGAGATATTGTCTCTCAAAAACTGCAAAATCTTTGGGTGGCAAAAGCGCTAATGAGCTCATACATTCTTTGTAAATTTTTGGGTTTTTAAACCCGTCTTGCACAAAAAGTATTCAATATATCAGGCTCATATTCATTGGCAGAATTAATCGTACTATGCTCTTTCAATATTCAGAACTGATTTATTTGTAGCTCCATTAGAAACTGTATTGCTTATGCTAATGAGGCAAATATTGTAAACAAGGATCCCCCTATAGCGGGGTTAAACTGTATTTATGATTTAATTTACACCTGGCAGTCAATGCATATCAGAAGACTGATACATGACGTCATGCGTCTAAGACGCATTATACGTCAAAGACGAGACGAATAAACTAGTATGAAGTTATAATGAGAGAGTGCAGGAGCCCATCACTAGCAGCCTGCAACTACCCCATATTCCTGTCACAGCGTTTTCAAAGATCGATCTATTTTTAGTTTGAATTTATCTCGAACTCAGATCCCCACAGGAACCTCAGTAACCAATTGCAATCACAAGCACGGACTAATGTTGACATGTCGACATGATGCCGACATGTTCACGTGAGGCCGCATTGTTTTATCCTTACCGACGCGTGCTCATGTTGACTGGAACTAACCTATTTCGCGGGAAAAATATCTAAAAATAGTCTGGTCTGCAAAAATGCCGTTGCATTGGCTTATTATGGGAGTCGCAGGCTCCTAATGATGGGCTCCTGGAGAGTGTTAAGGTGGTATGGTACCCAATATATAAACCAAAAAGTTTGTTTAAATTTGGTGAAAAAGATAAATTGTGTGCTATTGCACTCATGAACAGAAAATGAATTTTGAAGGTTTCACTTAAAATGATTGCTATGGCAACCAGCCACAGCCTTTTAAAGTAGGGGTTTATAGGGTTAGCGCCAACACTTCCTGCTCTTTCACAAAACAAGATTTGGCTGTCAATAAAACATATTATGTATGTTTCTGTTTTGTTCTGTGCAATGAATCTAAGTTTTGGCAGTTAATTCTTCTTTTCAGTGCTTTTTACAGGCTTTTTTTGGAAATAACCTCATTTTATACCACACCCATTGGACAAATCATTTCCTGTCACATGACAGAAGTTAGAATATGATAATTCTATTGGTTTATTGCATTACAACGCTATCAGTCTTTGCCTAAAATTGCAGGAATTTTACTTAAATAGCTTACAAAATAGAAATATTGGCGTAAAGTCAGTCGGTACAAAAATAGACATTTGAGAAAAATGCACTTAAAGTTTTTTTACAGGAAGTATTAAGCATTTAACAAGCCACAAATAACGGGGCGGGTGTAGTTTGGATCTCGGAGAGGGGGGTGCATTGCTTGTTCTATTTTGTAAAAAGTTACCACAGTTTTAGGAAATATTCGTTTTCATAAGGGAAATGAATGAGCCTGTGATGGCAAATCGAGGCAAAACTTTTAACAACTGATTATGTCAATAGAGTTGTGCATGTCTCCAAAGCTTTTCTCCAAAGTTTCGTTTATATATGTTCAAACTAATCAGTATTTTTGGCAACGTTCTTATGGTAAACATCCGTTGTTATGGTCGTTGCTAGGAAAAAAAACTTATACCACTGTGAACTTTCCTTAAATTTCGCAGTCATCTAGACGAAAATTAGCAAGACCACTTGAAAATGTTTTCGAAAAGTGTTCAAGGGTCTTAAATCTTGTGTTTTCAATAAATTGAGATTTTCATGAAAATCACCATATTTTGGGGTATCATACCACCTTAAGGGGGACTGCTGTTCGCTTGATTCATGTCAGACAGCTTATGAGTGTCGTATTGGCGTAGACGAACTATACCTCTGAGAACTATTTAAAAGTTGTATTCGCTCTCGATTTCTACGAAGTACATATATAGATAAGTTTTATTTGTACACGGTATTAATTTCATTTCAAAAACTCATTAATAATTCATGAGCCTAACAGCCTATCAAAACACCGATAAAGCATCACGTGCATGAGCTTTATATCCGATAAAACACTCCTCGTTAGTATTCTTTACATAAAGAATACTGATAAGGCATAGCTTGTTTTTCTTGTATGCTAATATCTTCCCCACACAATTTGAACCTTTGTTCGGACTCCCAAGACACACGCTTTTTGTGGAATGTTAAGTTTTTGAAGCCGTTCAAAAAAACTCGCAGCACGTGTTTTATCGGGTCTAAAACCACTCGGCTCCGCCAGGTGGTTTTAAACCCGATAAAACACTCATGCTCGTTTTTTAAACATTACATAAAAAATCGTGCTCTTTCATCGAGCCGTGCCCAACCTAGATATAAAAGTTACATTTTATAAGTAATCTACCGCGAGCACTATTACTACAAATACGACTAATTCAACTTATATTAATACTAAAACGGGTACTGCTACTTGTCATATTTATAATAAGATTATAACAAAAACTGATTTCCATGTCGTCAAGGATACTTTAAAGCCAGTAAGAGTGGTCTGGGTTGGTTTTAGTTGGAAGGTTGTTCCATAGCGAGGCACCTCGATACTGCACGCTGCGTTTTCCGGCCTCGGAGAGTGGTCTGGGAATAAAGAGATTATGAGCGGAGCCCCTCAAGTTATAGGTGTGAACTTGCGATGTTGGTTGAAAAAGTTCATGAAGGAAGTGGAAAATGATCATTGACTACTTTATACATAGTGATGATTGATGAGGATGAAGAACGAATCAACTATTACCTCATCAAGAGCGAATAATCTAATTGTTTTAGTAGAATTCTAACTGAAATTTACTCCAAACAACGACTTTTTAAAAACGTCGAGTCTTAAAAAGAAAGATCGGATTGAATTTTCATTTGAAATTGCAGTCGTATGTGTTCGCGCATCATTTTTTCCATAATTTCAAGTTTTTTAAAAGAAACTGTAGATTCTTCCTCATATTTTTTTCTCAAGAGCACCATAAATATTCTCAGGGGTTTAAAGATCAAGGAAGCTATGCACATCCCTTGGAAGCAGCTGTGGTTAAAATTTGAAAATAAAAAACCTTTTTATCCCTATTTTATAAACGTTTACCTTTCCGTTGTTTTATTTCTTCTCATTTTTTTGCTTTTTTTGAAAATTTATTGTATTGATTCGCCGCCACATCAGTTATCAGGGTTATTGTGTTTTCTCGTCGCATTTTATAAACCACCATATTTAAATTTAGCTTATCCAGGAGCCCATCGTAATGGGCTCCTGGCTTATCTTAAGTTCTGACATACCCTGGTCCCAGAGGTTTTTCTTGATGTTTCGCCGCATGAGAGCTGCGAGTCACCGCTTCGCAGCTCTCTCATGCGGTGAAAAATCAAGAAAAACCTCTGAGACCAGGGTAGTTCTAACTAGAACATTATCTTGATTTTTCATTTGCTGCGAAATTTCCCAAGTATACAGTGACGGTTCTAAGAACACACAATACCAAAGAATGGTAAGTAGTCACAACGTTAAGTTTCGTTGAAGAGAGAGGAACAAGGAGAAGGCTACTTGATGGTGACACTTCTTTCCAACCCAAGAGGGATGACTGGAGACAGACCGCTCCCTTAGTGCCCATGGTTCTGCCACCGTTACAGAGTATTCGAGCGCGCGAAATCCAACCAGCTTCGCAGGCAGTAGAGGCTCACGAGCTAGCCCTGCGTATTTTGCTTATTCTCTCTTCTCTCTGCTAAAGCGCTAGTGAAAAGTGTTTATTGGTATTCAAGTTATTACTAAGACAGGATTCGGTTTGATCTTTGCAGAACTGGCAACCTGACCAATCTCGACGACCTTGTAAGACTAAGAAAATCTGATAAATAAGTCAGGTTACTATAATTAGTTGTTTCTTTTTTGGACAAACAACTGAAAATTGGCCAACGAGATGACCTAGAGTCACCGTCAAATTTATTATTTTTAAAATTCTGCTTATGGCCCTTGCAAAAATCTGTCCTGCATGGCCGACTAAAGTATCCGGTTTAGAAGTTATTACGTAAAAGCAAGAGACTCTTGGTGAAAGGTGATCGTTACGAATGGCCATGTACAAAAAAAGATACATGAAACATGTGAAATAGTCGATGGAACCCTGCTTTACGGCCTCGCCGTCACTATACACGGTTTTGTGCCGTTTTTTAAGTGAATACTTGAAAAAACTTGATGGGTGAGAAGTCACATAATTCTAAACTACACGTGGTGCCGTTGTTTTCATGGTTATAATTTGCCTCCTCAGCCATACAGTAGTTTTCCTCCTTCTGAACACATTATTTTTAAATCTTCTAAGCCCTCCTCCATCCCCCCTAGGCCAGCTCCTTCCCGACCCTTCCAACTGAAGCCTGTTTACAGGCTACGTCTCGGGGGAGAAAACTTGCCTGACTTTAATGGCTTTCCTGCATGCATTTTTAAAAGTCTGGACAATCAGTTCCCGCCTGCTGAATTCTGATTAGTCAATTCAAATTTCAGGCGAACCGGCAGAGTGCAAGGAAAACTCCGTAAACTTCCTATTACACGCTGCAATGTCGGCTACGATCTCCATGTTGAACCAGGGTACCCGAAGCCATATTTAAAGATCGAAAGCCACGGAACGGTGGGACGGATTTTAGCTCAAAAACCACCGCAAGCCATCTGTTTCGTTTCCTGATATTCTTAATTATTGTGCTTCTTGAATATAAACATGGCAAGGAAAGAAAACGCTTTTCGATACCCGTAGCTACCAGCAAGAGACTTTTGAAAGAAAGGAGCCCCCGGTCTGACTATCCCGGGAAGACTGTTCTGCTGCACGATTTAGAGATCCCTTAGGGTGTAGTCTTTGAGGGTCGTCTTTGAGCTTTTAATAAGCGATCCGATGATCATGCGATGACTGAAAATACGCGGGCTCTTTGTGTACTCACCAGTGACTGTTATGGTCACATGACCTTGGGATAAAAGAATAATTCAAAGCCTCGCTAAACCCATTGTTTTTTTTTCGGAGTTATCCTGGCACAGTATCTGCTCTGAACTGGTGAAATAATGATGTCACCATCGCAGCCGTTCCAAAATTCAGTAGGCAATTAGGGCGAGTTAAAAAAATTTTAACCAATCGATAAACTGATACCACCACATGAAGATCATGTTGAGATTGGTCATATGACCAAGTATGATGTTTTCAGGGTGTGAACAGAGACCAAGTTATGCACCTTGAAATATGGTTCAAAATCCATACAAACTTCTCTAATTTTGAGACAGCGTCCCCCAAAATCATACAAACTCTTAAAATCATTTATCAGTTTTGTGACAACTGTAAAATTCTGTCATACACCTACTATTTGAAGAAGCTGAGATGAAAATCGTTAGCCAAGTTTAAAGAGTATCGCGGAAATACAAAATTTAAAAATTTATATTATTTCGGGGGTCGACGCTGTCTCAAATTTAGGAATGTTTGTGTGGACTTCGAACTATAGTTTAAGGTCCATAACTTGGTCTCTGTTCACCCTAAAAGCATCATACTTGGTCAAATGACCAATCTCAACATGATCTTTCATGTGGTACTGTCATTTTATCGATTTGTTTAATCCATTGATTCCTGGAGCTTTTTACCAAAAACGCATTTTTTGGACATTTTGGAGATTGTCAGGGTGGATATTGGCCAAACTAGCTTTAATCTAGTCAAAAAGGCACTTGCAACATGACAGCTTGCCCTTTTCGCTAGCATCGCCTTCTCCGACATTTTTGGCTCGGGCATGCGTAGAAATCACAATTTTGACAAAGTGACCTATGTCTTTAGGCTTTTCAATTTTTTTTTTTTTTTCGCCTTTCCTTTCCCCCTTTTCTGTTCTTTTTGCTGCAGTGATTGACCTTCTAATGAGATTCCTTGTAGTTAAATAAACTTCTAAGATAGCGTCATCGACGGGCAATTTTTACCATGGAGTAGCCACGTGTAGTGACAGGAAATTTTGCTATGAGTTTTTCACTCAACTTTTTAAAGCATTTTTTGAGCATATCTCAGGCGCCATTAGGCAGATCCAGGTATCACTGGAAAGATCTTTTCCTCCTACAGAAGTTGAGTATAGATTTTTTTCACACTTACAGTACAATGAA
>CM042759.1:10100416-10101456 GCA_022496165.2 Catalaphyllia jardinei
TCGCGTGCTGCGACGGCGTTTTCTGTGAAAGCAACGGTTTTGTATACGTGTTTCTTCATTATTGTACGCTGGTGCTCGGCCGAAACAAGCAAAATAAACCTAATGGTTTTGGTTGTCTGTTGTGTAGTGTAGCTGAAATTGTGAGGAAGTGATGGGTTATATGTAACAACAAAAGGCAAGCGGTCAATGGAATCGTGACGGTTAGTATGTAAAGCTTCAGTGCGAGAAATATTAGCAGCATGTTTGAATTGTGAGTCAAGGAAAGTGTTACCATAACCTCGTGCGAGGAGATATGTTCTTAGTTCATTAAGGCGAAGTGTAAATTTAGCGTCAGTAGAGCAAATACGGCGGACGCGAAGAGCTAAGCTAAATGGAATAGCCTTTTTAGTGTGTTGAGGATGGCATGAAGAACCATAGTTAGTCGAGGGAAAAAGTTGAACAATAACCTACCCCTTTGAAGTTCGCCGGCCCTCCTAACCATTTCCCTCGACTAACTATGGAAGAACTAAGTAGGTGTTGGTGTTTGTCTGTAGGTTTAGTGTATAGGTCAGTTTCTATAGTGCCGTTATGTAGAGATACCATGACGTCGAGAAAGGGGACATTGGTTAATGAGTGATTACTAGTGAACTTGATAGTGGGATGAATATTATTGAGATAATCGACAAATATCTTCAAATGATCTAGTCCTTCAGTCCAGATCATGAAGATATCGTCGAGATATCTCCACCAAGTGTGAGGATGAAAAGGAGCATTAGAGAGGGCGTTGGTTTCGAAAATGCCGAGGAAGAGATTAGCAAATGATGGAGCCATCTTAGTACCCATAGCAGTGCCATGGATCTGAAGATAGTGGTGCTGGTTAAATGTGAAGTTATTCATGGTAAGTATAATGCGTAAAAGGTCACAAAGTGTCTCAGTGGGAATGTGTTTGTCAGTACGAGTATCAAGGAAACGACCGCAAGCATCAATTCCTTCGTTGTGTGGGATGTTGGTGTGTAATGATGAAACGTCGAGAGTGACAAGTATAGCGTTATTTGGTAGAG
>CM042759.1:10111456-10138342 GCA_022496165.2 Catalaphyllia jardinei
ATTCAACAAAGGCCCAACTAATGGAAAAAGTAAAAGAAGTCCGCGAGAGCCACAGAGAAGCAACATATTCTCATGCCCACAGCAGCAAATCAGTCCACAGTCAAAAAACCTCAGAACGCTCTCGCCAAAATTATTGGAATCAGTTTAGAAATGACACGCATCCTCTGCCTTTGTGGATCATGTATGATCCACAGAGGAAAAGGCGCATTTTGATCATAATCATTTTAATGTTAATTTTATTGGCATTTACAAACATGTTTTCTGAGCTTCTTAATGTTGAGTTCCTTTCAAATTTATATCAGTTATTTTTGTTTCATTACCTCTCTTCTGCTTTAGTTGCGGAGTTCATCATTTACTTCGTTTTACTTATTTATAGAATGATTTTAGCTCTGATTTGTAGTATGATTTCTGCGGCGGCGAGGGTTTTGCTGACAAAACATTTACTGGAGACAATGTCTAGCATTACAACTACGCAGCTTCGTACTTCGTAGTACATGTATTTGTAGGATGTCATTACGACATTTAGCTTGAACAGTTTCTGAGTAAATACAAAAAGCGGTTATGTTATGTTGCGTTTCCCCGTTGAATCATGCCAGGGAATCGTGTTAATATTATTTGATTATCAGTATTCATTCAATTATCGATTTGTTAAATAAATCTTTAAATTCGTCCTACTTGATTCATTGAATCGTAAGAGTGTTTTTATGGAAGATTTGATACATTTTAGAAATTCGATAAAATCGATAACATTAATTTAAAAAGCGATAATTATCGATTACTCACAACGTGTCCTTTTATCGATTTTAATCGATTTCCGATACAATTTACTAATTTTTATCGATTGTTATCGAATGTTATCGATTATCGGTTTTATCGATTGCACATGCCGGGCTCCTTAAATTAAAGGAATATTTCAGGGTTTACAAGTCCCAGAGTCCCACAGGTTTTCTTTCTTCTTTCCTCTTCTGACACAAGAATAGCTATCGTTTGACTGACAAATACAAAGGTAAAATCTCTGGAAACAGGGTTGAATCGGTAAACCTTGACGGAGATATAGTGTGGACCATAGTTCAAAATTTGAGGAGTCATTTTGGCCTACAGTAGCCATATTTTCCACCCAAATTGCTTTTAAAATTAAAATAATGCAAAATTCAAAAGTTGTAATGATGATATAGAACTAAATTTAAACGGTCCAGTTTATTTATTTCACCACAAATATTTAGTATTGAAAATAAAGAGTTTTTCCTTAGAATTGGTAAAAGAAGACGGTTGTTGATTGGCGGAGACTACATTGGGAAGAACAATAAGTATGCGATGTGAATAAATTAATAAGTTATTTATAAAAAGAACACTGCACACATCTATGGCAACCGCTTGTTCAACATTCATCCGGCAAAATGGAGAGTGGAAACTTTCCCGTTCTACTTTGTTCTCACTATGTTTTTGAAGACACGATGATAACCAGATAGACAGAGGAATAGATAAGCAACGTGTTAAGTATTTTATGGTCATGTTTTCTTTGCTTAGTCAAGGATATGGAACGTATGATGGAAGAGCAAAGAAAGACTCGCGCCAAGAAATCCACGACCACAAGGTGAGTAATCTTACAGCGAAGCCTTTATCTTGCCCTAATTTTGTCATGTATTTTATTGTAGTTAATATCCGCCGTGCTTTGGTGATTGCATTAAATGAGAACCTCTTATTCCCCCAGTCCACTGAGTAAAAACTGAATAGATGTAATCTTTTGCGGCACATTCAGCTGATCGGCGGGTGTTGATCGTTTGCAATTGCGCTGGTAATCTCGGGAAAAGTGCATGTCTTCATGCTATATTTGCGCCTTAGTTGTGTCGCGAAGATTATTTCACACGGCACACGTTTTTGAGCAGTTTCAGATAGCTCAGCAGAGATGATGGATTTTATTTAGGCTTGTGTTGTTTTGATTTTCCGGGGTGAACAAAACGCGAACTCCAGAGTGGATATTGACATTCCAAATATACGCTAGCGTGTTTAATGACTTCTTGCACGAAAGCTGCGCCAAACTTTGATTCCATTCGCTCGTGTAATTCTTCTAGCTAGGTAAATAGTTGCTCTTCCGTGAGCTTTCGGCGATATTATAAGCGGCGACTAGTGCATCAATACGTAAATATAAACAACAAATATCAAACAAAAGAAGCATACATGTAACAGTACTTTTCTAAGAAGACGAATTAATAAATCAAAAGAATCAGTCTTTATACCAGTGATAATTCCATCGTTTCAGTGTTGAATATTATTAGATTGCTTTATCGAACTGATATAGGCCCTTCAAGCATTTACCATCGGGAAGCAAACTAACGTTCGGTATTGTTTAGAGTGGTTGAGTCTGGAAAATATTAATACTTGTAATAGTTAAGCTTATCACTAAAGCTGCCCCCGCTTTCTTTTATTTCTGCTAAGTGATTGAAAACAATAATATTGAACGTTAACAGAGTAGCTAGTCAGTGGACATGATCCCAAAATGATGAAGAGGGCAAAATAGAGTCCTCAGGCTCCAAGAATACATTGGACATTTGACTCTCATAAAGTTTACTATTTCTGATTGCTGCAGGTTAAGACTAACCTGCTCCTTAATTAAGGTCGTTCTCACTCCGGGGGGTTACGGGATATACATTTACTCGCAATGAATTGTGGTCTATGGTGTTGCTGCGTACTTTTAAAAATTACACCATTCTGTAACAATATTTTCTATGGCGTTGATGGGCCACCGTACTCTATTTACCATTTACTTTGAATGGTATCCTTCTAATTCAAACTACATTCACTTATCACAGAAATCTAAATGGTAAATCACGCATCAAGTTCTTGTGAAATAGCTTATCATGCATCACATATGATGTTGTGTCCTGTGTCACACGTTTTATTTGATCCTGTTTTGCATCACACTATTAATTTTTAGGGTGATCATGCATCACACAAAAACCCTCTAGACATAATATTGCTTTGGTTCTGGTTTTACAACAACTTACTGTAATTAAATTTACTGTAGATTGTAAGATCGTCACACCATGTTGGATAGAACTGTTTTTAATGCGATATCATGTGATACAACATAGGCTCGCACTGCGTGCAGAGGAACGGATACTACATAGATGTATGTTGTAAACATCAGGCATCATATCGTGATGGTTTAAATGGTGACTGGTACACCTGTGATCCAAGAGAAGTGTGGGTCGTAGCTAGACTCTTACTTTAATCTTTCAGGAATACTACAGCAATGGTCTTTTGTCAGATTGCTGTTACATGATAAAAAGTAAGAAAACCTGCAAGTACTTTTTAGTAATGTGTATACAAGTCTTCTTCTGAGAATCCATAGGAAGAGAGTCCTCTAGATGACAAAAGATGCCGACTAGTACATTTACCCGTAGTTGTTAGCGCATGGAAAAGTTAACAATATTCATAAATCGTGCAGAAAAGTATAAAATTTTCAAACCTAGGCTAGTCAATGCTCTCAGTACAGGGAAAATAATTATGGTAAAAATTTAACTTCCTTTGTGGCCTAGAAGCTGTTGGTGTTAGGTTCATAAGGCATTGTGGTAAAATGTACTGCTACCATCTTTTTTCCTATGGTGGGTCCAGCTTATAACAAGGACATTCCAGTGACATTGTACCATCAGGGGTGATGAGGAGTTGAGCCACTGGAAGGCTATTCCATAAGTCAATGCAGTTAAGTAATGGTTGAAGGTGTGATTGGCTAATAACAGAAAATCTCTCAAACATCAAAGAGAACCTGACATTTTTTTTGCTAAGGGCCTCCACATCCTAGAGGTTTAGTTATCTGCCTCATGGCCAAATTTTAGTATTGTTCTCTACGCTAATCAAAAGTTGAAACTATTGCAGTAGGTTGTTGGTCCTTTTTTTAGTTCTTATGTTGATCATTAAGTTTAAAACATTTTGTGGGTTACAATACATGACCTAGCCCGTGTTTTCACAAGAGATGTTTACGTTGGTTTTGCTTTTACTTTATATTTTTATATTACTGAAGTGAAGTTTTTAGTCGTGTAAACACAGTAATAAACCTCGGTCAATGGCGGCAAAATCAAAAGTAAGCCAACCTAGGTTTGTCAACAGTTGAATGCCACATCAGGCATGGTTTAGCTCAGTAACTGATGGTAACCGAGGAAAAGCAGCCATTGTCGCGATATCTTGACAGCAAGTGTTCACACATTCAGCGTGTAAGAGAAAGATTCCTTCTGATATAAGTAGGCTTCAAGTCAACAGGCAAAGAGGCTAAATTAACTCGTGTTTACACAAAAAAAGTCCTGGACTGCAGTTTCCCTTTCATCGTCAAGTAATACTATTGCTGCCAAATAGTTATGGTTTTTCACATTTCCTATCTAGCCTTTAGAAGTTTCTTTGCATTGTCATTTTGTTTTTTTTTTGTGGTTAGACCAAGGATATGTTTACCCATATACAATGTTAGGAACAAAGAAAGCTATTATCCTTTGTATTACTTAGAAGTTCTTCTAACATGTTCAGGAAAACTCTCAGTTCGGGTTAGCCTTTCAATGTGTTAGCATCAAGTTTCTTTAAGCTTCCACGTTACAACTCATGAAATTCCTCAAGCGGACACAGAAGTAAGTTTTTGCAATTTGTATTTTGTAGTTTGTTCTACTCTCGGAACAATTGCTTCTAAGTTTCATAGTTCCTTCTAGGTGGTCTAATTATAGTTTTCGTTACATTTACTTCTTAGTTTTTCGAAACTGCTTTGGTTATCGCTTTGTTACACCGCCTAGTTTACCGCGTTGTTATATTGCTTTGCTACACATCACTTCATGCATGGGCAAGTACTGTTTTTTACAACGTTTTTGAGCGTCTATGTAACGTCTCAACGCGTCGCTTCAATAAACTTTGTCTAAACTGCCTGAAGTTGCGAACTCTGTTGTAGCTATCCATGCTATCATTTCTAAAGCGTGTTAAGAATATTTTGGCAACAAGTACCATAAGTGTTTTCTTTCTGTTGGAAGTTCACTAGCTGGGTATCCGGTGTACAGGCAGGCACAACTAAAAGAAGACCTACCCCAGAGAGAGAGAGAAAAATCATAATCAAAGTCCATGGAGATGAACTTAAATTGTCAGAATGGCCCTGAATAAGAAGTGTCGTTAAACGTTTGTGTAGCCTGTGCTCTGTGGCAGATGCTGTTTCAGATGTTTTGCGGGAAGAGGCTCGGCGAGATATCAAAATTTTCTTGCCAATATATTCATCTACAGAGCCTTACATTTAGGGAGGGTTTGGGTCGACATATCACCACCTGCAAATTGACAACGACCTGCGTTCGGCATTGGAGTCAGAAAATTTATAATTTTCCAATAGTTTCTGTGCAACATTGCAGCACTTTCTTTCCTTTCCCATTGTATGCGGCCTACTTTAGTTAATTAGTTCCATATGATACTTTTTTGCGGGGAAAATTTGCACACAAGGTTTTCACTGTTTGGCCACCCAACCTAAGTCAAAGCAAGTTGAGTGACTTCCATTCTTTGTAGAACTAAGCCCTTAGCCTTGAAATTGTTTTTTTTTTGTGACTTGTGTGTACTTGCGAGGAAACTTGTGAGTCCATATGGCCACACAAGGCAAGTCTCTGGGCAAGTTCAACCTGTACTGTGGCTACTTGCGAGTCCATTTTTCCAGGGCATTGTAACAGGATTACAATCCACACCTTAACCAAGAAATCTTGAGATGAAAACTCAATTATTGGACAACAGACGTGCTACATGTATTTGCTGCCTAATTCACTTTGCACAAACATTGTCCTAGAGCTGCTTAAAAAAATTGTTATTTGCATATCCATTTAAGTTTGCAGCTGATTATCCTATATACTACATCTCATTTTCAATTGAAAATGGATGGGGAATTTTGGGTGTAATTTTTTAATTGATTATCCTTGCATCCTCCGATCTTATCAATATTTAAAATATTTTTGGTAGCAAGACACATGCACACCTGTTAAAAGTAATGTTTTGTATCATTTCTATAGGACTACTTCTCATTAGATGGTCTTCATCTACCACCCATTGGATCAAGCTATCAGCCCCAAGATGAAAGAGATGTTTTTGACTACCAGGCTGGACCAAGGTATGAAAACAAGCCGTTTAAACTGCCTAAAGTGGACAACACAAAGCAGAGTCATATTAATGTACCAAAAACCTACACAACAAGAAAAGGTGCATTGCTTCTGTATGCAGAGGACTTTTTCTTGCCAGGCTCTCCAAAACCCAGAAAGCGTCGTCGAAGACCAAGGAAACAGCCTTCGGTAAAGATTAAGACAATTGGTGATTTAAGGAACTACATACTAGATTACAGGAATGGGGTATGTATAAACTTTAACTTGGAAACTTATAGCTAGTCCATTTGTAAAAAAGTCGTATAAACTACTGAGCAACACACTCCTTGCCACAATTAGCTTGTAGCTAAGTACCTTGACACTTTAATAAAGTTTATGTATGTATATATGTTAACTAAGTTCAATAAGTATATTTTAACCTCATTTAATATCAACAATGCATCCATCCTGAGAAGCCTTCTTGTCATGTTTTTTCGTCGTGAGACTCTGGAGAGTCTCATTTCATTGGTTGGCAGCATGGCCACATTGACAAACACTTCAGTGAGATTTGAAAACTGTGAATTTCTTTTGAGGTCAAAAACTCAAGATTTATTTTGTGAATTAACTCCATTCAAATTAATTAATAGCTTAGATTAAGGTTTATGTAGGTTTATTGGATTTGTACAAAACTTGGCCAAAATTTTTGTTAGATATTAGTGCACAAAAGTGTGTGAGGCTTTTACGAAAATCAAAGTATTTTTATTGTGACATCCCACCAAGTGACAGCAGTCAGAGAATTAATTTTTTCAATAGAAGTATCAAAAAAGCCTTGCACACTTTTTAGCCTGTCATCTCCTGAGTGATATAGTAGTCCAGTGCTTTTCCTTGTGGCAGAACTCGACATGTGGGATGGGTCTGTTCTAACATTGTGAGTATTATACACTCCATTTTCATCCCTAAGGTCATGCAAATTCAATAATAATTTTGTAAGTCATTTTTCGACCTTGAATTGCACAAATTAAACATCAGACTGCTAAGATTATGTCTTGTGAAGGTTTCTGTCCATTCATATTCTGCAAGGGGATGAGGATCTACCATGCCAGAGCTATCAATTGCACTCTGCACTATTTGAGATTGTCTCACTAGTTGAATCCCAGAAAACAAGAAAAAAATATTTTTTATTTTATACTGGTCACATGATAGTTTGCACTTTAGGCCACGCAATATTTTACTGAATAGCTTTAACCATGAGGGTACTCTTCCATTGATTCCAAACAATTCAACCTTGGCTGGGAACATTTCAGTCTAAATTATTTGTCATCACTAGAATTAATCAACAAATGTGATGAAAATCCAAGGTAATTTTGTTTTATCAACATGGGAATTAGCCATTGTAAAGAGCATTGACATTGGCAGAGGTACAGGTGACCAGTGTACCTCAGCCACTCTGTGCAAAAAGTTATACATGGGCAAAGCAGGGCAGTGACTAGGTGACTGATTCCAAGAACACCTTCATGACATAGAGAAAGATGACAAAAACACATCTAAACAAGTTGCTAGACTCATTAACCTCCCCAATCATTCTAAGCAACATATGGCAGTCTGTGGCCTTTCCCTACATCAAGGAAGCATGGAAAGCCACAAAACTCTAGACCAAACATTTAGTTTTCAAATTGGTACTCTTATTCATCACAGTATCAACAAACCCTAATTTATTTTGTTGTTTTTCACGTTACGAGGCACCAACCAATAGTGTAGCTCTATCTTTCTGTATGTAAACCACACACAACCCACAGTTCCTCGATTCACTCTGATGAGGGGCTAATGCTCGTAACTTCTGATTTCAAATCTCTTTACAGTGGCTAAGGCATAGGTCGCATTTGGCAAATCTTTGCCAGAATTTGTTGTAGCTTACTGCCTAAAGAGGCGTAAGCTACTATGCTATCTGTCTGAGTGAGTGAGTGAGTGAGTGAGCATAAGTAACAATTCTAATTGATCTTCTATCAGATTAAACTCATTTTTTAAAACTAAAGCATTTTTAGAAAGTTGTGCTCTTTTACTTATCAACAATGCATAATAGTCTTTTGATTTTTTCGTTAGAGTATTGAAATCATTATTCCTGATTATCATGGAGGGTGGCAATGTTAAAAAGGTGTGATCTTTTGTTCTAAGATAACGCTTTAAATGTGGTGGAATAGCAAGTCTGAGACCTGCCCATTCGAAGAAGTTGGTCTTTTCAATCTTTTTAGCAATTATATTATACAACTCACTAATATCTAAATCAATTCGAAGATCAGATACAAGAATAAGACCAGAGTTGAATATAGGTTTATCATTTACACGAATGTTCTTGTTATTCCAGATTATATTTTGATACAGTTTCTCTGAAGAAAAGTCTTCTCGGAACTCTGACCACCATTGGAGTAGTTCAGAATAAAATTTTGAAGAGATAACCACATCTTTTATATCGTAGTCTTTCTATGAAGTTTTTCTCGTGTAACAGTTTCTGATCATAAGTGTAATAAACACGAAGGTCTTTGACTGGTTCATTCGTCCATTTAATTCCAAAGGGTTTAGATTTATTTTCTCTTAAAGATCCAATCCACATTCCTTCAGTTTTAGTGGGATTTATGGCTAAACCTGAGATCTTCTCAAAATTGTCTAGCAACCTGAAAAGAGTTTGCGCTGAGCTAATATCCAAGAGGACTGCTGTTGTATCATCAATATCAGCATATTGTAGTAAATTTAGTTTCGTTCCTGTTAATAGTAATACCTTTTATCATTGAATTTTGTTGAATTGAATTCGCTAAAATTTCAGCAGCTATAACTAAAAGGGGTATGGAGAAAGAGGATCTCCTTGTCTAACCCCTCGCTCGAGTGTAAAAAATTCAGAGAAAATTGTTAATTATACAGCTTTGTATGTTTTTGTAAAAAGTGAAAATCCATCGAATGAGCCTGAAGCCAAAGTTAAAAGATTGTAGACATCTAAGTAGAAAGTTCCATTCTAGGCTATCAAAGGCTTTCTGAAAGTCAGTAATTAAAAGATTAATAAGCCAGGGATATTTTCTTCGACTGTAAAGTCCATTATATCGAAAATAGAACGCACTGTTTCACCAATATAGCGGTCTTTTATAAATCCGGTTTGATTGTGATGAATAATGCTAGGTAGAACGTTTTTTATCCTATTGGCTATAACTTAAATTTAGACATAATTTTTGCATCTACATTTACGAGAGAAATTGGTCGCCAATTTTCCATAAGAGAGTGATCTTTTCCTTTCTTTTCAATAAGCGTGATAAGTGCCTGTTTTTGAGAGGTGACATCTCACCTTTCTCGAAGCATTCGTTTGCGCATTGAATAAAAGGCTCACAGAGTAGTGACCAGAATTTTTTGTAAAATTCAATAGGAATGCCATCATTTCCAGGCGTTTTGTTATTTTGAAAGCTTTCCAAAATGAGTTTGCATTCTTCTAAACTTCACAGGATATCTTTTGTTCTTCTGAAAGTTTGGGAATTAATGTTCAAATCTTTTAAGAATGATTCGGTTTTCGGAGAGTTATCGTTTTTGTTGTTTCTACACGAGTATATGTAGTTCTTTGTAAAACTGTTGTTGTTCGGACAAGATCTTTAAAGGATCTGTAGTAAACGAGCCATTTATGTTTAACTTTCTCATGTGTTTTTTAACATGATTTTGTTTTTCTAAATTCAAGAAGTACTTGGTACTCTTCTCGCCGTATTCATGCCAGCATGCTCGTGCATGAATAATTGAAGAAGCTAGTGATAAAAGGGGATAAGTGACGTTTTTGGTTGTTTCTGTTACTCTCGCTCCAACTCTCGCTCCAAATCAGCTGAATTTTTGCATGCAGCCTTCATTTCAGTTGAAAAACATTGCCCCGTAATTTCTTTCGCTGGCTTGCTCTTCATTTTCGAGAAATAACGTATGCAAAAAAAACCCTCAGTTTTCCAAGCGGCATCTTTTGTAGATGTATTGTTGAATAAACAACAAAAGAAACCTTAAGCACAATTAATTTGTTGACCAGCAAACAGGCAGACTTTTTTATATTGTATGAAGTCAAAATCAAATCCCACAAAATCTTGACTGTCTTTTAAGTCAAAGGAAAATAGCATAGAAAAGATATATCTTCATGTCTTTGTAATTGAATTGCCGTTTTTACTGGCTAGGCTATCAGTGAGTTTAAGCATGGCGTTTACGGCAGATGGCAAATGGCAAAGATGACCTCTGAATTTGTGTTCTTTTCTTCTAATCCTCAATTAAATCACAAAAATAGAAAAATGTCTCCTACTTCTCACCACATACAGAATACACAAATATTTTCACTCTACTGTTCAAAGAGCTAAAAACAAACAGCAAAAGTTTCATTTTTGCCGTTAGCCGTTTGATGTATAACTTCAAGCTTAATCTCTCTATTGTGACGTCGGCTTTTGGTGTGCAAAGCATCGATTATTCAGAGCTTACCTTATATCTGTTCCTTTAACTAGATCGTGTAAAGCATTTGAGATTCAAGCCAGTAGTCTAAACGACAAAAGATCATGAGCGAGTTTTGACTCCATGTAAAGATTTTTTTCTCAGGATTTTTGACCCTCCATATATGTCCACAAGATCAAGTTCTTCTTGTAAATTACTAATTGTAGATATAACAGCTTTTTGTGGATTTAAAAGGCCTCCTTTCTTATCAAAGGATGGATTTAAAGGACAGTTAAAATCTCCACCCATAATTATGTTTTCTTCTTCATCAAGGTTATTTTTTTGCAGTGTCACTAGCAAATTGTTGAAAAAGCTTACAATACTTGCGTCTTTTGCTGGGAGCGTAGATGTTAATCAAAACATACTTTTTCTTTGACCTCTGTTTTTATGGTAACAAACTGTCCCGAGGAGTCTAAAATTTATCTTGCCACATATCGTATGTTCTGAGTCTTATGTTAAGCCTTTCAATATAAGGTCCTTAACTCTATACTATATACTAATGCTAAATTGTGTAAAATAGGATATATTGCCGAAGATAAATGCACCTTCTGTAAGTCTGAATCAAAAACCTTAATTCACCTTTTCTTCGACTGTGTATATATATTCAAAGCTCTTCTGGAAAGATTTTGAATTCTACTACTATTCGGTATCAAACGAACTACATCACCTTAGCTTGCAAGATGTTTTAATAGACATTAATATTGCTGTACAAAGCCCCTTACTAAACTATTAATAGCCAAACTATATTTGTCGGATTGCAGAAGATCGCAAATACGTCCAACTATTGCTGGTTTTAAGACTAAGATAAAATTAAAATTTGAGACGGAAAAGTATATCTGTACTAAAAACAACACTTTAAAGGAATTTTACCAAAAATGGGCCTTATTCTGTACTGTATGATATCAATGTCTACGGTATTTGCAGTATATACGTATACTTTTCCACACATTAGTCAGTTTCATTTCTATTTCTAAATAAGTTAAAAATTAGGGAAATTGCATGAATAAGTCTAATCTATATTGTTATTCGATCACTCATAAGCATTTAATTTTCTATTGACCTATGTTAAGTCTGGTGACTTTTTTGTTAGTGTGTTTTTTTTTTCTTTTTTTCTTTTTAGTATCTGTAGTTTTGTAAATAGCGTCTTTATTTTTGTTTCCGTTGTAAGCTTTTAATAATAATAATAAAAAATAAAAAATAAAAAAAAATAAGTAACAATTCTTGGTTTTCATGTGACGTAATCATATTCCAAAATTATATACAGTATTACCCTTCCTTCTAAGGTTTTAGTTTCATCAGATAAAAGACCCTATAGGAACTTGACATTTCACAATGTTTTAGCTCAACAGGGTTCTTCTTATTGTAATAGAACAAGTTTGAATTGCCTTTGGGTTGCGTGACATGACAATGGCGGCCTGAGAAGGCTATTGCGAAGGTCGAAAGAAGAGTTGTCGCTTTATCTTTTGCTAACTAAACAGTGCTTGCACTAGAGTAAGCATTTATCTCAATGTGTGGTTCCAGAAAATATCCATACCCCCACCACGGAGGGAATTGGAAATTCCGAAGGGAGGGGGGGTCAAAGACCCAGGAAATTCCAGAGGGGAGGGGGGTTGTATGATCGATTTAGTTTCCAGGGGTCCATTGATTCAATACGGATTTGAGTGTTGATCTAGCTGTTCAAAGATCCTTTCTTACCTACTAAGTAGAACTTTCACATGAAAAATAGTGGCTTGAATACTTGTATTTGACTCACATTATATTTAAAATACATTTTCTTCCTTCAGAAGACACTTTGGAATCTAACAAATGTGAAGAACGTGCCGTTGCGTGGAAATGGCCGCCATTTCTTGTTACCAGTCCACATGGAGCCACCTTGTGGACTGAAAAGCACTGGAGACTAGCTTGGTTTGTTTTCACGTTGGTTTTTGAAGTGGCAGTCGATTTCTTTCGTGACAATTAGTTTCTTTATAGAGGTAGAAATGAAGTTATGATTTCGCAAACTTGAGAATTTCTTATCCCTGTTTATCTCTGTCTATTTGTATGTAATTTTGCTGCAAAGTTGGCTTTCGTCCTGAGTCTGTTAGCGATTGTGTTTGCAGTAAAAGTACGGTGTCAACTTCATGCACACTTCGTTTTATCAGTCCTTCAATGGAAATTGTACCACATTTACAAAGGGAGTTGGTCGTGTAGGAAGGTAATTTCAATTGACAAGTTACCATTTTATCTTTTGTTTTAAAGAATGCTTCACTGAACTGCTGAATGATTTCTTTGTGAGTATCTTCATATATAGATGTTACAATCGATTGAGAATGTTAGTTATGTGCAATGCAAATGGCTAAATGTTTGGAGCGTTTACTTTCACTTTAACACACTTTCTTGCCAAAATTATTTTTTCCAGAGGGTATGGGCGGTGTACAAAATAGTAGTGGAAATTCCGGATGGGTGGGGGGGTTATTTTAGTGGTCCAAAAGTGGAAATTCCTGGGAGGATGGGGGGACTTACGTGAAATTCCCTCCGTGGTGGGGGTATGGATATTTTCTGGAACTACACAATGTGTCCGATCTCTAGAGCAATAATTGTTAGTTTTAATAGCAAAATTCAGTGGCAGATGTTTCTGTTACTTTACGGCCACCATGTTTGTGTCCCTCTGAAGGGCACAAACATGGCTTCTCCATACGAAGCTCTATAAATTTGGGTGAAACACTTCTGCAAATTACTCGCGAATGAAAAACAGCAGAGACCTGATTCTTGGCGAGGTTTTTTATATATCAATCATCTATTGTATCCAAGATTTTTGACTTCATTCATTGGATGGTTACGATTTTTAGTTTTATCACATGACTGGTGAAAACCAAGAATAGAATCTGAGCCCACAACGAACTCTGTGGATTTTGACCCAATATTTCCCGATCTTAACTCCTTTTTAGTTTTGGAACCTTGTCGGTTGTTACTCGGAATTAGCACGTGATCAGACGAAAAATCATCGATTTGCTATGTGCTCTCAGCCACCTAATGGCCATCGCCGTCGGGAATGTCTATTTGCTCCAAATTGGGGCCAAGTCTTTTGGAGATGGAATTTTAGGAATTTGTAAGGATAAACAGGGCTCAAAGTAATTTTTGAACGGTGGCTAGTCATGTTGACAGGCCAAGCCAATTTTAGCTCAGTCATGTCTCGTTTTTGACCAGTCAAAATATTGAAAATGCTTATTTTGAAGAATTTCCCTATTAAGCCAAAAATATCACCTTGTATGCACAAAAATGTGTTGTTAAAGAGGATAAAAGTTTTAATCGCTAAAAGTATCACTTGAATATGTTTGATTTTCATTTCCACAGACTGCATTAATTCTACTCGACATGAAACTTGCCTGGGGTAACAACAATAAAAACTTGCTATCTGGCTATATTATTGTATTAGAAATGCTCATTTTATCGTAGTTACCCTGCACATAATTAATTGTGTATTAACATACCACTTACGTTGAATGCGATGTTGGTTGTAAACACTTCGAGTTTCTACCAAACACTAACAGGGCTGCATAGGCTCGTGATACAAGTAAAATATCACTGCCTTCACTCAGCATGCTTGGTCAGCTTGTAGGAAATAAACTGAAGAAACGCTAACGGCTTCATATCAACTATGTCCAGAAGAAAGGATTTGCATCCTTGACAATTTACTGATGGCAAAGTACTGTTAGTCTTGGACATTCACGGACATAGATTCACTCAAGAAGACTTTGATAAAATCTGTGAGGAACACCCGGATGGCAAAGCAAGAATAAAAGATATTGAAAGTTATTGTTACGATCTGTAGACGCTCATCGTGGAAATCGATTTTTTTTTCTCTTTATTTTGTTATGTACTAGCAAAAAATTACTGCAACCCTGTTAGGTGGTCAACTTTTCAGTACAACTGGGACATGTCCTAATGCGAAATGGAGATTTAAAGAAACATTGTTGATTCAAAGCATTAGATGAATTATTTTCTCGTGATTTTGCACATGATAAAAGACGCTAGGAACATGATATTTGCTGTAGATTTAATAAACCACACACAAGTCCCGCCCACAAGACAATTAAATCTGTAACTGCGACATTTATTGATGGGATGTTCATTGTTGTCTAGTCTGTTTAGCGTATTTACAGAGGCTGATGTTTCCTGTGTTATTTTAGCAAGCCGCTAAGACACCACAGCATTCACGAAGCCGACGATCATAACCGTCCCATCTGTATTCTCCTATTTTGTAACTACAAGCCGCTGAGATATTTTATTATTTCACTGTTTATATTTTCCAGAAATAAAGGATAAATTTTTTCTAATAAATTATTTGGAAACCGCGTACTTGCCCGGTCAAAATGACTGCCAAACCCAAATTTTGTCTGGACAAATAGTCATCTTGGCTGGACATTGTCCAGTGACCGGCCGTTATTTTGAGCCCCAATACAGGAAGTAATTTGGGACCATTTGCTGGCTTCTAAGGCTGAAATTATCCAGAAGTAAGCTTTTTATAACTTGAACGTGACAAAGGCCACACATTGAATAAATTATCGGCTCTTTGCACTGTCTCGCTTTCTTTTTTGTTTCGTTTTCTTCTAGCCTGCCGAGGTCATTTTTTCATCTAAATCTCTTAAGAAAAGTTTGAAAAGATGTTCCCATTCAATTTTCAGCTTTCATGGATTTTTTTGACCAAAAAATCGGTTCATCTTCCTTTGTTGAGTCAACAAGATCAAGAGAGGTCACAAATAGAATACTAAATTAATTCTAGTTTTGTTCAATTTTGCTGAAATTTTAACACGATGAAGCTGGATTGTTAAGGAATAGATTTTACTACTGCCGATGTGTGGTAGGTATTAACGCTAAAGAGATATATCACTTCGAAGTCAGGATTTTAAAAAGATTTATTTTAAAAGTGTTGGTTCGACGTGACTTTGTAATCAGAGATTTTTGTTGACCCTGATGGAAAAATATCCAGAAAAGGTCATTTCATCAACGATTCAAATGAATGTTAATTTATATACTGTTCTGAGCTGAATTTCTAGCGAAAAACTAGAGTGTTCGGGTGGCAAAAGATCTTTTTCAAGAAAGCGAAGATTCACTTCGGGGAGCAACTAATCTCTATTGAGAGAGCCAAATATTTTGTTTTCATTCTGGATGCTTTAAGGGCAAATCTGAAATGCTCTCAAGTTGTAATAAATCATGGGCAAATTATGAAGTACCCTTGAAGTACAGGCATTACATTTTCTCCTAATACGTTTTGTTCACTTCAGGTTTTGTGCTAAAATATATTTGTTTCATTCATCACAGCATGGTTGCAGTTATCTCTATCTCTGAGTAATTTCTAGTATCGTTGTTTCACGGTGGTTAAATACTCTGTTGTAGGTAATAGCAGGCCACAGCAGTAAGCTTCATGTACATGCAGTCATCGACTGCCTATTTGTTGACTTTGCGGTGGAAATCTGTCATCCCAGACCTTTGCCTAGTGTGACCCGAGGCTTTTCCTTTTGGCAAAAACTTTGCAAAATGGCAAAACATCAAAGACGCTGTAGCGCTTGGGTGGGGCAGGCACATTTTCGAAAAGTCAAGCCAAACAATGGGAATCACAGCAGCAACTGTCAACGCTTGTCAGCGTTACATGAAAAATGATACACGCGGGAAGTTCAATTCTAGTTCACGGTCTTTAATCACGAACAGAGTTGGCTTTTTTTTTGGCCCAATGCTCACACATGAATTCCCATGACCCAGGCGATAAAGCCCTAACACAATAATTCTTTGGCGACATCAATTTCTTCCTCTGATCATAGCCGCTGTTAAAACCCGTCAAACATTCGTCTGCCCATCGTTCGTTCAACAAGGAAAGACAACGAACTGCTGTAGGTTAAGGTGAACAAACAGTAGAAGCATCACCATAACTGTGAGCATTCCTTCAACAGGACACATACTTGTTTTGGTTTAGGTCGCGATCAATATCACGTCTTTCAAAAACACATGGGTAAACAATGCAGTATCTAATATCTGGTTACTGACACTTTTCTCCCACTAGTGCGACCCTCTGTTTCTCTCTGAAAGTTTTCCTTTCCAGTTGCATTTTCAAATTTTTTCTGTTTTTTGGCTGGCAAAGATGAAAAGTTTTCCCAAGTGCAACCCATACCATTGTAGTTCACATTATCAACACAGTTTATAAAACCAAATCATCTTTAAAAACGTACCCCCATTATTCATGTAATGAAAATGCAGCCAACACCACAAGTTAAGGCTGAGGTAATTCAAAGTCGTCCTGGTTGTCCTCGCATTATCTGACATCCTGACGAAGCCATGTTTGTGTTGATTTGCATGGTGCAGAATAATAAATGATTGAGGCACCAAACTGTCTCATATACACATGTGTTGCAATGATGTCATTTGTTTTACATCTTAAGATCTATCCCTTGTCCCATAAAATCTCACACAAGTCTGCATTAGGACTGCATTCTCCTTTTTGTCAAATGCAATTAATTATACATTACTAATTTTTTGTCCCTGACATGTACCCCTTGATGTTCAACCCTTGCCCTTTACCTTAAACCAAAAGGTAAACTCAATGAATCTTATCCTTACAGCTGAACAGTCTAGGTTTTTTTTAATCTGATAGGCTGCAATATATTCATTATCAAGTAATTTATGTAGCTATAATTTAAGCTAAGTCAATAGAGACAACTCTGCTTACAATTTTACAGCATTGATTGATTTTGAAACTGGTTCTTGCCTACCCTGACTTAGGTTTTAATATTTTAGGGGGATCCTCTCTTTCTTGCATTGCTTCAGAAGCGGTTGAGTGGCTATAAAGACCAGTCTGTGAGACCAGGCTTTTCACCCAAACGTTACATTGCCAATCTTGGTAATTCATTGGAAGAAGACACTTGGAAACGACTAGCTGCAGCAGGATCTCTTAAAGATCCAGCGTTACTGACATTTGACCCCAAAGGGGATCCATTGCACAGGGGTGATGCAGTATGCAGTCTCTTTCCTGATAAACCTCAACCATACAGTACAATGTCACTACCTCCATTTTCTCCATCAAGCTCGATGTTTGAAAGCTCTTTTCATTTTTACAAGAATGGGATGTCAACTGGAGCTGCATCAATGATCTCTTTGAACAGCGAAAGTGAAGAATACGCCCCATCTTCAAGAGCTCTTAGTCCAGAAGAACCATTGAGCAGTCGTCTTTCTGAAGTTGAGTTGCTACCACAAAGAAAGGATCCTTATAACCAGTTAAATACCAAACAGAAAGAAGATCTGTTATCTCAACTTCTTCTTCAAAAAACTCTAGAATCTATTAATTCTGATATAGCAGACCTTCAGGGATGGGTGACTAACTACCCAGACAATGGTGGGGGAGTTCCCCCAGATCCTGCTCCTGTGGTGACTTTGCCAAAAAGTAAAGCCAAACATCGAGGAAGTCTGAAATCAGGCTCTTTGACATCAATACCGCGTTTACCTCCCATACAATCTGCAGGTGCACGACCATCAACACCTGAGGGATTAGAAGAAGAGCCAGAAAGAAACAAGTCTAGTGAAGTGACAGTACGTCAACAAAGGGAAATCAAGTCTGGCACAGAAAGAACTGGTGACATTGTTGATCCTGGTTCTATACAGCTGGATTTAAGCTCTTTAGATGAAAGTTCTAAATTGTTACTTGACAATCAAAGGGAACCACAAGGTAATCTATTTCATATTATATAATATTATTTCAGGAAAAACTTGCTCTATGTGAGACAACTTTTTGCTGTGCAGACCTTTTAAGGAATTACAAGTATGTGAACCTCACATGTTGTGACAGAAAGTTTCAATTGTGATGAATAAGTGAATAAATAAGCAAATTTATAACTAAATAAATTTAGACATGCGTAATTTTTTAATTATTATTAGCACTGTTGTGTGCTAATTGGGGACACTGTAAATAAGTAAACAAATATTGCAAATAGAACATAGACTATTAATTAAGAATCCCAACTGATGGGAGGGTGACCAGGTGGCTATTTATGCGACATATGTGACAAGTTGAACTCAGGACTTACAACGACTGGCTTGAGAATCAATTGTCATTGATAGTGAATTCAAATTTAATTCTGAGACAAAGATTTATTTCTCGATCATAGTTTAGCACCTTGACGTGACCAGTTGTCTAAAAAAAATAGCACTCACTTTGCAGTAGCAGTTTAAAACTAAATTGAGTATTAATTACAAAAATTCCTCAGGGTTACACAAGAAGCTATGTGCACAATAAGAAAGGCTGAGTCTTAAGACAAAGATGACAAAATCATCCTCCTACCCCAGCTATAAATCTGTCCACTTGAACTCTGTGATAACTCTGATTCTTCCTTGCAAAAATTACATGTGATTGGTGTGATTGTAATTGATTTAGTGCATTTCTGTGCACACTGAAAGTTCAAGCATGTCCTAGTTATTGGATAGATTAATGATTTCTTGTGGTAGCTTAGCATGATAATGTTAGAAAAGTACAGTCTGTTTCCCAACTGCAGACTCCATTGTGCAAATTGTACTGTTATAGAGAGACTGAAACTTTTAAATACTGCAAATGGATACACGCAAGATAAAGTTTAGTGCTTCTCAAGTTGTTTTCTCGTGTTTAAGGTGGTGAAGATATAATAGTCCTTGAAAATTCAGAGAAACCTGCTAGTGAGTCCAACATTGATCGTACGGAACAGGAAAGTCAAGCAGAAAACGCAAGTCAGTCTATCATGGCTGAGGAAAGTAGAGAAGGTAACACCTTTAATATTTATTGAACTTGTCAAACTCCATATAGTGCATGACAAAAATGAACAAAAAAATATTTATTACTAGTCAAGAGTAACATTTTAATTGATTTTTGTTTTCAATTGACGTCTGGTTTTAAGTCAAGTTTAAAAATTTCAATTTTAGAGTCTTGTTACTTTATACCTTCAGGAACTGAACATTTGCATGGCATTCAAGGAGATGCAACCATGGACAATGACATGACTTCTGACAGCGAAGAGATGTTAACAGAACAGAGCACAGTAAAGAGGGATGCAGTTGTTGGCCTTGATGACATCATCTTAAGTGAGGAACCTGAATTGCAGGAAGATGAAGAGCACAGAAATCAAGTTGAGGAGATAAAAAGTATAGAAGAAAGAACTGACATGGAAGAAGAAGAAAGAACTGTTCAAGATTACAGTGAGCCACAGAAGAAGCCAAAAGAAGCTGAATTAGATTCTACAGAAATAGAAGTTGATAATGAAGATGAAGGAATTGGTCTTGATGGAAATGAACTTGACGATATAAATAGAAGAGAAGAGCTGCAAGTAGAGGGATTATATCCAGTAACTGATATTGCTGACAGGATGGCCATCAGAGAAGAAGGTAGCTATGTGTATTTTTGGATGTTCTTGGATAGCAATACCAATTCCTTTTGAGAAAGTAAAATAGTTTTTTCATCAAAAAGTTCACCTTGGGCAGTTAAGACAATATTATACAACTTTGAACCATAGATTCATTTTTCTATTTCCACAAGAATCTCATATGCATGTCAACATTTATGGCTATTAAAATTGGCTTATTCCAGCAACTTTTTTTTCCCCAGGCTTTCCTGTTCTTTATTTTTTCAAGTACATGTACCAGTAAACTGTGTAATACCTTGATAATTTGGTTTTATCAACTGAGTTGATAATGTGAATTAGCCACCGTAAAGAGATTCAGAAGCTAATCTCTTTACGGTGGCTAATTCACATTATCAACTCAGTTGATAAAACCAAATTATCTTGTAATACTCCCACCGACGCAGCACCACAGTTTCTTTAGAAACTTACCCCCTTTACTTATGTGTAATACCTTGGACTAGGAACCAGATTTTGTTTATCTACCCTAGACCATATACATAGACATTACTGATTTATGATGTATGTAAATTGGCTAGCAACAGTTTCTGACACTTTCCTATAGTGTTCTTCTTTGTTCTCAGTAAAAGAGCCTTTCAAACCAGTATACATGTAGGAATCAGGCATTCTCATCCCCAGGGGCCATGCTGCTTTTGGCCCGACCCCGTTTTCTGAGCATGTGCAGTGTATATTTGTTTTATATTCTTAGCCAATCAGAGTTGCCAGATTTGACAAGAAGTACATGAATCACAAACTTCCAGTGTCTCTGTACATGCTCAGAAAATCTGGTCCGGCCAGAGGTCGTGATCCTTGGTGCTGACGAAAAGGAGCATGGCCTCTAGGGACAAGAATGGAAATCAGGTGAAATGCAGCCATGTCTATTAGGTATTACCCCATTCTGTCAGTATCATGACTTTGTTCATATGAAATGTCACTGCAAAATCAGTGCTCCCCATTCGTTTTTAATTCATGTTCTGGCCAAAGTATTTTATTTTCAAGGCTTCTCTCACCTTTCAAAATAATTGAAGTTTTTTATCGTCACACGTGAATATTGGTCGCCACTTTTAATTAGCAACACAAGTTTTCTCAAGCCAATACCTGCAGTCATAAAGTTCCCAAGAAGTGATATCTTCCAAGATGGAATTCAGACAGAAAGCCCAAAAGTCTGTGGTTCTTGCTTGAAAGGTCAAAAGGCATAGAGAGGGGATTGAATTTTTAAATTGACGTGTTTGGCCATAAAAACGTATGGATTGTGGATTTTTTTTGTAAACTGACTGGATTCACAGATTTTGAAAACACTGGATCATGAATCAGCTGTGAATTTTGGCACTAGTGCTGGATTATGCATGTCTTGATGTTTGGATCTTGGGTCCTAAACGAAATTTGGATCATAGATCTTTCTTCAGCCTTGGTCAGTTTGTTAATGAGTTCAGACAAATTATTTCTTTTTTTCCAACGAAGCTCGTTTAAGCTCAGGCATGAGACTGTTATTGGAATTGTACTGTGTTATAGTCGACAAGCATATTGCCTTTTTTACTATTTTTGCAAAATTAACAATGGCAGTCACATTTATCAGTTTACCTTTGAACTTTTACACTTCTGTTTCTGGACAGGATTGTGGTTTCAGATTGAACAGTAATATTGGCGGATTGATGGATTTGATGAGAAAAAGGCATGGATTGGCAGATTTGCTTACCCCTTTTTTCCTACGATACCCACTGAGCTGTTTTTCCTTTCAGGATCTTTGAAAGCGTTTTCAATTTGTTTTAGATCAGAACCTCAGTCATTTCGAAGCGAATTTATTTAATCACGCTAAAATCCCGGCTAAAATCCTAACACAGGCCATGTTGTAATTGGAGTGTATTTTTGACCTTGAAATGCCTCTTGAAGATGGCGAAACCCGACCTAATTACATGTAACTGACACCATTACCCGAGACCACCGTGCATGCCTGGTTTCATCAAATCAAGAAAACTTCCTACTACCAACACATTTCTTACTTTCTTCAAATTCCTTGTATGTATACACGCAGGGGACCCTAGGGTGCCTCCTCGGGTTTTGGCCTCTGGGTCAAAACCCTGCAGGGGCAATTATGTCGACTGTGGGACTGCATTAGCAGCATTTAAGAATTCCAAAAAGTGGGCCGGGTATTCTGCAATCCAGCCCAGTTTTGTTATAGTGTAATTTTAAAGGATTAGTCTTCCTCTTTTATCTGAATGAAAAGAGAAATTAGTTGCAACTTATTTACGTATCAGTAAGCTTATATATCGGTCAGATGACTTTGCCGGATATGTTATAAATACTGTGGGATAGGAAGATAGAGGTTGTCGTTAGTACCTCTACAAATTGCTGGTTGGCTTTCAACAGAAAATTTCGAAAATAACCTTTGAAAGTCTGCCGAACAGATTCCACTACGAGTTCTTCAATGGTTCTCACAGAGTTAGTTTGCTTGTTCGATAACTCGACAAAATCAACCATCGTTTACGTTTTTATTGTACTATCGACCAATCATCGCTATTAAATTGTATAGTATATATTTCTTTTAATCTAGGATATTGCTTCAACAGCCGATAGCACCTCTTAAAGGCGTTTCTGTGCACTTTTCTAAAATGTTTTGCATCATCCTCAAGGAAATGAGGGTGGCAGATATTCGATCTCCCTGGGTAGACGTCACAACAGCTGCTGGACCCATTCTCCTCAGACTCGGTCATGCAACAAAAATGGTGTTGTTTTCGGGATTTCGCCGGGGCACAGAAAATCGATTATTTATCAGAATCAAAAAATTTTTTCGCAGAAGTATTTCAAATAACAAGTAGATTTGTTTCAGTGAAAAAAAAATTGGGGGTTAGGTGCACTTTAAAGGAGAACTCTGCTTTCCCACAGATCAACTTTTTGACAGATTGATACTCCACTTTTATCACATGAGGATATAATATTGCTTTGATACCAATGTCTTATCATTGGTTAATAAGTTATGGTAATCGTTATACGTAATTGGTTACCATAGCAATATTAATTACCATACAAACATTTGTTAACATAGCAACAATTTAGGCCTGACATTTGTTGTCAAATGTGATAACAAGTTGCAAGTGGGTTGTGCGAACTGTGAGCAGGATTGGAAAGACAAAGAATCTATACTCAGAATCTTGTAAAGAATCCTTACACAGGAATGTTACATTCAGAATGCAAAGAATCCTTACACATTATATAACACGAACACGAAGAATCCTTACACAGCAAAGACGTCCTGCCATATCTTTGTGACCATGTGACTCTAGTCATCTGTACAGTAGGCAAAAATTTACCATGGGCTATGTGGGTCCCCCTTTTGAGTGTCAAACCTTTCATGTCATGATTTAAGAAGGTGCTTACATCCCTGGAAAAATGTCATAAGTATTCATCTCTTTCATCATCATTTTATCTGCTTCTACTTGGCTTTTACAATGCTGTGTCACATTTCAGAATTTTACCCCAACAGAGCCTAAATTCTTTTTTTAAATAAAGTCCAACCTGCATAAATCAGACCTCATATTAAGCAGACACCGTTTTAGTAAGCTGACAGCAGCTCAAGTACCATTTTCCCTCATTTACTGTACAAAAAATACCTGTATTCTGTGGACACCCCTATTGAGCGGATGCAGACATCTTAAAATTGGCTTTTATGGTCATAATGTAATTTTCTTTATTGTTAAAAACCTGTATTCAATGTACACTGCAAAAAAAGATGCAAAAAAGAGCTGCCACAGAAGTGTGACATTTTATTATTGCTTTTTTTTATTCTTGTTGATTATGTAAAAGTTTACATAATTAGGTTAATACCATAATAATTCTAAGGGAACCTGTTTTCAGTGGACACCCTGCATAAAGCAGACACTAGCAAGGGTCCTGAAGGTGTCCGCCTAGAACAGGCCTAATTGTGGTCTATATAAATTTGAAATCCAAGGGCTTACAATGCTTGTCTATTGTGTCATGTCATTGTCGTGTCATTGATTTCATTGATGGTTTTATTAAATCTGCAATTTTTAGCCCTGAATTTGCATGCCATCATTATTATGAGCATATGCTGTCATCACTAATGTTTTCTTTATTCTTGTAACTGTTAGTCTTTTACTACATGCAGTAAGCTTATCTGCATATTTTGCAGGTGCGCAATCTGGTCAGCAGGCTGAGCCTCCTCCTGCCATAAGCTTAGAAGATCTACAGGGCGAGGCACGTACTGTGGCCAACAGAGTCCTTAGCCGTCCACAGTCAGGAATGGTATTTATGGAAGATGTAAAGAGTGCTATTGCCATGTGGGCTGATCGCTTAACAAACCTTCTAGGCCCCCCTAAACAAGGTACAGTGCAAATTATAGCCATTATTTTTTTTAATCAATCTTTGAAGGTTTTTCTCCGATATTGGTCTGGCAATTGGTCTGTACAACATGAAAACATTTGAATGATTTGAAACCTGTTTAAAACCATTACCCCAGTTGTAGCATCAGACAATATTTTATGGTAGAAGTTTCATGTGATTTTTGCATGACATGTTCAGCAGAAAGTTGCATGTGGCAGCATTAAGCACCCTAGCAAATATTTGGCAATTAATTGAATATTTGCCAAGGGATTACCCAAGTCGAGGTTGTAATCAAATAATATTTACAACTTCTAATTCCTCTAAAAACAACCTTCAGAAGAATTCGTTTGTGAGATGTGCTCCTGGGCGAGAAACCTAACTCTCACAGGGTAGCCCTTTGACGGATGAACATCCCATCTGAGGAATTAATAGAAATACCCTTAGTCACTTCATGTTTTAAGACCAGCCTCCTCTGACAAGACTTCCACACTCCTGCAAAGGACTCTTCAGAAGTTTGCTATTAGCTTACTGTGTTATCATGTTCACCTGCAGATGCACGTGTAAGTTCTGCCAGCCATCAACGACCGCAGTTAACAGGCCTACTTGCTCAAGGAGTGTCACGTCGCCACACACGGCAGCGTAAAGTAAGCCGATCAGCTGGTCCTTCACCAGCAGCTCTAAGGAAAGCTTTGAAGATTTCTGGAGGTGAGTGAAGTAACAATGTATATTAAACATGAGAAACATTACATTTGTTACCGCTCAGAAAAGAATTGAATGTACAAGCAACATCAAATTCAAGGCGATTGAAACACTCTACCAGATTATATATATATAAATATAACTATATATATATAACTAAATACATGACTGTTATTAAGCACCTAAAATGACTGGCCCAAGGGAAACAGTGAGTTTTGTTTCCCCGTGACCCTCAATGTTCTCCGAGGTGAAGCCGAGGGAAAGATCGCGGTCGAGGGGAACAAAAATTACTGTTTCCTGCGGGACCAGTCATTAAGTGTTCCGTTATACCTCCCAACTTAGAAATAAAAAGCAAAATGGCTAGAAATCGTCAGCGCCAGCTGGCTGGCAAATTTGCCGCGGTTTCAAGGAGCATGACCTGAATTTCCCTAGGGAGTGAGTGAGTTTTGCCCTGATAACGTGCAAGTCGAAAGTTCAAGTTATTTCCCTAGGGAGTCAGTGAGTTTTGCCCTGATCACGTGCAAGTCGAAAGTTCAAGTTATTTCCCTAGGGAGTCAGTGAGTTTTGTCCTGATCACGTGCATGTCGAAAGTTCAAGTTATTTCCCTAGGGGGTCAGTGATTTTTGACCCAGGACACGTGACACGTTCTCTTCCAATCGGAAAACGTGTTTCGTGGTGGGAGGTATAACAATGTTTTATCGACCCTGGTCCATGCTATTACAGTTGTTCTTGAAACTCATACGAGTATAGTTGTTGGAAACGTACTAGAAACTCTTGCCAACCATCTTAAGTTAATGCCTTGTATTTGTTACGAGGGCTGCAAACTGAAAGAGCATGATAATCGAGGATTTTAAAGGAAATTTGGATTCATTTAATCTTTCCAATCACATTAAGGGCAACTTACAATGAATAGCGCGCGCACCTTTACATGACATTGACCTTGAATCGCGTTCTGCAGAGAACGTTTCTCTAACCATTGTTGCCTTTTGAAATATCTGAAGGAGAAATTCCAGAAATAGAGACTCTGCGAAACTTGCCACCACTTCCGGAAAGATTCTACAAGTCTGACCCAGCACACCCAAGCAGTGGAGATGCTAGTGTGCTTAAATACAACAAGAAACGTGAGTAAATTGTACTATAAGTGTCACAAATGAGAACTTTATTATTCCATATTCACGGGAGTGTCCCTAGTATGGCGCCGCGGTGCTTTTGGTCACCTCCATCTCTTGTTTTATAATTTTAATCACTATCTTTGTACGTATGGAGTAAATGTAATAATTGCTAAATCCTCATGTTTTTTTGTGATGTAAGAATTTTTCCCTCTCGGCATTTGAACTACATGCTTTCTTACTCAGAAGCAGAATTTTTGGCTGTTATCATAGTTGTTATAAAAATTTCCATTTTACTTCCCTTGCAGTCATTCTTTTTTTCTTTTCCTATCGGGGAAAAGGACGGGTAATGTTTTATGTGCAGAATAGAATTAAATGATAAATGAATTGTCATATGCCTGTAGTAATCTTAGCCATGATGAAAAGAAGTCCTATATTTTTAAACATTTACCAAACGCACCGCCAACTTGCAAGGTACATGAGTAACAAGTAAATTTGCGTTAAACTGGGTTTTGTACAAAAGGAAACGGTTTTTTTGTTGAATAGAAATCTTGTTTCCTTCATATGGCAGAAACCTGGACGGAATCGCCACATTCTAAAAATTGCTATGCTCTTGTGTTTGCTGTATTCAATATATCAAAGGCTATATATAAACTATGGTGACATGTTGGATATAAAATGGTCTTCGTCGTGTGCAAGCAAACAAATCAACTGCTTATGAAGTAACAGAGAATTAACTCTGAAGTGACAATTTTAGTGCTTATTTAACCCATGAGTAACCCACTGGGC
>CM042759.1:10138742-10159241 GCA_022496165.2 Catalaphyllia jardinei
TCTTTCCAATTGCTTTAATTGGAAAACTTACTGCGATGATCACTCTTCACAATCATTTAGTAACTTCTGTTCATTGTATTTCTTATTCTGGACATAATAATTAAACACATCATACTCAGTTGGCTGTGTTTCGGGAGATTGTGCAAAATTAACTGCCCTATAAACTTAATGCTTTGCAGGGTGTTATAAAAATTTATTTTCTTTTACGTTCTATTTAAGATGGCTCTGCATCAACCAAAGGATCTGAATCATCCGCTGCTGGTCCTCACTCGATACCCTGGGAGCGTGTTTCCAATGCTGACGTGCAAGTCGATATTTTCAGTTATGCCACAAAAGATAGAGAGCCAAGCTTTGAACGAGTGCTAGCTGATGGACTAAGTGACGAAGAATCAGATCAAGAGGATGAAGAATTCAAAACGGCTTTGAATGCCATAGTAACAGAAGTCAAACAGGACTATACCTTAATAGAAGCAAAACCAAGAGTGGAACCGCCGCCATCTCCGAAAAAAGAGCAAAAGCCATTTCAGTTTCCTCGGCCAGCAGCATCAAAACCACCTGCTGGTCTTCAAAACAAACCTCCACCAGGACAAGTGAAAAAGAAAGCTCAAGCTGGGCCAACAAAAAAACCTGTTGTAGGGAAGAAAAAAGCAAGCAAAAAACCAGCAAAGCAGCAACCAAAACCTTCAAATAAAACTGCTAAACCTAGTAAAGGAAAAGCAGAGGCTTCGAGCAAAGGTAATGAACTGGAAAAAACAGAGGACGTTAGTAAAGAAATAACAATGGAAGTAGAAAAACTTGAACCTGTTAGAGTTGACTCGGAAACAGGTGAACATGAAGCAGAAGCGTCAGACAGAACTGTTGTTTCTTCTACTTTGTCAAGAGTTACTTCATCTAGAGTGTCCTCTAAAGCTTCAGATGAGTTACCTGTAAGGAAGAACGAGTCACCAACCGAAAGTAACACGACTTCAGCTCCTGCTGATATGCCAGTTCTTGTCCCTAAACCTCCCGAGCCACAACTTGTTCATAAAGAACCAGAAACAGAACAGTCTCCAGCACCGGTGGAGCAAAAACCAGTCCAGGAGTCTAGGGCAGCTAAGAGGGCGGCAGAACGAGCTGCTGCTGCAGAACGAAGACGTCAAGAAGTGGAACGTAAGCGAAGAGAGAGAGAAGAGGCCAAGAAACGAGCCATTGAGGAGGAGGCCAGACTAGAGCAGCTGCGACTTGAGGCAGAAGAAGAGATGAAGAGAAGAGAGGAGGAACGAAGGTAAAAAAATTCCTTGATTGTGATGTGCTATATCCAAGTTAGAATTTGGGATTTGCAATGTTCACGTGAAGGGTTTTCTCCCACGCTTTGCAATATATCTCGCCAAAGTTTACAGAGAAAATAGTAACCTCGATTTACATTACTTAGCTTCTCTATTTCTTTAAAATACAACTTATTGTGTAAAGAGCACAAAAGACAAGACTTTTTCCGGATATTAGTTTGCATTAGCAAGAATCTTAAAAAAAAACCTTTGGTGACGGACCTGGCAAATGTCGTTTCTAATGGACGATGACGTATTTGCCGCTAAAACCATGGAAATTTTACTTAGCTTTGCCATTTAATATTAGTCCAATATTAGCCTATGGTCTTCGCCAATCTGAAAGTTCTCAACCATAATTTTGTCAATTTTCAAGATATTTTACTCAAATTTTCAGAGGAGTTCTATTATGTATTACACTTGAACTTTCTTTTCCACTTAAATAAGATGCAAAGACATAAATAAGACATTTTCTTTCAAAAAATAGTGTTGCGTTACATTTTAATGGGAATAAATTACCGCTGATCAACGCTAATCAAACTAAACTAATGGCATATTCTTGGATGACCACTTATTTAGCTTTAAAATGAAGTATTGCACGGCAAAATTGGTTAAACGCAAAATAATGGTCCATTGTAAAGTGAAACAAGTAAAAAAGGGCCATTTTTTGCGGTCAGTCACCAAAGGATCTTTTTCCTCTTATTTCGGAAGAAGAATAAATAGCCAAATAACACAAAATGACCATTGGATTGAGTCGCAATACGTGAAATGCGTCCAAAGCGTTCTGCTCAGTGGAGCAGACTGCTCAGAATACCTCACTGCCACATTACAAAATAACAAACAGAGAGAGAGCCCCTGCTCGCGCTGAAAATAGGCTTAAAACGTTTAAAGAAGTATAGTTGTTCCCTCAGAGTGTACAGTCGATTTATAGAAACTAAGATCAGAAGGCTGTTCAACAAATCGATGCGAGTCGATGAACCTAAATTCTATGTTATCATTTTTTAACAGTTCATTCAGTGATATCTACAAGTGTCCCGGTGTAAACATTAACTAAGCTTTTTCCTATAGTAAACAGCTCAACGAGGTAAAATTGAAAAGGGTCCAGAAGAGTCCATCCGCTGCTTTGATTGTTCACAACAAAAAATTATTGTGCTTTGACCTACGGCCGGTTGGAATAGCTATTCTAGAGTAATTCGGAATATATTCTTATTCCGGAATAACATCATAATTTACTTGTTTTTCCTTAGATGTTGTAAAATTTCAGGAGTCCTGATCACTAGGTGCCAAACCTTGATATAAATTATTATTGATGAGATTGTTATTGTTTTTTGTATTATTATTATTACTACTACTACTATTAAAATTACTATTACTATTACTATTACTATTATTATTATTGTAGCAAAGCTGTTGTTTTGAATAGTTCCTGTAAAAATGAACTGTTTTTTTTTATTTCAAAGATGTCTAAGTTAAGTAGTGTTATATTGTTCCTTTTCCATAGACAAAGACGAGAGGAAAAGGAAGAAGCCAAACGGCGTGAACGGGATGAAGAGCTAGAGAAAGAACGGCTGGCTAACATGAAAGCTGAACGAGAACGCCGTGCTAAAGAAGACTGGAAGAAACGGCAACAACAAGTGTTAGCGCACAGAAAACTCGAGGAGGAATTACGCAAAGAACAAGAAAAGATTGAGGCTGAACTCGAGGCAGCGCGGCTCAGAGAGGAAGAAGACCGAATAAAAGCTATGGAAGAGTCAGAAAGGATAGCATTCCTGGAGAAAATGCGACGGGAAGAAGATGAGTTGAGACAAAGACTTGAAGAACAGAGACGAAAAGAAGAGGAGGAGAAGAGAGTTCGAGAAGAAGAAAAAAGACAACGGGAGGAGGCTCTCGCATTACTACGGCAAAAGCAGTTGCAAAGACATTTATTTATTGCAGGAATCTTAAAAGAAAGCCAGTATCTTGCTTTATGCCAGCGACTAACAAGAGCATTTACTTTTTCATATTTTGACCTTATTCCATGGAATCATTTGCAACACTTGAATCCACCACCTTCGCCTGTCCGTGATCTTTTAAGTTCAGTAAAGGAGAAAATTCCTCCTACAATTGTGGAGGAAGATGAAGACGTAGAGGAGCAAGAAACAGATTAAAAGGCTTGAGAATTTAGTTATTTATTTCACAAACTAGTTTTTGGAGGCAAAAGCTCTAAAAAATTATGAAAATCTTCTACAGAAGCGTAGTATTTCGTCTTTTTGTTGTCTTGTTGAACATTTGTTATACTTACTCTTTTCGAGAAGCCGAAATCACTATTTCCTTCGAGCAGCAATGATTCCGTAATCTTTTTACAATCAAGAAGATGTATAGATAAATGAATAATATAGGATATTTTACTGTTTGCATGAAATATAAAGAGCATTTCTATTTACTACGTCCGGAGTAAACAATATTTTGAAACTAAGATATCTGCGGAAAACATTTGAGTGACGTCTGTAGGGGACTAATCAAGAATTCACTTTCTTGGACTTTTAATCCCCAGCCTTCTTTTAAGCCTGGTTTTCGTATCCCGCATATTCCAACGTGCCAACGTATTCCCGTCACTGGTATCCTATGGTCCACATTGTACGAAAGCCAACTTTAAACGCTCACAAAAATCGCAGCCAAAATGTCGGATCGTTCACGAACTTTCTGGTTAATTTCTTTTTTGGACTGGGGCAGGAGCCCATTACTAGGAGCTTGCAACTCCCATAATAAGCCAATGCAACGGCATTTTTACAGACCAGTCTATTTTTAGATATTTTTCCCGCGGAATAGGCCAGTCCAGTCGACATGAGCACGCTTCCGTAAGGATAAAACAATGCGGCCTCGCGTTGACTTGTCGACATCATCTCGATGTGTCAACATTAGTCCGTGCTTGTGATTGCAATTGGTCTCTGAGGTTCCTGTGGGAATCTGAATTAGAAATAAATTCAAACAAAAAATAGATCGGTCTGTGTAAACGCCGTGACAGGAATATGGGGTAGTTGCAGGCTCCTGACTGGGAAGAGGGTAAAATTTCCACACCACTTGCTGGAAATGAGGCCTTTCTATACTCATCTTAAAGATCAATGAGCGATCCAAAATTTGACCGAAAAAGCTTTCATTCCTTGTCTCTTACTGTTAGTCACTGTTAGGCACCACGACCGTAGCCCACGGTCATTACTGTATGCGACATTCGTCGTGAGGATAGGATAAAATTTCAACAGACGCGAACATGATCGCATCTTTACAGTCAGATCACGTACACTGATTTGGATAGATTCGCGCTACAATTGTACGGTGAATTTAACAACAAATACGGTCAAATAGGACTTCTCTGCTCCCTGTGCTTACTTTAGTTTTAAGACCCCCCATGGTGCATTTCGGTAGCTTATATCATCTGTTACCAGGGCAACTGCAGAAGTTGATGTCCAGTGTTTATATTATTTCGGGAGCAGCGCATTGTAAGCCGCAGGGAAGTTACAAGATAAGCAATATACCATGGTGTTAATCTCTTATCGGGTTGTAGTATCTGCTATGGTTTACGAATCCAAATACCATATAACATTGAACCCGGAATCATATATGAATCTGAATCTTAGGAATATTCTCTAGTATAAAGTATTTCCACGTGACGGGATCAGCCAGCTTGTTGATATATTCCCCTTCAAAGAGGAGGCAGTGTGGCCGAGTGGTTAGAGCGCTGGATTTGAAATCCATAGGTCGCGGGTTCAAATCCCGTTCTGACTGCTAACTGATGTTGTTCACGGTAGCCCCGAGTTCAACTTCTCGGCTACGCTTGTAAATAGCCAACTGGTCTCCCTCCCACCAGCTGGGGTTCTTAACCTGGTTATGTTTATTTGAAAAGCCCCGTTGGGGAGTGGCCAATTACGTATACATTTATACACACATTTATATTTCAAACCTAATTTTCCTTTATTTGAATATGACAAACCAGCAGACAAGAGCGGGCAAGATTTCCGTATAACCCCATACATTTATTATGCATACAGTTTTTTGTTTAACTAAACAATGGCCGAAACAATGGAACTCCTGTGAGACTTAAACACTTTGAATAACTTGAAATTTTCGCATACTTTTAGACTTAGAAAATTTTGGCCAATTTTAGATCTAATATACGGAAAAACAAAACGATTTTTAAAAGACTTAGAAAAATTTTACTAAATTGCGGAAAACGGAAAAGAAATATCATATTTTAGGGCGCATTATTAGTATTTTAAAATTGAGCGTAAGCTTGAAACTGCTCAAAATAATGGCGATGTCAGTCTATGCGCTCGTTTTAAAATGCTCAAAAATAGTGACTTAGGCCTCAGAAAAGGCTGCTTGCGGTTAGCTTAACAAGGTTAAATAAAGTTCTTGCCTACCTCTCGTCTCACTCCACATTTTATCCCCTTGATTTCTGTCCTCAAATTCACCTTGTTTCTTTCCTCTATCAAGAAGCGATCGGAGCACGGACAGTGCATACATTGGTACGAAGAACTATTTGCGCATCTTTGCGTTCTACATATCATGTTGATGTTTCCAAAACGATCATCTCCATAGTGCTTACCCCACAACCATTCCTGTAGGTCACGTTCGAAGAGATCTTTGGACGTTCCTGTACGAGACATACTTTGTTCGACTCCTCGCTATATAGTTTCAATGCACTGGGTGTGCGCACCTGTGTCTGGGTCGACAAAGTTCAGGCTGTGCTTAACTTTAAGACGACTAGAGCCCTCGTCTTTTAGGCAGTCGTAAGCTTTCCACATGTCGTTCAACAAGCTTGCATTCCCGGCAATATGTGGGCGCGTATGATTCTGCAGCGTTAATTGTGTCCTTCAATGGTGGTTTAGGCTTGCTAACATCCAAAATAAAGCGCTTGGGGTATCCAAACCAAAGGAAGATTCTGGAAGCTTCGGAGATTAATTGCGCGAAAGACCCGCTCAACCGAGACGACGGGGCGGTACTACCCAATGAGTATTTACGTTTGACTCTCGCAAACAAGAAAAAATGACACGTACCTTGAATTTTTAATCAGCGTCTTGTTTATATCTGTGCTTCTGTGTGGATTTTTCTTTCACTTCCCCTGAAGAAGGTCCGTGATTGCGACCGAAACGTCGGGAACATTTTTATTGTATATAATTTCAGAAGTGCTTTTAACGACCAGTGTAACTTAATTTTGTATTTTCAAATATTTTTAAAATTTAGTTTTGTATCGTGCCATTCGAACGCCACCTAAGTAGACCACACATATGAAGTACGTTTGTGAAGGCACTGCTCTAACCTTTGATTACTACTAGTTTATTAATAACTCTCAGTTGCTCCGGAAAGGCCGAGTCTGTACTTGGTGGGTCATAATGCCAGACGTTCCTAGCGAAGAGCGCGAAAACTGGGAATAATAATTTGCAATCTGAATATAGAACAATAGTCGTGACTAGAATGGATACTCCAAAATCAGGTAGCCGCGGGGAGGCTGGAGCCCACTATCTTTCGGATTGATCTCGTATTTACACGATCTACTCACGATCGGAAACTGATCAGTGGATAGTTCAGAATAATTATTGTTAAAAGTGGATATGCAAAACTGTGCATCAAAAAATTCTACGAATAGCCTCTTAAACATCGTAAAAGTATTCCATGCTTGTTTAGAAAATTGATTGCAAGCAAAGAATTTTTTTGTTAACAAAATTAATGGCCAATTCTGGAGATGCTAACAGGTTTATTTATTCAAGTGGACATGCCAAAATATAACAGTTGATACCCTAGATATGGATTGATGGTCCATGTTGAGTTAAGTTCCCTTTTATATTGATTTTCAAAGTCCTCAGTTTTGGAATATTAGTTTTACAGCGGTTATCAATCTCACGCGACCTTCAGTGCAAAAAAAGTCTAGACAAAACTTAAGTTTTGGTGGACGTCAATCATCTCCGCCTCCTTGTGGACTGTATACATTACTATACAAAATTTACCTGAAAAAATAAGTGAAACCTTGCAGCGGTCCACTCTCGTAAAAATAATCATTTTACTTTCGGCATGTAAGGCTAGCTCCGGCTAGCTCACTAACTACATCTTTGAAATCTATAAATGAAAACAGGCGTTTGTCGGGTTTTAACGGCCTATACAGCGCCGCAAATGATCCCCAGACCGAAAATGATCCCCAAATTGGACCGTAAATTATCCCGAACCGCAAATGATCTCCGATGTGGACCGCAAATGATCCCGTTGGAAAACGAGGAATGGAACAATAGTGACAATACCATGGCTACTGACTTTGAATAAGCAAGTGTATGATGTTCCTACGAATATCTTAGATGTTAAAGAAATCAGGGATCAACAAAGGAAACACAATGAATTTCCTGGCATTCATCGTCCGAATCGTCCATGTTTATGCTGTAAAGCCACGTGATGCAATTAGCGAGAAAGAAGAAGAGCCTCCCCTCATTGTGGTCAGTTAAAGGAATACCAACGCTCCCTACCCATCCCCTACCGACTCCCCTACCCTGCAAAATAACTTTTCATATTTTGAGCTGATACTAGTTAATTTTTGTTCATTTTGTTTTTGAGAATTTAATTGCCCCCGCAGGGCTTTGAGTCTTGGCCCAGAGGCCAAAACCCGAGGAGGCATTATAGTCTCCCCCGCGTATACGTATAAAGAATATGTGAAATATTGGTGTAGTATGTGAACCAATCCCGATTTGAAGAAACTAGGCGCGCACGGCGGTCTCGGGTAACAGGTCGGGTTTCGCCATCTTCAAGCGGCATTTCAAGGTCAAATAAATACACTGCAATTACAATATGGCCTGCATTACGATTTCAACGTGATCAAATAAATTCCCTTCGAAATGGCCGAGATTCTGATCTAAAACAAATTGAAAACGCTGATCCTGAAGATTGACTTTTAGAAAAACAGCTCAGAGGGTATCGTAGGAAATTCTGAAGAATACTATAGAATTTCGAGGCCAGTGTGGTTCAGTTGCAACCTTTGGCATCTCGTTTATTTGGATCGCTTATATTTACTGAGTAATCTTACGTGGTGTAGACCCATGTGACAGCTGGGTGACTAGCAGGGATCCAAATATAAATTTAAATGTTTTGCGGCGTTTTCGTTGACGACAAAAAGCTTGACTCTAATGTACCGGTCAATTCCAAAACCGCCCATGCCCTGCCCGGGCAAACCTCGGGGCATTTGACTTTTTTGAAAAATAATAGGTCAAATTCCCCGCGATGTTGCCAGTTTAGACGGTCAAATGCCCCACCCGTTAGAGCTTCAAGAGGGTCAAATCCCCCTCCCTCCAGGCATGTTAAAGCAACTGTGGGAACAAGTTCTGCAAAATGTTCCGCCAATACGAATTTCTTGTTCAGCTTGTCTTCTCTCCACTCTTTAAACAAAGGCATATTCCACGATATAACTATATAAAACGACAACAACAGAAAAATCCGCGTGGAATCGGCTCACGTCACGTGCTGAATCAAACAGTTGCGAAATCCTTTTGCTTCCGACCGCTGACAGATGTTTTGACACGAGCGTCAAATGCCCTACCGGGCGGGCCTCATTTTAGGTCAAATTCCCCACTGTACGTCAAATGCCCGGGGATTGCCCGGGGGGGATGGGCGGTTTTGGAATTAACTGGTACATAATTTGCATAAAATTGCGACTGTAACGCGATATCTCTGTCTACATCTCCGAAGTTAACAATATAGACAATAGTAAGTGGGTGAGTCAGACAGAAAGCGAAAGTGGGAGTGTTTGTACTGAACCGAAACAGTATTAAGGCCGAATGATTCAAAAGATGACATTCGTTGTGGATGCCAGTTAACTTAGTTAAGTTGAATTATATTCATGGCAGCGCATAATTTTTGCAATTTCGGCGTTCAAGAAACTGTAGCTGGTGAGTGAATATATTTATTCAAACACGAGAGTTAGAAGGCAGACATAATTTTAATACGCTCCACAAATGTCGAATTCTGAATCTCCTTTTGACTTAATCCATTTCGACGACAATCCATTTCGACGATAGTAGGGTATCATTTAAGTCCGATATTGCATTCGTGTGTTCGTGGTCAAGAGATTTCAGCGTCTGAATTTACAGTGTAATATTCAAGCGTAAAATAGATCGATTTCACTGTCATGCAATAGCAAATTATATTGAAAACCATTCAGTGGATAAACTCAAGAAACAAAAGAATATTATAGAGGTCAATAGAACATAAATAGAGAACATACTTCCCTAAGTTTTAGGTCTGTGCCTTTTTCCAAATTTCAGATATCCGTCGAAGTTACAACAATGTTAATAGGGAGTTTTAGCAAACCACGACGGCTACGGCGAGGAAAGCGTCACCAAACAAAAGGTTTAATGAGCAAAACAATAGCTGTGCACGTGCGTTTTGAATCTTGATACATTTCTTTGCCGTCCTCTGCAAAACAACAACGTGAAATAACTACGTTTAGTGTATTTTGGAGAACGCGAACCGCAATGACTAGTTTGTCGTATCTCCTTTTGGAATTGAACGCTGTCAGTTCATGTTTAGCCTGAGCAAATTTTTAGACCGATAGGCGTACTGAAAATATTTACAGAGTTGCGACATTCGAACGTAAAATATAAATTCATTTTTTACGAGGCATCTTCCACGCCGTCGCCGTCGTCATTGCTAAAACTCCCTATTAATGTATTCACTCCGGCCTACCATGGTGGCCCTGAGAAGATACTGGAAATATCTGGAACTCAGTTTTGTTTCCCCTCGACCTCAATTTTTGCCGAGGCGAAGCCGAGGGAAACATTCAGGGTCTCGGGGAAACAAAACTTACCGTTTCTCTTGGGGCTAGTCGTTTAATACTTATTAACTAGTAATTTGAATATGAAAGTGAGTGCTGGCAAAGGGCTAAAAAGTTGTGGGATCCACACCTCACTTTGGACTCGAGAATCGCACGCTGTCAGACGCTTTCGCTTTCGATGTGCAGTTGACGTTGCCATAAAACAAGTAAGTATGTTTTGTCTTTGCTATGTCTTTATTTGCTTTTGTAATCATTCATAAAGGTCACGATCGGCTTACGGTATTCCGCGAAACGAAACGAAACGAAACGAAACAAATTTAATCGATAAGGAAATTACCGTTCACCGCGTTGGCGATACCACTAAAATTTATTCCTTCTCTTCGAAACCTGTGATGGCCGATTGGTAATCGACGAAACAAGCTTCGCGGACAATTTCTTTAGGCGCTCTGCTTACGAAAATTATCTTGCTAGATAAAGCAAAGACAGGCTTACAGATGCGACAAGAAATTATTCCCTCTCTTCGAAACCTGTTCTCGCTAGATGCCTTGTTTCGCAAAATACCAATAACGGCCGATTGGTAATCGACGAAACAAGCTTCGCAGACAATTTCTTTTGGCGCTCTGCTTACGAAAATTATCTTGCTAGATAAATGATCACTGATCATTTTACCTGTACCTCAGCCAATGTCATCTACTGTATAACTTGCACCCTTTGCAAAAAGTTATATATCGGCGAAACAGGTAGACAACTAGGCGACCGATTTCGAGAACATCTTCGCGACGTAGAGAAAGACGACAAAAACGCATCTAAACCGGTCGCTAGACACTTTAATCTGCCGAATCATTCTACGCAACATATGACAGTCTGCGGCCTCTCCCTACATCAAGGAAGCACAGAAAGCCGCAAAACTCTAGAACAAAAATTCATTTTTCAAATCGGCACTCTTAATCCTCACGGTATCAACAAAGGCTTTTGATTCAACTAATTTATTCTGTTTTTCACGTTGCCAGGTACCAACCAATAGCGTAGCTCCATATTTCTGTATATAAACCACACACAACCCACAATTCCTCGATTCGCTCCGACGAAGGGCTAGCGCTCGAAACGTCAGCTTCTGAATCTCTTTACGGTGGCTAATTCACATTATCAACTCAGTTGATATCACCAAATTATCTTGTAATACTCCCACCGACGCAGCACCACAGTTTCTTTAGAAACTTACCCCCTTTACTGGATAAAGCAAAGACACGCTTACAGACGCGACAATAAATTATTTCCTCTCTTCGAAAACTGTTCTCGCTAGATGCCTTGTTTCGCAAAATACCAATAACAGCCGATTGGTAATCGACGAAACAAGCTTCGCAGACAATTTCTTTAGGCGCTCCGCTTAAGAAAATTATCTTGCTAGATAAAGCAAAGACGGGCTTAAAGACGCGACAAGAAATTATTCCGTCTCTTTGAAAGCTGTTCTCACTATTAGCAAGTACAACTGTTTAAATTTTATGAGGTTCACTTAATCTCGTTCCCAGATCTCTTGTGGACGAAGCCGAAGGCGAGATCTGTCAAAGTAAGAAAATTTGTTTTTCTTGATTGGCTGCTCCATTTGACTCCTCTCCAATCCCCTCTTTGAAAATTTCCGCTGTTTCCGCGGCAATCTTGAATGTGTCAGATATAACAAATATGACGCAGTCAGAGAAATTCGCAACATTTGATAAAAACTTGTGCCGTATTTGTGGTAACACAACAAATACCAACCAGAGGTTCGCGATTTTTTCGGATTACAGAAAAACCGTAAAATTGCAGCGCTTAATAAGCGATTTTGCAAAAGCGAGAGTGCAGGAAGACGACTGTTTTCCTAAGCATCTGTGCAGGAACTGTTACAGAACACTGTTAAATCTGCGGGACAAGTTGCATGCATTTCAAATGAGATGCGCCACAACGCAGATTAATCTTGGGAAAGGGGGAGAGAATGTCAAGAGGACTCGGAGCTCATCAAAATTAAGCCCTTTTACCTCGCCTTGTGAAACGCAAAGGCAGAAAAAGAGTCGCATTCAAACGCAAAATTCGTCCAGGAAAGCGTTATTCCAAGTTCACGCTCCCATTCAACGGCAAGTGAAAAAATCGGGCCAGTTAATAAAGAATCAAACTGCACTTTTCTCATTGATCAGAGTTAGAAACGAGAGGAGGAAAGATTTGGAAGTACTTTACCATTCGGGAATGAACAACCCAAAGGTAAGTTTTGCGGATTTTCTTTCTTTCGCGCGATCCATGCGTTTGGCATAAAAAATTGCCGAATATATGGCAAATGCAGTGTGGAAAACAAGTGCAAAATACATTTGCTTGAGCTTATCCTGTTGAAAGAGTTTCCAATAGATTGTTTAGGCCATTAGATATGTAAAGAATGTCCACGGAACTTTGGAATTTCGCGTAAATTGACAGACATTTGCTATATTCAGCTCACGTAATTTCATCTTGCGTGTCTCCCTCCGGCGAACTCATTCACGAAACTGTGCTAACATTGCTTTTTGTATGAGAGAAATATCAGAGAAGTGCTTCTGGAATATTATTTTTGGAACTGGTCGATATTTACATTGCCATAACTCCAAGATAACTGTTGAAAAATGTTTCCTAAGCGGTCCGTATGGTGTTTACGCTTCCCCCGAGTTTTTCCAGTTGAAAAAAGAGGCAAGCAACAAACCTGTTGAGACAATCAACGTCAAATTACTTAATGTGGCTGTTTCATCGAGGCTACGAGGCAAAAATACACACAGGGTCATTTACCATCTGTACTACGAGATAAATCCTCCGAGACTGAGAGACTTCAGCTAGGAGAAAAAACTTACAGAAGCCAAAGAGAGGTGCCCAAATCTTTGGACGTAACAACAGCTGTTTGCTGTAGGAGGGAGGGGCAAAATGTTCAAAGGAGTGGAGCGAAGCGGATTCCTCCAATTGGAACAATCTATTCCATGTTACTGAATCAGTACAACAGGGAACTGAATCTTGTTCAACGTATCAATTCAGTACTACTTGCAAGTGGTCAGGCAGAAACAAAGGTTCGCTTTCAATTGAAAACTATGCATGCATCATTTACTTCCCCCAGAAGATTATTAAGAGAGTGAAGGCATCATTAAGATTTACCTCAGGGAGGAATAAATGAAATTCGTCTGGTTTATAATTTTCTTCATAATTATTTAACCTCAACTAGCAGTTTTCATAAATTCAAATCTCCTGAAGTCTTAAATTGTCTCTCTTCCCTTTTGAGTCCATACTGCTGTATCTCCAAAACTGTGATCAGTCAGGGGATTGAATCCAGGATAAATTTTGTAATAAAAGTATGATAGGAATTTGCAAACCTTTACCCTTTGTGGGATAATAACTATGAAAGAGTCTATACTTTTTTTTATTTATTCAATACAATAAATTTAACAACTGCTTTAACACCTTCACGTATATTAAGTTTTTAAGACCAGAGAGGTGCAACAAGAGCTTTCTATGCAAATCAAAATGACTGAATGGCAATTACTCACCAATCAACGATGCAGTGAGCTTCGTCAGCCACAACACAGACTACGTTTTTCTGATAAACATCAGATAATAACATTTCTCTGCATTTTTTACTACTGCACAGTACTTCAGGATGAGCAAACATGGACTTCGATCCCGGTCTCTTCATCCGCTTCAGAACATTTAGCCTGGATAATTGCTGCTGACTGTCCTTGCTTCTTAATTTTCTCAACTTGGTCCACCATCAAAGCAGTCAATGATGACACAATAATTGCAATCGAGCAATACTTTCCACCATACGACAAAAAGTTAAACATACTCGGTAGAAGTTGATATATTAAAGACTTGCCATATCCTGTTGGCAGGACGGCTAGCACATCTCTCTTTTGCTGCACCACTGCTCTCAAAGCCTCTAACTGTTTAGTCTTTAACTTCAAATCGGGCGTTCCGCGTTCAGTTAAGGAAAACTTCAAAGCGCGGTCAAATTCAATATTTGACACGTCCGCCATGTCCATATAGGCAACGTCCACAGCGACGATTTTGGATGCTGCCAACAGTATTTGCTGCCGCTTTAACCCGCAAAACAAAATCACAACTAAATCAATTCTCTGCCTGACCCTAAGCTAGCATTAAAATACTGCAACGTTGCTTAAGCTACAAATTCTACGCCCCTGAATCAGTCTTCTGACTCTTCACGTTCCTCCATTTTGGAAATTTATGTTGGGCATGCGCACTTGTCTTCCCTGTCACATTCCTGACAGGTGGTCACGTGGTGTAAATTGCATTTGGCCAGATCTCGCTTTCGGCTTCGTCCACAAGAATGTGTGGTTTATATACAGAAGTATTAGTTAATTTATTCTGTTTTTCACGTTGCCAGGCACCAACCAATAGCGTAGCTCCATACTTCTGTATATAAACCACACACAACCCACAATTCCTCGATTCGCTCCGACGAAGGGCTAGCGCTCGAAACGTCAGCTTCTGAATCTCTTTACGGTGGCTAATTCACATTATCAACTTAGTTGATAAAACCAAATTATCTTGTAATACTCCCACCGACGCAGCACCACAGTTTCTTTAGAAACTTACCCCCTTTACTCGTTTGCAATGCAAATAGTTGCGTAACAATACATTTCAAAGAGAGGGCAAATTTTTCGTGTCATTTGTAAGGTTGTATTTACTTTATGTCGCAAGATAATTTTCAGAAGCAGAGCGCCTAAAAAAATGGTCAGCAAACCTTGCTTCGTCGATTACCAATCGGCCGTTATTGGTATTTTGCGAAACAAGGCATCTAGCGAGAACAGTTTTCGAAGAGAGGGAAAAATTTCTTGTCGCATCTGTAAGCCTGTCTTTGCTTTATCTAGCAAGATAATTTTCGTAAGCAGAGCGCCTAAAGAAATTGTCTGCGAAGCTCGTTTCGTCGATTACCAATCGGCCGTCATTGGTATTTTGCATCTAGCGAGAACAGGTTTCGAAGAGAAGGAATAAATTTTAGTGGTATCGCCAACTCGGTGAACGGTCAGGGGCACCCAACGAGAAACTTCGATGAAATATCTGTTCGGGAGAGTCTACTCGTTCTAAGACATTCGGGTAATGCATTGACGAAAAGCTACTGATTTCTTAACTAAAACATCACCTTAAAGACTCGCAACCGCGGATTTCCAGGGGGAAGTAGTCCCTTTAGATTTTCGCAAGGGATATTTTTGCAGGTTTGGCTCTTAAAAAGGTCGCCTAGCATTTTCGGGTAAGCAAATAGTTCGCAGAAACGTTCTTCGAAGGTACCGTTCAGCTAGCAATTTCTGAAATGAAGATTTCATTCCCTAAAATTTTCGGGCACTTCTATTTTCAGCTAAGATATCCGAACAGATAAAATTTTTCTAGCTGATCAAAACAACTCTTTAAACAGTCTTTAAACATCGCAAGGAGCCTAGAAATATCCCTCAAAGGTTTTTTTGCTTGATTTGCTCGTTGGGTGCCCCTGAACGGTAATTTCCTTATCAATTAAATTTGTTTCGTTTCGTTTCGTTTCGCGGAATACCGTAAGCCGTCACGAACAGAAAGAGTCAATTTGTGTTTGGCTGCTTTTATAGATCCACCGCTTGAGAATTGCGATCACTTTCCGCCGTGAGAATTTTACCACGATCTTAATACGCACGGTTTCGAGGCGCTAGGCGCAGTTGACTTTCCCATAAAACAAGTAGGTAAGTATTTCTAAATGTTCTTATTTGCTAGATGTCTTCATTTGCTTGTGAAAATATTCATCAAGGTCAAGAACGGATTAATGATGATATGAATCCTGGAGTAGAAAAGAGATCAGTTTGTGTTTGGCTGCCTTACTGTGTGATCAACTTTTGCCGATTAATCGCGAGTCCTTCGATTTTACAGTTGAGTTGTTCGCAGAATTTGAATTATTTGCCTCCACGGGCGAAGAACTCGTGTGAAAGCACAACGAATCCTTAGATTTCACAGTTGAGTGATTCGGTTCAACGAACGATGCACATTTTTAATCGCTTAAAGCAAGCTTACTATCTTTTCTCACATTCTTCCGAAACCAGCAAGCTGTAGTCGGCAATTTACTCAAAATACTAGCAGATCTATTTTGATCTCGTACTGGACAGAAAACACTGGAAAGAAAACAACGTCCGTGGAGAAGAACTTGATCGATATCTTGACACCTTAATTCCCCAACCGATCCCTAGATAGACAACACACGATTTGTATTTAGAAAGTGACAGTCAAAACCAACGATAAAAGTAATAAACCTCTCTGCCACACTCATGCGGAAATACACAGGGTGGGTGGGTGGGAAAACGAAACCAGTAGGAGCTGTGTAAGAAAACAAACAACTAACTAAAGTGAAACGCGAACCACGATCATGATAACCCGATACCCATGGATTCAGTTGCGCAATTGATCCCTTTGAGCACGTGCCTAGCCAAAGGGGGTACATTCACGAATCACAAGTAACTGAAGACATCTAGCAAATAAAAACATTTAGAACTACTTACCTCCTTGTTGCCCCCGCAGGGTTCGCGTTTTGCCATCTTCTAGCAGCGTGTTAGGGTTTTGCAACCACGAAGTCGCGTTTCGCCATCTTCTTTTCAAACCACGAGTTCACATCTTCGAGCAGCACTTCAGGGTGATTATTTTGCATTTCAGTGATTTATTTTAATTCAAAAGCATTCAACAGCACTGAATAAAATTATTCGGTACAAAATTTGATTTGTTAGACACAAATCAGCAACGGGGTCGACAGACTGATCCAACAGATCACAAAGATAATGTCAGAACAAAATCTGAACTCAGAGTTGCATTGATATTGTCAGAAAGAGATACGGAGTTCGTTATATCAATTTCTATTTGAATATTTCACTGTCGAAGATAAACAAGTCGGTGGTTACAGCTCGAAGAGGGCACTTCAGGAATACAAATGAAGTAACAGAGAATTAACTCTGAAGTGTAAATTTTAGTGCTAATTTAACCCATGAATAACCCACTGGGCGTCAGCCCTAGTAAAGGGAATCAGGGAACCACACGAGGTAAAGAAAAAATCTTTTGACCTCGGTGGGAATCGAACCCACGACCTCCGGAACAGATCTACCGTTACTCTGCCGACTGAGCTACGAGGTCGGACAGAGAAAGTCGGGGTCGATTTAGATGGTGAATCGCGGCGAAGAGAAAGTAAGGGTACATATGAATGTTGTGCCGCGTAGCACTATGAACACAGATGAAATAACAGAGAATTAACTCTGAAGTGTAAATTTTAGTGCTAATTTAACCCATGAATGACCCACTGGGCATTAGCCCTAGTAAAGGGAATCAGGGAACCACACGAGGTAAAGGAAAAATCTTTTGGAATCGAACCCACGACCTCAATCATCCATTCGCTGTTGACGCTTTTTTGGAAATCTCTACGCATTTGTTTCTTCCATATTTATCGAATCTGCGTACTAGGAATGAGTTTTCAGGCATGCTTTTCTAGGTTTGCTCACATTATATCTCTGCAAGAGAAGATATTTCATTATTGAGGGAAATTAGGGAGCCTGTTTGGTCATACATAATAATATATCTTTGTAGTTCATTTGCGACTAGGGATTGTAATGTCTGTTTTGGCCAAATATTTGAGAAAAGAACATTTCGTCGTCTCAATGAAGAGGAACAGAGCCTTTTCATGACACTAAGAACATTTGATTCATTTTGTCGCTCATGCTCGAGTTCTGTGACTTTGAATAGCAGTATTCTTTTGACAGTCGGTAAGTAGTGAAAAATCAGTTGGGTTTATGTGGCCAATTTTTGTAACTCAAATGCTCCAAAATGGTGCATTGTCTACACTGTAAGAGAGCAATGCTTCTGAAGAACTGCTATATTGAAATGAACATTAACTTTCATCTAGAAAAACACAACCAGCACTTTTCAATGACAGCATTTCCAAATATTGTGGGGAACTTCTTTCAAGAAGACATCTTGCAGTGCAAAGACAACATTGACGATCTAACTGAGAAATTGCTGTTGCTCGAAAATGTATTGTAGATTTTGAGCTTTCTCAGAACAACAAACTTGTTATAACTATGAAAGCCCATGCCTCATCTTCACAGGAATAGTGAACAGCTAACTGTCTGGTATAAAAACAAACTGTTAAGTTGAACAGACACCAGTGAAAATTTAACAAAAGCGTACAATTTATGATATTAGAGTGATTTTACTTGGCCCGTGAAACACTATCCGACAAATAGTGCATAATAGTAAAAACTTAACAAAAGAAAACAATGCAATAATTATTACTGTGTAATACTAACTCATAGTGTAGTACCTATTTGAAGGGCCAAAAAACCTCTAACCACAATCATTTCAAGTGATACCATTTAAAAACCTAATAAGGTGATTTAACTTACCACATGAAACAATCTCTGTTAAGTGCAAAATATTAGAACGAAACAAAAAAACAAAACAATGGAGTCCTAACTATTTTGCAGACAAAAAAACATGCAATTTCCCTGCTAGCAGAGGCTCTTTCCCTGTGTTCGCTGACTGGAGAAAAGAGACCTCTGCCATGGATCGAAAATGGCTACATTGAGCATGCTCCCTGGCTTAGCGACCGAGCCAGCACACGTAATGTTCGTTACACGTGACGAAAATAAAACCTTTCACTAGAACAGCTAGAACGACACTCAAACAGCAGCTCAAACAGGAAACATCGACAAACCGAGATTAGACCGAGCGATTAGGCCTACCAGCTCACTACGCAACAGACGCAATGTGATTTCTCCACAACAATGCCAATCAACCGATCGTCCATCCTTAAAAAGAACTACTTGGATCGGATGTTTTCCAAGGTTTCCGGACTGCAGTAAGCCACTTCGGCATTTTTGAGCTCCGTCAGTGTATCGTCGTTGTCGAACGGCTCCCGCTCTATTTCAACAGCTTTCAGCTCGAGCCTTTGACAGGACTCACATTGGTCAGATATGAGTGCGTTTAGCGGTGAAAGAACCACAACAAGTAGGTTAGATGGCAGAATTTTCACGTTTCGTACAACAAGGATCCCCATCGCCAAGCACGCAAACGTATCTCACCGGTTTAAAAAATGAAGCAGGGCCTTGAACTGCTCTCCACTCCTTTTTTTTAATCTTTCCATCGTCGAGGTAATCCAAAACGAAAGAAAAGAAAACTTTGTAACTCTTTACGATCGTATGGGCAGCCGTTACCACCAAAAATACAAACAATAAAAACAGTCTAGAATAAACAGAAATGGTTTAAATGTCCTTTGTCGTTTAGCACAGTTTACATGGAAATGGTGTAGTTACAATACAGTTGGACCAGTTTTCTTTGGTGGAATGGGATATATAATTGGCAAATGGTTCAGACAGTTTAGAAACTGTCTAGCTGCCCTTGTCGAAACGGTGCAACGAACACACGATTGATTCAGTCTAAATGTAAATAGCTTAGCTCTAGTTTGTTAAATGGTATAACATAGAAAGAAATGGTCATGTCAAAGAAAGAATAGGCTATCTATCAATGTTCAAGCGGCACAGCGTATTTATCACTGGATTAGCGTGATGTCAAATGGTATAGTGATACGTGAAATGGCAAAGCATAATAACAATTGATACAGGGTAACATGAAATAGCCGAGCATCTTACACAAAATGGCACGGAGGTCAAATGAATCAGCCTTGGATGAAATGGCATAGTATTTGGTCAAGTTATATAGCGTAACATCAAATAGCACAGCTTTTCGTGAAATAGCTTGGCATACAGTCAGATGGTGCAGCCTAAGATCACGTACAGCCCAGCGTGAGGCCGTTTCATACACGCTTTCGTGAATTAGTACAGCGTAACATCAAATGGCACAGCGTTGCGTGAAACTGCCCGGCACACGTCCACACTGAGTAGGGAAATAAAACGTTAGCAGAAGATTTTGAGAAATAGCTCAGCAATGCAATGCATGCTTTGAAAAACATACAGCATTTTAAAGAATGGAAAATTGCACGAAAAGGTTTAGCGTGATACTGGATTCACGTGGCGTGACAACAGTGCGCCGAAACCACCAAAAATACAAAACACGAATGGAACAGCCAAGAGTAAATTGAGACAGAGGTCAGTATGACGTCACTATTGTGAAATTTTGGCGCCAAACATCGGGAACTGATCATTCAGTCAACGTGATCCGCCAGCGATTTCTGTGGTAAGTCTCCTTCCTTAATTATTTCGTTTCACAAGGCTCTATGAACTCGCTGCAGTTCAGCAATAACTGCTTATGTTATTTCACGGAATGATATTTCACCACAAAAACCCGAAACAATAATTACATTTCCAGCATTTCCATGTGCTCTCTGCTGTGTCTGGCAGGAATCGCTCGATTGTTTCAGTGATTGTCAATGTCCTCATCGTCATTTTAAACTCCGCTACACTC
>CM042759.1:10159341-10171841 GCA_022496165.2 Catalaphyllia jardinei
GGCAAATATGCTAGTTTTAAGAACATCAAATTTCCAAGGGGCAACTATCAGACCGATAGTTCCGAGACATAAACACTCTGTTGTCTATTGTCTTTACTGTTCACCACCAAAATCAAATGTAAAATTTGAAGAATAATACAAACAAACACCCACTTAACACAAATTCAGTTGTTTATTTTTTAAAAGCCCGCTTGTTTACAGAAAATGTTTCACGGACGACTACTATCCATCGGGTATTTTTCACGCACGGGCATCATTGGGCTCGATTTCCAGCCGTTATGAGGCGAAGAACGCGGGCTCACAAAACGACTGGAAGTCGAGCCTGGGGCATCATGGGCTGATAGTAACTTTGAACACTATCACGTCACTTGATCATTTTCAACCTATAAGAATCGGGGAAAATTTAGTGGTGAGCTCTATAATATTTAAATAGCGTCTCTCCGCGGATGAACATTACCTTGTCATGTGATCAGTTTAAACCAATAAGAATCGGAGAAAATTTAGTGTTTAACTATCATGCATAGAAATCGAGAATTTATAATTTAATTATTTTAGTATAAATCTACCAGTTGCTGAAAAGTTTACCTAAATCCTCTTCATAAACATTTCAAAAACGCCAAGAAGCGGTCGTCATTTTGTTAACAAGGGCACACTGCTACGCTTTTCACTATCTGACACCTAATAAATAGTGAGTAGCGTAGCCAATCAGGGAACGGTATTTGTAATAGAAACGCTTTTAGATTGATACAAATGGCGAATAGAAAACGATAAGAGGACCGATCAGATTCGAGGATACCCGAGTGGCTGCTAACAAATACCTATCATTGCATTTCTGTTCAATCTTTTTAGAAGGATAGAATGTTCAGGATTGTTCCAGAAGTAACGCCACACGCTTTGATGTTTTCACTTAACACTGATTGTAGAAATATGCAACTTCCTCTTTACGCTGGCAACTTGGTTTTTACGTTGCCTGTGAGAGACGAGAAGCCTTCTACTCATACGATTACAATCAAACTCTGCCAGGGAATTACGCAGTGTCAAGGTACTCAATAGTGACCCAGCTATATACGAATAGCATATCCTAAACTGACTTTGTTGATGTGGTATTCAAGAAAATGTAAGGTATTTAGTGTGGGAGCGTCCAGGCGGGTTTTAACGCAAAATATCATTCATTTTAAGCGAAATTTTGCCTGGATTTCCTATAAATTATATAACGTATTATTTCATAAATATGGACTCCCTAACAATTAAAGCAATGGAATATTAAATATTTCTGTAAAGCACGAAAGAAAGCGCTATTGTATTGACTTATGTATTTCTTTTCTTTTGTCGCAGTTCTTGACGTCCTACAGTTTTACATTAGGTCACATGAAGATAAGAACTTGTTTTCTTATCAGAGCGGAAGAACAATCACACCTAGAATACAGATGACAGGTACATGATACAGGAGACTACTGTACCTTGCCGCGGGTGGCCTTACTTCGCCTTTCGATAACATGCAGAATCCAAAATTCAAAGCTCAACCGACAAATGTATTCTTCGCTACCGTCAATCAGATGTTCGGTGACTACTCCCAGCTCTCGGGTACTGTCGAGCGCGCGGTAATTGAATCGTTATGCACAGTTCAGAAAACGAAACAGTGCTCGGCAGGAGTCGTAAGCTGGGAGGAGCCGCCGAACATTTATTGACGGCAGCGAAAAATACATTTGTTGAGAGCCTGCATGGTAATGAAAGTGCGGTAAGTAATACTATTATATATATATATATATATATATATATATATATATATATATTTCACTTCCCGACAGAAAGCTGAACTGTCTACATACTTTGAACGCGTTTTCACCTTTGTCACTTTTTGAGGAAATTATATGTCAATCTTTATACGATTGTGGCGTTGCTTAAAACGCTAAGAAAACAGAACTAATAATCGAAATCGAAAAGTAAATTTCTAAGCACTGTTCTTCTATTTTAGGTGTCTTGGCACGCCAAAGTGGAAGAGCTATAAGGATGCACTTTCAAAACCTTGGCGACAACGGTTTGTATTTTCAGCTTAGTAGTGACTGAATGAAAGACTGGCAGTGTTTGTATAAAAACTGAATGAAAACATGCAGTTGCACCTTCTGCTCTGTAATGATAAGTGTTGTTATAATCATTATCATTGTGAATGTCATTGTTTTTGTTCGTATTTTTGGCACGGTTATTGTCATTGATACTGACGTCATTGCTGTTGATTCTGTTACTATAAATGTTAGGCTTTGTTTACTCGGAGAACATTTTTCCTCAATCGGTTGGTTGTTTGTATGAAAAAGATGAACCTGCATCCTCGAATACCCAGTGGCAGTTATTTTGTTCGAAAGAAATGACAGAAAGTCAAGGCGGTAAGCAAAAAATCGGCGAAAAGTTTCTTAGCAGATTTTTTCCCTGCCGCTTTGACTGTCCCTTTTGAGCGAGCCAAAACCTAGGCACGAAAACCTCAGTTTTCGTGCATATCTATGGATGACCTGACGTTCCCCTGGTAAGTGGGCTAAAATTTATCTTCACACTGAATTAAGTTGGGTAAGTCCCTCCCCCCCCCCCCCCCTCGTCACCCTACTTAAAAGCCAGTGACCCTCCACCCAGGGTCCACATGTTACTCGAGAAAATGTTTTTGGATTTGATAAAAAAAGTTTACTGCTATTTATGAAAGAATGTATCTAATTCACTCGCCGTCGGGTGGCTTGCTAGAAATTGACCCTCTTACCAGAGAAAAGTGGCTCGATATAAACCCACCTTTACTCTTATTCTTTTGTTATATGGCTCTGTCTCTGTTGGCTCATCGCCGTTTGCAAGCAAAATGTCAGTTCGTACAAACCAGTTACATTAAACGAATTAAACTGTTCTTGTTTTTGCCACATAATAAACATTTTATTTACCGAGCTGGGGCGGTCTGTATGGGAGAATCTTGACCTCGGTCAAGATTCTCCCATACAGACCTCCTACTCGGTTAATAAGAGCTAAGTAAAAGTCTCTTATTCCTTCAGGTCAGTACCATCAGTTTCTCATTGATAAGCGAAAGCTGATTGAACGTGTGAACGGAGTAGTGAAGTATCAAGATCTTTTGTTAGCTGTACTTTTAGAGGTAAGCACAATAAGCACTAGAGGATCCTAGAGCTTTGTACACTAAGCTAAGGATATTTCACTGGATTCGTGGCGAATCCGAGGTTTTCTTCCACCTTTTCCGTTTTCATTTTCGAGCTGTTAACCGAAACTTAGATGCAAAAACCTCTTTAAAACCACACCTCCAGTATAAGAATGCGGCCATTCTACAACCAAAATTCAATTTTATCAGGAAACTGTATCAAAAAGAAGCCGTTGTAAATGACTAACCTCCGTTACGTTGTAACAGCCGTATTTTACTAATCCCTTACCATTTCGTTTTATCCGAATTTCCGGCAGCGTACATATAACTCTTACTTATCATAGAAAGTCACAGTATCCTTGTTCATGGACGAGATTTGCGTATTTTTTGTTGTCACCATGCATTTTGTCAATTTTATTTTGCAATTTGGTGAAGGAAGCAATTATGCAGTTTGGGCAAAACAAAATGGACGATTGTATGGCTACATGTCGAGATGTCTGCGCACGCGCAACACGTTACAACTCGAGCAACTGGCCTTTTCTGCAGACAAAGGCTTTTTACATCCTGTCAGCTGTGTACCGACAAGCGAAAGAGTTTGACTTGGCCAACGAATATATGGAATACTCTACTGAGGTATGATACTTTTTGTTACTTCTAATCTAAGTCTTGATAATCTTTAATTTGCTAATGCATGAACTCCTATGCACTGACGTCCTCGCTGCAGTCGTTTCGTAAAAGAAACCAGATCTGTTGAAAATGGCTGTATTAGAAGGATGGGAATAAATCTATAACGCACTGTCTACGTTAAGACGGACGCAATTTCATGAGTTGTTTTACATGTAAACGCACCTCGAGGATTTTTATTAGAAAACCGTTTTCTAATAAAAAATACTCAAGTTGCGTTTAAAGCAGAGCAATTTTATCTTTAGTGTTTTTTAGGCTAAAAAGCACTAAAGATAAAATTCTTCTTGATTTATATATGCGCATGCAAGTTTCCTTTTTACACTCTCAGCGCCGCCGAAAGTGAGAAAGAACGAAGAGCTGTCGGGGGATTGGACTACTGACGCACGAACAGAATATAAATGCCATGAATACGTTACCATGGTGTTCTGTTGGCTTCCCAGCGCAAGCTCCGTCACGAGCTAAAAAGGGCAGCGCTAGATAAAAAAAGCTATAGAACAATGAACTGTATGTATAATGAGGAATTGTAAACTCCACAGTAACACAATTCAGTTGTAGTTTTTTATCAACAGCTTTTGGTACTTAAATTGGCTTTGCCTCCATATTTCACAGTGTTTTAGTAGACAATTTATTAATTTCTTGTAAAAAGCTCTATTTTCCACCACTTTTTTTTCTTTTAGTGCAAAGCGAATAAGGAGTAACTGGCATGGTATTCGAAAAATATGTAGACCAGACAAGGGGATATAACTCATATAACTCCACAGCAACATTAAAAGCACCCAAACTCGTCGCACACTATCTTTGTATTGTCCGCTGCCATTTCGGTTATACAACCCAAGTATGGTCCCCAAACCATAACCTACAAGATTCGCATTCAACTAACAAATTTGTTACCTGCAAGTGAAGTATGATCCTCGCAGTAAATTTTCCAATTTAAGCAATTGGAAAGTAGAAGCCTGAAAAAATCAGGCTTCAACGGGATTCGAACCCATGACCTCCGCGATACCGGTGCGATGCTCTACCAACAGAGCTATGAAGCCACACATTGGGAGCAAGGTCAATTTAATGAGTTCATATCTCCCGTAAGGAGTGAAATGATGTAAAGTGTATATGAAGTAATTCATATTTGAAAGTTTTACTGCGAGGATCATACTTCACTTGCATCTACAACCGCAGTTCAAATATGAATTACTTCATATACACTTTACATCAAATTTGTTACCTATTTCATTTTGGTGCGAATTTTTGGATATAGTTTTTTTCTATAAAGCTGTAACCAACTTAGTTTTTATAGATAGCGAAGCTTTGTCTGTAACTAGACGATCAACGACATTTACTAGGTCATTATGCATTATGCATGCTATTATTTATATTCCTACAAGTAGAAGTAGAACTGTTTCTCATCAACGATCGTGTTTAATCCGCGTGTCGCACATGCAATGTTTTGACTCCTGATTTACGCGCAAGTCACATCTCTCTAGCCTCATTTTAACGTTTACTACTTCAATGTTACAGTATAGGGCTATAGATCTGTACGATGTTGGCCGCTTAAAAACCTGGAGAACAATCTGTCCCAGGTGTAACATAGCGAGGTCTCTTCTGTGCCCGCCGTGGAGATGCTTTTAGCAATTTGAACTTTTTTGTGAAAAGTGAACTGATCTACATTGCACGACCGTGGGACAAAGAAAAAAGTACAATCTGAGACGCCGACAGGAATGTCCCATGCTCGTGTCATGTTAATCAGTTCATTTTTCACATTTCATTACCGACCTTAAAATTCACCTGCTTTATTCATTTTTAACTTTATTGTTTCCTTTTGATTTCTCTTGTTTTATTAAATTCTTATCAGTAACTGTGATCCACTGTAACTGGCAACGCTGCAGCATCAAGGTGGAAAGTGTAAAAACTAAGAACAAATCATTTCCTTTTTTAGACGTCGTTTTCTGTTCTTTTCGTAGAATTGACCTGACGGTCAACAATTCAGTCAAGTTACAGCACGCGTGGGTTCGAATCCCATCCTCGTCGCCAGTTGTTGTGTCCAAACGCCCAAATAACGAAGCTTTCAGTGGATCAAAAAACGGCCGACCGAGCTTTATTATAACTAACCTACAACTACTTTATACATGTTATGCTTGACTATTTACATCAAGCGTCGGCTCGTGAGAATCGTGTCTTTACAAAGCCTGTATTGCGTAACCGCACATTCTGTATTCCGTAACCGCACATTCTAACGGTTCTATTGGGTTCCTATTGTTCATTAATAAATCATTAACACTATAATAGTGAACACCCTGTTACAAATGTTCCCGAAAAATTTAGTAAGAAACCCCCCTCTTTTTGCCCTTATAACAAACTTGGTGCTCCGTGCATCGCTTGTAGTTTGCAGCTCGTATCCAACACAGGCTAATGTAATAATTAATTTGTAGCCATGAACAATTTCTTAGTGAGAGTTAAAAGTATAAAATACATTATTATCCACGATGACAAGCAACTATATTATTTATATGTCTGCAGAGTTTGGAACCTGCTTGTCTTGGTGAAGAAACCGCGGTGAACAAGTACAACATGGCGGCTTTGTTGGCAGAAAAATCAGCTGCCGTTGGCATAACAATCGAAGAGGGACGTGAAGTGGAGCGACTGTTCGAAGATGTTGTGAGAATTTGGGCTCATCAACAAGATAACGGCAGTATGAGATGCATCAACAGAATGAACATTAGGAGGATCAGTTATCATTTGAAAACATCCCGCCCGAAGTTCCCTGATTTGAAGTGAGTAAAGATTAATGGTTATTTTAATTTTTAATGGTTAATTTGAAAATCAAACGCGTCAATAGGAAAAAAATTGGAAACGTGCGTTTTGAGCTTTGCCGTTCGCCGTTAGGACGTAGATCGATTTGATTTAGATTGAAGTAAATTGGAGCGAATAGAAATCACCCTGTCAATCCAATTGTCAAAATAACGCCGCTTTTGCAAAAAGAGTGCTTTCTGGCATTTGTGTAGAAAACACACATTCAACTTTGATGAGCCGCTTCCACTGAAGATCAGTACCCTTGAGTTTCTGCAAACAATAACAAAAGGCTGGCGGAAGCAAAATTGCTTATTTGCCTGAAAAATTCTTCAGTTTGTAGAAAAAATATCAGTTTATTTGATTTCAGTATTCGTACGTGGCATAAAATAAAATTCAAGGCAATAAAGATCAATAAAGCTTGAATTAAATAACTTACTTGAAAACCTACCTCTTTGAGGTTCAAACGTGACGCCTGGCTCTGGTCACGTGATCCCTAGAGGTTCGCTGTTCGCGGGAAACGTGAATCTGAAAGACTCCATTGAGCATGCGTATATAGCTTGATGTGATGTTGGTGTTTTTCAATAAGTGCATGGACCCTTTGCATAAATGGCGCCTACATTTGAACATCCTTAGCCTCACATTCATGTTTCAAGACAAAGGAATTTTCACATGAATGTGAGGCTAAGGATGTATGAGTATTGTTATCCATATATGGGCACCATTTATGCAAAGGGTCTATTACATAGCTCTCTAGTTAAGAATTTATCCATTTTAGAGAACGCTTCCGATAACATCAACTTCTAATTTCAACGTGATCCGCTATGTTTACCTGTAACAGATTGATATAAAATTTTTGATTTATTTTGAATTGAATTCTATAATTTTATGCTTCTGTACCGTTCTATTGCAGGTTAACTACATGTACAACATTTTGTCGTGCACTCGGCAATCAATCAATTCGCTGGAAAACACTTATACTTATATGCTGGCGCCGTGACTCTGTCTTTTTCTTTCTTTTCAAATTGTTAGTGTCACTGTCTCCGACGAAGACATTGCTAAAGCAGGAAAAGCTATCAAAGAAGTCGAGGAAAAGCTGCTTCCGCAGTGCACCAGGAGATTCAAAGCCAACTTCCTTATTGGCAAAGCGGACTATTTCATTCGCCGAGCAACAAGACCAGGTGGTGACATAAGGGAACAAGAAAGAGATTTGGAGACAGGTGATATTTACGTATATACTCTAAGAGAAATGTAAGAAGACTTGAGGTCTGGTGACACGACATGACTTACAGTACATGCTCCTTTTACACACACGTGAATATTCATGAATATTCACATTCATGAATATTCATGTTCCACTTTCCTGTCATACTCTTCAAAATACATTTGATGTGGGGGAAATTCAGTATTGAACATGATCACAGAAAAATTTTAATATGACCCAGAGACATCACAATTATACCAGTATACTGGGCCTCGCCCTAACAGGCCGGCTTTTATTTGGTTTTCTTAGGGAAAGTTCGTTTAATATGACAAGGGGGTATGAAGATATTGAGGGGGGGGGGGCTCCGTAAATGTTTACACACCCGAAAGGGGGGCACTGAAAAAATTGTTGGGCTAGGATGGGGGGGGGGGCTCCCGAAATTTGTATAACTTAAAACCAACACATGACATCATCATACAGATCGGATGGTTTTCAACTCAACAATTTGATAACCTGTGCAACTCGGCTATATCACGTGGCAGGAGTCCATTACCACGTGGTGAAACATCGGAGAAGAGGTAGGCACTCTGCGACAATAAATACTCAAGAACTCAACAGGGATCTCATCACAACTGGACCTCAAGTCTGTATAGTATAAACTATTGAAGACAATAACGGTAAATATATTTAAGAGTCTAGCGATCTTTCTTCAGGGGAGGAAAGGAATTGAAAGAGAAGGTGGGCTACCAAGGGGGGGGGGGGCTCCTAAAAAATTGATTTGCTAGCGAGGGATATATTCATCCACCCCTTGTCATATTAAATGAAATTTCCCTTTGACTCTCCAAAAAACATAGAAATTTGTCTTTGAAATACCTTTCATCTTAAGCTACAAATCAAACATTTTGAAGTCGGCGCGGCATGTCCCCCACCCGTTGTCAACGTTTGAAATTTTCAATTTATCGGCAGGGATGAATGTCCTTGATGAAGCACTAGAAATATCAAGAGAACTTAAAATGGAAAAGGAGATAGAGGGAATAAACGACCGAAGGCGAAACATTCAAGATCTCATTGAACGTGGTTTACATTGGTTCAATCAAAGGCCAGTACAGAATCAAGGGGCCTGTAATGAGCCTTGTGAGAGAGACACCGACGACTTCCAAGATTTACTGGAAAACATGTTGCTTTTTGAGAACGAACTAAATAGACGACGAGAAGATCAATGCAGCGAGTAAGAATGAAAGAAATCAACACAGAGCTTTTTTTGAAAAGATTTTCTTCAGTTGGCACTGGATTTACATTGACTATGTAACCGAAGTCACGCGTAGTCGTGCACCAATCCTTTATTTTAACTTGCACTCGTACGGTACTACATATAAACCAGAAAAATAGAGAAATTAGTAATAAAAAATAATAGGTAACCAAAATAACGAACAAGACGGAACGGATAATACGAAGAAAGGTTTACCTTAACGGTGTCCTGACTTTACGAGATAAAAAAACTTGCTGCTTGAAAACTTAAAAGGTGGCGTAAAAAACGAAGACCTAGGTCCTATTTATTCTAAAACATGCTTCACAAGTGGTTACGTAACAACACGAAGTAATGAGAAATAAGCGTTCCTACAAACAATAAAGGGGACAATAACGAATACTAACGACTAAAGAACTAGTGCTAAATACCAAAAACAGGAAAACAGTTAACTAAAAGAAAACAAAGGGAAACAAACCAAAAAAAACCTAAACTGAATGTTTCGCTGTAACAGACTATAAGTTGCTAAATGTGTTAATCTGTACTTTATCCTTGCTCACGACAAGTGTCAGTTGAATAGAAGCCTGTTGGAAACTGCTGGTTATTATTACATACAAACTAGACAAAACACAGCATTCTGTAAATTACGTTTTTCGCGAAGAGCGAGTACAAAATCAAGGACAGCTCAAGCGGTCGCACTCTCATTACCAGTTTCTGCGTTCTACGCATGGAACGCCTGGGACCATGATCCCCCTTTTGACCAACATCGTTCCCAGGGTCCTCTCTCTAGTACCCTGGTTACGGCTGGTCACGTGTCTGCTAGATTTTAGCAGATTCCAGAGATGTGATTGAAGGGAAAGGTATAGTTTGTCTCCACTGAACTCACCTACTCAGCCCAGTAGGGAGTGGAATTTGTAAAACTCCCGTTGTGGATCGGCAAAACTCACATCAAAGTCATTGTCACATTCGATATTAGAATCCTATGCGTCCAATGTTCGGCTAAAAGGTTAGCTCCACATTTGGCTGAATTTTTCCCATCGACAGTTGGACGGTCTTTGGAATTTGTGGCAGTGAAAAAATTTGGCAAAGAACTTCGAAATGACGACCACAACAATAAATGGACCGCGCGGTGAATTTAATTTAGTTTTCATTCGGCGAAATCACAACGTAGGTATTTACTCTTTCGTTTAGAGTCAAATACGTCGTATGTTGGCCTTCAAAGGTAGTTTTGGATTTGGTGCAATTATTCCCATCGACAGTTTTACGGTCATTCTCTTCTGTTGCAGCGACAAAAATCTACGAAGAATTTGACTACAAGGTCTGCGCGCTGAATAAGCTTGATTAAGCATGCGCAGCTTATATTTTTCGATCGGCAAAATGATAACGGAGGCATTGATGCAAGTTAGTTTAAGCAAGTTCATTTATTCACACTTATTCAATTACAATATAACAACAATAAAGAATAAAAAAGAAGTAAAGAAACAGAGCTAACTAGATTGAGCTAAACATAACAAAAGAAAAAGTGTGTAGCAGCCAAAGGTAAATGGTACGTGAGAAGATTTAATCCCGATACAGTTGAGAACGGCCATATTTATTCTTCTGTAAAAGAGGAGGAAGTATTCATATATTGGGTTTACCTCGACATTTTCTGTGGGTTAGGCTAAGGATTTTGTGGGCGGGTTTTATAGTTATTAGCAATTGGATGATCAATCAAAGAAACATAGTGTTTGGGATATAACTGATAGCATGCGATGAAGGGTAAGATTTTCCCATTATATAAGGGCTTGAATTAAATGAGTGTTAGCCGCTCTACTCCTAATGTTGATGTGGTTTCTATGATAGGAATAATTGTATCTAAGGGGGGGGGGGGGAATGCATCAGTGGGAATGTGAAGAGGTTGTGACCAGGTTCGAATCGTTTGCATGTTCTAGTGAAACCTAAATATTGCTACAGAGTCCAAGGCGAGTCGTTAATTTCAGCATCCATTGATCAGTTTCAGGTTTCAACGAGAAATGCGAAGAGGCTACGATTAATTTCTTCAACAGAACAAAAATAAATTATTCTGTGACGATTTTACATATATAAGTGTTCCTTGTTTACTACTGGGATTAGAAGATACGTTATAAATGAAACTTAATCTTTTCTCGTTAATGTTATCAAAGTTTTCGCTTTATCACATTAATAGCCAGCACGAATTGTAGTAGAAGAAAAGAAAATTTATTGTTTAAGATAACTTAAGTGAGGTATATGAAGTGTTGGGAGTTCTATGATTGTATTAAGTTCAAGGAATTTGGTGATTGAATAATGAAGACTGACGTGTATGTTGCCGGTTTGTGATTTTTAGTCCGTGACAGTTGTGACAGTTGCACAATATACATTGGGTTGCTTCAGTGTAATGGTGGCAATGAACGAGATGAGTTTTGCGTTTAGAAGTAGTTCATGAGTCAGTAGTAAACAAATGGGAAGAGAGATTTTATTTCAGGTTACAAAGGGTAACTTGATACTTTTGTTTTTTCACAACGAGTAAATTCAATTAGAGGTCACGAATCGTCGCTTCTAGTTCAAAGGACATCTTTTAGAGGAGACGAGACTATTTAGATTTGAAACAGTTTTAAGTTTACAAAACAAATGGAAGTGACAATTGTTTTGTTCTTGTATGCAAATGTAACGAGATATTTCTATTTTTAGTTACAAAGGGTAATTTGACACCCAGGTTTTTCACAAGGGAGTAAATTCAATTAGAGGTGATGAATCGCGAGCAGTTGTTTCCCCGGGATGTTTGCTATTTTTAATAGAAATGGTAACTTGACACTTCTGTTTTTCACAAGGGAGTAAATTCAATTAGAGCTGACGAATCGTCACCACTTGTTCCCATGAAATGTTTAAACAAACAAAACGAGATTGCTATTTTTAGTTACAAATGTTAACTTAAAACTTTTGTTTTTCACGTGGGAGTAAATTCAATTAGCGCTAACAAGTTATGGCCTCTTGTTTAAATCAGACTTTCAACATATCAGAAGTTTTTTCTCTTTCTTTCTATTTTTGGTGAAGTAGTGTTGTTTTGTAAAAAGGGTAAACGTACGACTCGTATAAAATGCAAATAGTTCTCTTAAGAGTATTTTGGAGCAAAAATTCCTCTTGGGGTTGAAAGGGCTATGAGATCGGTGAGTGACGGGGAGTTAAGCATGTGCGCATGTTACACCAATCACAGTTAACAGTTAATGACTGGTCTCGACGGGAACAGCGAATTTTGTTTCCCGAGAATCTCAATTTTATAACTTTTTAACTTTTTGCAAAGAGTGCAAGTTATACAGTAGATGACATTGGCTGAGGTACAGGTAAAATGATCAGTGATCTTAATGGATCGCTTGGGTCCCGACAATTTCTCAACGTTGCAAATGAAAGGACATGTGTTGCATCGTGCGCGTGCACATTTAAAAGTACCGGGTTGTTCACTCGTTTGA
>CM042759.1:10177642-10195069 GCA_022496165.2 Catalaphyllia jardinei
GTAGTAGTAGTAGTAGTAGTAGTAGTAGTAGTAGTAGTAGTAGTAGTACACTCCTCTTTGGGCGCTTGGCGGACATCAGTGGCGCTTGGCGGACCTTTGTAATGGCGCTGGGCGGACATGTGGCGCTAGGCGGACGTTCACCAGTGGCGCTTAGCGGACGCTGTTACGCTTTGGAGACACAAATGGCGTATAGCGGACATTATGCAAGTTTTGGCTCTTAACGGACTGTCTGGTGCAATGGCGCTTTTTCCCGTTTTTTTTTAATCTTTGCCCGTTTTTCGATAATACAGCCGAAAAGGTTCACACCTTGTATTCTAACACATACTTACATCTTCCATTTAATGCATGTTGTTTTTAGCTGATTCTACATATTATTGGTGTGCCTTTTCCTTGACAGGTGTTCTTCTAACCAAAATGCTAAAATTGGCACTATCTAAAGTCTTGCTGACTTTGAAGTTTTTAGGTACAAAAAAGGAGAGGATATAACTGTTGAAGGATAATAATGCAGCCGCTATATTGAATTAAGTTTTAAAGCTCCTAGAGGTACATGCAATGGTCCAGAAGCTGTAAATTGTAGTGATGTTAACGTATTGCAATAAACAGTAAAAAAACATGTAAATGTAAATCTGATTTACAGTGGACATGCACTTAGCTTAGCGTTAAGTTACTTGTAGGTGTTTGTAGGTTTACAAGAGAGTTTTCTATAGTTATGACATATAGAAATTGTTTTGAGACATTTTTTAACAATTATTATGAACTAATAGATTTTTAAATTTATTTGTTCATAATAATTAACAAATTACTTTCAAAAGATTCCATAACCCTAATCCTAAGAATTTTCCCTTTTAGGTCACAGTTTTTTAGGTTTAAACACAATCTAAGTTTAATTTTTTTGTGACAAAGTTTTGAGCTTTTTTTTTCTTTATTCTTTTTATGTAATTATACCACAGAAAGCTTATAAACAGTCAAAATTGACTAGACGACCGTGTGCTTCAGGAGACTGGGAATTAGTAGAATAAATATGCTTTTCTCAGGGTGGTGGGGACGGGGAGAAGGTCAGCACTTTCCTTTGGAGATATGTCAGTGCCTAAAACGGTACAAATTGTGTGGTAATCAGGGGCGTTGCTACGAATGACGTCAAACAAACCCCTGTTTTCATTGAAATTTAGTGATTCTTACCATTACTGACGCCCTTTTTTGGAGCGCGTACATGATGTTCCATATGCGTACTAAGCAATGGAAATATTAGAACACCTGACGATTTATGTCCTATCTTTCTTATCACATTTTGCCTGTACTTAGATTAACGTCATCCCTGAAAGCAATTTTTTTTATTTGGTAGGGTTACAACCCATTACATTTTGTCATGGTTATCCAGAACCTGTCAGAATGACAGGAAACTAAACTACACGACAAATCCTTAAAATCATAAATTGTGAAAATAATGTTTTTCAAGAGCAAATTGACAGTGCTCCAAAGGTAAAAATAATTGCACCTGTATGTTTTTAAATGAATGATCCATTTTTCCTTGTTCAGTTGATTGTTAACAGAACGGGAACGGGAAAATGACACACTCATCCTTCTAAAGTTCAAATATGAATAACCTTATTGACAAGGCCTTGTAATTGGCAATAAATGAATGAAAATAACAGAAATAATAAAGTACTCATAAACATACGAATCTGTGTAGATCGCATTCGACATGAGGTAAACCACGTTGAAAGGCCAACTTCTTCGTCAGTGAAAACTACTTAAGAAGCTGTCTTTCTAAAAACCGACCACTGATTTTACTTCAAAAATTCGATTTTTCTCATAAGCTGGGACTTTAAAGCCCTCACCTAGTCAATCACTAAAATGATTGTTTAGCCATGTTGCAATTATAATTCAATGTTGTTCCTTCAACGGTTAAAAGCAGATTTTCTACCCGTTAAATCGATTTTTGAACCAAACACAAAAATAGCGCTACTTTGAAGGCACGTTTTAAAAATGTGGCACCTGTTTGAAAGTGCTGAACTACATGAATAGAAAGTATAAATGACACTTAATTTGAAACAATAATGAAATTTGTCTGTCCACTAGGTTTTCAAAACTAACTAACGACCGCTTAAAGTTCAGGAAATACTCGTCTTCGTAAAGTGCGCCGATAAATCCATGTAAACTGATCTCTTACCTGACTTCAAGATTGGTCCTTGGTAGCAATCCTTGAATCATAGGTAGCATTAAAACTGCCAGCTTTTCCTCCCAGCGGTAGGTTTGTATACAAGGTACATTTATGCGTTCCTGATCTGTGTCCAGCGCGACGGTCACATACTTCCATGTTCTTTGTATTACTGATCATTGTTTTCCTCGAAGTCGGTTTGATCATGTAGAGTCGTCTTAAAAGGTTTGCAGAAGAACTCTTTTGGACAACTCTCGACTGGGATTTCGTTTGTACTCGTTTGGCTGGTTTTTTAAATTCTTTGCCTTAAGGACAACCGCGACAGCAACGGCACTTAATGGCGCTAAAACAAGATGAGCAGGACAATGGCTATGTATGCGCATTATAATTTTTGGTTCATTTCCTTACCGTCCTCTGCAAAAAGGCTACTTGAAATGACCAAATTCTGCGTTTTCAGTGTCTGAAGAAGTCGGAAAGCGTGAATCAGGGCGGCTAATTTTATTAATTTCTGTTTTCACCGCTGTATTTTAGATTTGCAGTCATAAAGAAAGTAGAGGACTTAAGAGTACCGCAAAATTTGCATGTAAGATATAAATTCGTTTTCTTTTAATTGACGTTTTCCTTGACGTCGTCGTCGTACTTAAACTTCCTATTGTTTGTAGAGGGAACATCTGTACAAAAAGAAATGCATTAAAACATGGCGAGGGCCATAGCTACTCTGCTTTTTTTTGATATTAAATTTAGAATATTACTGAAGAATACAACTCCACAGCGCTGGACACTTCTGTCGTTGTGAAAAGAAACCAAACATAAGCAAAACCTCCGCCATTTTTAAAAGTGGAGAACGCCCTGGGAATGAGGTTACTTGGTTATAGGGCCTATATGGAGGATTCACTCTCTTATCTTGATCTTCTCTTGGGCAAGACCGAATATAAGGACTTGATTCCTAACTAAAGTTATTACTCGACTACTTATATAACAAGTCTACAAAAATGAACAAAATTAACAAAAACGTTTTGCCAATTCTGTAAACAGGTACGGAGAGCAGGAAGAAGAAAGAAAATCGAGGCTTCTTTAAAGTGCACCTAACACCAAAATTTTTAAACTAAAAAAATAAGGCTTATTTTGTGGAGTAATTTGGCGCAAAAATGTTTGAATTTCGTTAAATCCTCGAATTTTTATGCCCCGTCAAAACCGAGTTTCCAATGGTTCGCGACTGCGCATGGGGAGTCTGGGGAGAGTTAATGCTGTGACGTCAAATCGAGAACGAACGCGCCGGCTGTCCCAGTCAGTTCTTCTATTTTGCACGAGTACAAGAGCCATTTTGCCGCACAAGTTTTTCGCTGGGACTCCACAGTCAACTGATTTCAACGTCTTGTACTTCCTTGGATTCCAAAATGAATTTTGACTCAGAAGACTCTGAAATTTATTATATCGCTGAAGACATGAAGTAGGACTTCACTCGATGACGACCAAGCTGATTCATTTGCTAGTCTTTTGCTGAGCACCCAGCCGCCCAGCCTCTGGCCAACTAAGAGAAGGCAACCAAATACAAGGAGGTGGATGCTAGCAAAGAATTCGAGCCCTGAAGGACAGACTCGGAGGCAATGATATGTAGAAGTCAAAAGAGTAATAACATATAATTTGTTTACTATTTTCCCACCTTCTTCCACCTCGCATAATATACCTTTGAAAATAACAGTCAAGTTCATTCACTTCCTTAGAATTATTTAAACTAATGCGCTCTTGATGTAGATCAACTGATCCTCTCTTGACACAGTGTTTGTATTCTTTACGCGCAAAAGTGTGGAAATAATTGTAGCGTTGCTTCCCTTCAAACATGAGCAAATTTTATTGCTACACTTAAAAGGTTGTCAAGACTCAAAGAAGAGTGATCTTGTTCTTGAAGATTTTGGATGTTCAGGGATTCTGTACATACCAATTCTCAGTATTTCCTTGCTTGAATGTCTCCCTGCATGGCCACATTTGGTAAACGATGAGTCCAGTGTGTTTGTTCACAACATGACTTCGAAAGAAATTGAGTTTTGCCAAAATTACCCTCCTATATTTCTCTTTCAAATTAAGAATTGACCAAAGAAGGAAACTTAAACATTTCAAGGCAGAGAACATTTGCTCAGAAAAAGATCGCTCAGTGTTCTCCTGCCTTCTGTCTCTATCGGCTGCGCTGACTGACTGCTGTTTCTCAGATTAGATACAACAACGGATGCATGAATCGATAGAAAAGCGGTTTTCACCAAAGCCATGGAGTCAGCAAAATCCCCTCCTTTTCTTAAAAATCCAGACGTCGAACGAAATTATCTGGTTTGAAATGCATAGAACAGGTCAAAGAACTCCTAGACGGCTCTCACTGTTAAATGCTTTGCACGTTTCGCTTTCACGAAATCGACCCAAGCCGATCATCTCTAAATAAAATCGGCATGACATGAAGCGTAAAAGCTCCTGTAAGTTTTTTGAGTTGCTACATCCCCCTTACAATGCACCTGGCTGGCAATTTTTCGAACTATTTCCTCAGCTTTTCCCACAAAAACCTGAAAAACAAGTAAATATGGCAACTACAGAATCATCGTGTCACATCGGAGTGACATCCGGCCCTCTACCCATGCTCCGTTAAACTCGGTCGCGAACCAAAATGCCGGCATTTTGACGTACTTTGACGGGGCATAAAAATTCGAGGATTTAACCAAATCAAAATATTTTTGCGTCAAATTGCTCAACAAAATAAGCTTTATCGTTTTAGCGAAAAAACGTTTTGGTGTTAGGGGCACTTTAATAAACATGACTCCAAAAAATACTCAGTTGAGCGCGCGAGAGTAATGAGCCACTAATTAAATGAAATAGAATTCGATGTTGCAATTATTTCAGGGTAAGAAACTATTGCTTTGCTTCGAGTTTATCAAACCCAAGACTGATGGGTTTGAAGTTGATATATTTAAAAAATTCAAATTCTTCAATCTCAAAATAATTACGAATTAGTGTCAGGAACGAAACACACTTCTGAAACCAATCATTACTAAGTTATCGTGCACCACTTTTCAACATTTTTGAGGTACTTATTCATTTACTGTTGTGGTATTCTACCTGGAAAAGCTCATTTTTGAAGTCACATTGCGATGAGGCTCCCTGTACATATAGTTGTACTCAGGTTACTACTTCATCGGCCAGCAATCTATTTAAAAAGATGGATTTGTTTAGACTGTGTTCGGGGCTCGAACTGAATAGATCCAAAACAGAGGCATTTTGGTTAGGTTCAAAGAAGAACAGAACCGATACACCGTTTGGTATTCGCTGGTCCAAGGATTATGCCAATGCACTTTGGCATATGCTTTACAAAGGACCAGAATATTTGTTTTTAAAACAGAAACTTAAAGTCAAGATTGCTTTCCTTAGAAAAATGTCTTAACGTGTGGTCTTTTGGAATTCTATGAAAAGGAGAGCTGGTGAGCATTTTTTCTTTATTTTCGACCTTTTTATTATTTCCAATTGAATGCTTTATTTACACAATATCACTGTTTCCAAGGTATAAGTTGGAGTTCTTAGGTCAAATATTGATAAAATGAAACGTCACTGATCGGATATTTTTGTTTAATATTTTGATACATGTTTTAAACGACAACTTGATTCGTCATACGATATATCACAATAAGAAGGAAGAAGAGGGCATTAAAAACGTCGATAGCACGATGTGAGTTAGCCTGCCTGAAAGCTATCGTAATTGACCTATCCACTACGGAGCTAAAGTTCCAAGGCTTTATACTTATTTTAGCCTGAGTTAGAATCAAAACGCAGAAAAAAAGCCATCTCTTTTGTATTTAGAGTTTTGTTTGGACTCAGTTTAAGAAAACTGGGTACAAAGTAAAAGTAACGCCCGTTGCTTTTTGTCAGCGTTACTTATAACAAATGAAAAAAAGAGAGGCGGCCTAAAAAACTGAAGCGGACTCGGACGAGAAACTTTTGTTTTGTTTTTTACTTGGCCCAATTAAGTTTTGTGCTTATGCCGTTAGGGAGTCCAGGCCACCAAATTTTATGAAATCTCACCCAAGATAATATGAGACAATTGACTGTCAGTTTTGCTGCTTCAGGCTTGTTTGATGTCATAAATTGTCGATAACCCTTATGCCTCTCAATGAGCTCGCGCAGATTCGAGGGTTGTCCAATATTCCGACAAATTCAGTTAGCATTGTATTGTATTATGTCTGCATAACAATAGATGAACAATAGATTAACAATACAATACAGTTGAGAACGACGTAAAACAATAGAATACAATACAATGCTATGCATAAATTTGTCAGAGTATTGGACAAGTATGAAGTAAGGGGCTCAAAATACAACTTAAGCCTGCCCTTCTTTCGTATGGAAAGGGCCGTGGTTTATTTTGGCCAAATTTTGTGGAACATGTTGAGTTTGAAATATACTAGCTCTTTATTAAATTGAAAAAAGAGCCGCCGACATTAATTTTCAACCTACATATGGCACCAGGCCCGAATCGAGTCTAGGCCGCATTGGTGACAGGCGAGGGCTCTCATTACAGCGCCACCCCTGCTCCCCTTAAAAAAAAACTGTTTGTATAAAAAAAAAAACATTTATAGCAGTAGATATATTTAGCAACCTTTGTAGCGTTACAGGTGTAAAAGTTTGGGATCCCTAATAAAACGGTTCCCAAATCTCCACTGAAACAGTGGGTATTATATCAGGGGGTGGATATATGCACAGGAATAGTTGTAAGCAGAAAATCGAAAATAAAAAATAAAAATATTAAGTAAAAAATTGTTAGATGTTAAAGAATACACTAACGTTGAGGGACCAACAAACTGCAAAGCAGCCACGTCAACCACAAGGCAGTGCAACAATAATGATAATGATAATAATATAGAGGAGAGATTAGCATGGAGTGGTTAGAAGAGAAAAGGGGGAAGGCTAAAATTAGTAATTAAAGTTAGTGATTTAAGTTAGGTGGAGGGAAAAATAGTCTAAATTGATTTAGAAAATTTGATGTGTATATGATTGAAACCCAAAATTGTACTTAAAGGGCATTCATTTAAAGCATAAAATTATAATAAAAATAAAGAGGCCCAAAATGTGAGTTAAAAATGGTTTAATGTGGTTTAAAGTTATGAAAACATTGCGTGAAAATTACACAGTATTTGAAAAGATTGAATACCCTCTTGTTATTGAAACGAAAAGAACTGAAAAATTATTAATATAACATTTTTCGTTCTATAAATATGATAGATATACGAATCAAAATTTACAGATTATTGGTATTTCTGCTCTCAAAAAGATGGGATTTATATGATTCAAAATTTATGGATTATTGGTATTTCTGAATTCTTCATTAAGAAATAGCCAAGTGGCATGGTGAACATCATAATAGAACCAAATATTAGCTTTAGAGTCTAAGTTACTATTAATAAAGTTTATTTGTCTTGCTTTCTTGATTCCTTTTTGTAGTGTGGTCCAGTGTTGAGATGTAAGAATCCATTCTGTTATCAGGTGCTTTGAACAGCCATTACCAAGGACCAATAATCTGTAAATTTTGATTCATATAACTATCATATCCAAAATAATTGTGGTCAGGTGGATAATGGATAAAAACCATCTCCATTTAACAGAGTAAGTAAATTTCTTTTTTTTTTTGGATTAATCTTGTCCTTGGTAGATCTCGTATAGATGTGTTGAAAATGTCAGTAGCAGAAAATTGGTCCATAACCACAGGGAACTGGGTTAAGTAAAAAAGAAATTTTGCAGATTTTCTACCCGTTAAATCGAGTTTTGAACCAAACACGAAAATAGCGCTACTTTGAAGGCACGTTTTAAAAATGTGGCACCTGTTTGAAAGTGCTGAACTACATGAATAGAAAGTATAAATGAAACTTAATTTAAAACAATAATAAAATTTGTCTGTCCACTAGGTTTTCAAAACTAACGACCGCTTAAAGTTTAGGAAATTTGGAAAATATTTCAGTGAGTAACTGCATACTCGTCTTCGTAAAGTGCGCCGATAAATTCACGTAAATCTCTTACCTGGCTTCAAGATTAAAGTTTTGGTCCTTTGTAGCAATCCTTGAATTCTAGGTAGCATTAAAACTGCCAGCTTTTCCTCCCAGCGGTAGGTTTGTATACAAGGTACATTGATGCGTTCCTGATCTGTGTCGAGCGTGACGGTCACATACTTCCATGTTCTTTGTATTACTGATCATTGTTTTCCTCGAAGTCGGTTTGATCATGTAGAGTCGTCTTAAAAGGTTTGTAGAAGCACTCTTTTGGACAACTCTCGGCACACATTACAATTTTTAATCAAATAAAACTCATTTTAGTGATTGACTAGGTGAGGGCTTTAAATTCCCAGCTTATGAGAAAAATCGTCCTTATAGAAATATAAATCCAAGGGTTAAAGTAGTAAAGGCAAAATAGCAGGCATCACTGATGCTACCGGGAGCTAAAAACTAAGTAGAAGAGCCAACGTCTTTAATGAGTGGAAACTTTACTTATAAATCCAAGGGTTAAAGAAGTAGTAGTTCATATCAAGCACAGAAAATATCGTTACGACGCGAGTCTTGACATTTGGTGCTGGAGGAGTTTCCATGCTTACTCACATGGAATCTACGCGAGCCGCACAAAATTTGCGTATACCCCATGCGTTTTAATGGCAGATTTTGACTAAGAACGACAGAAAATATATATATAGCGCGGGTCTCGGACTTACGGTCATTGCCGTCGAATATGGTTCCTTTTGGAAAGAGACAATTACTGGTTCGATGACTGGTTTAAAACTGGAGAAATTCTTTCAAATAAATTTGGTTCTAAAACTTTGCTGCTCTGCCCATCCCCCCTCCCCTGTCGGAGAATCGAGATTTACTGTAACCCAGTCCATTTCCGCTTGTTCGGTCGCAATGACCTAATGGGTAATTTTGTGGCGACACTTTAACCATTAGTTTTAAAAATAAATTTTTTAAGTTAAAACTATTTGCGAAAAGAGATATGTTTTTTAATGTTTGTAACTGATTCCCAAGAGCTGTACTATCGACGCGTTTAATGAATATGATACATGTACTGGAAAGCTTTGTTAACTCCCCTTTAGCCCCCCTCGAACCCCGCCCTCCGATTTTTTTTTCTTTTTGATAAAGTACCCCTCTCTATAAATCCCTCCTCCGCATTGCTAGTAGATCATATTATTACAGTCATTTGAATGAAAGAACAAGCCAATTTTAGACGTTAATAAACAATTATTGGATGAGGTTTAGCATGATATCATGAATTATCACAACCGAGGTCTGTGTTATCCGCCGAAGCCGAAGGCTTCGGCAGATAATACAGACACGAGGTTTTCATAATTCATGATATCATGCGAAAACCGAATTCAATAATTGTTTTATTATACATTTTTAACAATAGGCATTTATTAGGCGTTAAATAGGCGTTCAGCCATTTTATTTCTGAGGAGAACACTCCAATGGGCTTGGTAACCAGACAGACGTTGAACTTGACATGATAAATGCAATATCTGCAGCAGATATTGCATTTATCATGTCAAGTTCACAAGCTATTGTCAATTGATTGAATGCTCTCGACCAATCAGGTTTTTCATAGCGAGTCTGATGTATAATAACAATAATTATGTTTTCTCACGCGCGCCGTATTTCTAAAGTAAGAAACATTTACGGCAATTGAGCTTAAATTACGCATTCATGTGAGCCCCCAAGAACAGTAGAACACTCTATTGGAAACCACTGGCCCTTATGATTTTTCCTTAACGATTTTTCTTACAATTGCAAACTTTATACTTTATAAGCACCTTAAAGAGGGAATAATGATCTGCATAAACAAAAACGAGTACTTACCAAAGATGGAGTCTTCAGTGTACGGCTGAGAGAAGTCTGGCAACAACTTAAATAACTCTTACTCTACTGGCGGTTTCCGGACAGATGATAAACACCTTATACCAATTTCTTTAATTGAAGGCGCTTTAAGGCTGTTTGAGTTACATGCAACGAAGTATCACCTAAGCGTTAACTCAGGCGTTAAAAAAATATTTATTTTTATTTATTACATAGACACGAGTGCTTTACTGGAAAATATACCATTCGTAAAATTCATAAAAACTACATCCGGGACCCGAGTGGTTTATTTTCCATAATCTCACACGTGAGTTTATCGATGATTTCATTGATATCAAGTTTGTCTCTTAAATTGTACTTAAATTCGTTGGTATATCATTGAAACATCTTCGGTTCTTCCTCGAAAGTCTTCGGCAGTGTTCGGACATCTTCGGAAATTCTCGGAAAATGTTCGGGGACGTTCGTCTGGCCTTCGGAACAATTTTGGAAAATCTTCGGAAGGTAGTCGGAAATCTTCGGAAAATCATAAAAAACGCCGTCATCACTATGTATACAATAACAAGAACATAACACGTCAGCTCAAGATATGAATGTTATGTTCTCGTGGCAAGAACAATGTCTCACTCGTTTGCTGCGCTCACTCGTGAGATATTGTTCTCGCCACTCGAACATAAAATTCATATCTTCTCGCCAACGTGTAATATCCTCTATGTATTTATATTGCGTATAATAATTATCAAGCACCTTGCGCAACTTCAACAAACGGCGCTCTGCGGACATAAGAAGCTCTTTGAATGGTAACATAAAAATTGTTGCTGACGCTGCAAACCTTAACAAATTAAGCTTGCAACCCACCCAACTATTGCCAATACGCACATGTACAAATAGTTTGACGCATTGCACACAAGCATGTAAACACATATTCTTTAATGTGGTGTACAATAACTGGTTAACTCTCACGGTTGAAGACAACTTCTTTTACAAAAGTACAAAAACTTCACTTAACGGCGTCATAATGGCTCTAAAATCGGCACAAGACACAAATTCGCCACACATTTGAGGTAGGAAAACTTTATTTCAAATGACATAGTCATTTACACTAGGGTATCTAAAAGATAGCAATGCTGCGGCACATTCTGTTGATAATGACATATTATACGTAGTCATTGATCTATCTGCGCGTTCCGAGTCTTACATTATAACCTTTATTTCTTTAAGTCGTGTCAAGTCGTGGTGTGTAAAAATCTGTCCTTGTGTGTATCAACCTCATGCATCATGACGAATCGATGGCGAGGCGTGACAAGGGATCGAGACAATAAAACACATACACATACACACACACAGGAAAATCCAGAAGACACATACACATACACACATACACACACACACACACACCAGAAAATCCAGAAGATGAAATTTGCAAGATGTGGAAATTGTAGGAGCAGAAATTTCAGTTATAAATTCTGTACAAGTACGCATTAAGTCTAGAGTGTTGACAGTATTGAAAATGCGTCGATCGCTAGCCTGCGAACTATTTCCGGCTATCGCTTGTCTCTGCTGGCGGCACCAGTGACAGCCGGAAATACGTCTGCGTTCGCAGGCTAGTCGATCGCCGGATATGTGAAACTGCTAAAACTTAATTTTAAATTCATGTTTGGATGAAAAGGAGTTGATCGTAGCATATATGAAATAAGCGTGTTCTACAGTTTCCGTTTGTTTTAATTATTCTACAAGTTTTTGTAACGTCGATTTCTCTTCATCTGATTTAAGAATTCGACCACGGAGCGAGACTGCTAAGAAATGACATACTAAGTTTAAAATAAGATGTGACAATTACTCGTCCAGACCCGGGCGATTAGATTTTTACAAACTTTCACGTACTGCATTAAAAACAAAAGCAAGAGTTGTGCAAGTCAATCACGCTCTCCTGCACATCGTTTTACAGGTAAATCAAAACAAAATTTCAGTGGAATCCCCGCGAAAAGACTGTATGACATCCTTGTGTTGTTCGTGGCGCAGATTTCCAAATTGCAAGAAAACAACAACGACACATTAATACATATGACGCATCGCTGGTGATCGTGACTAAAGCACATGGTGACCTTAACTGTTTGGACATGAATTGATGCACATCAACCTCCTCTTACCAAATCCAAATAAACGAAAGATGTGGAAATTGTAAGAGTAGAAAGCTGACTTATAAATTCTGAGCTGATACGCATATGTCTCTAGAATCGAATGTGACAGACTCTGATAAGCACCAGCGGTGAGGACGCGTCCGTGGCGACCTGTGAAAATGCTGAAGTTTTAGCTTAAATTCATGTTTAGATGGAAACAAATCGATCGCAGCAGATATAAATTAGCGTGTTCTACGGTTCTCGTTTGTTTTAATTATTCTACAAGCTTAAGTACCGGCGATTTCTCTTCATTAAGAATTTGACGAAGGATACGTGACTGCTAGAAAATTGACGCACTAAGTTTTAAATTATTGTGTGACAATTAATCGAATCGTCCAGATAATTCTGCATTAACGACAACAGCAAGGGTTGTGAAAGCCAAGCACGATATCGCTCACATCGCTTTACAGTCTTTACAGGTAAATTAAAGCAAACCATAACCACTAACCTTTCTCAACTGCAATCCACGCGAGAAAGGACGCCAGCACAACGGTGTCACAACCTCGTGTTGTTCGTGATCAGGAGCAGTCATGACGCAATGCATTCTGGTAAAAAGCCGCAATGCATTCTGGTAAAAAGCCGCAATGCATTCTGGTAAAAAGCCGCAATGCATTCTGGTAAAAAGTGATGAATTCGAAAATTCGTACTCCCTTTATATTTCTTCTTAAATCCTGTTTATGTTGCTGCTCGCTCGCTACGCTCGCTGCGCAGCAACAATTTTTTTTACGTTCGGTGATTTTCCTATATAATTCTCTATATACACACGCTGTCGCATACACCACGTATGTTGAGCTTGGGGAACCTGTGCTCTCAGTAACTATTCAAGAATCAAATCAAGTCAATCAAAAAACAATCATAAGAACTAAGGCTGTCTCTTTCCTTTAGAAACTTGAAATACTCACCATTTCTACTTAATTTCATTACCGGGCCTCACTCTTCGCCTAAAAGCCAACGATGATCACTGCAAAGTTAAAAAAAAAACAATCGCGTTAAGGCCTCTAGGCCTCTAGTTATTTTTAAAATTCGTGTAAATTATCACAAAAAGGAATGAAGTTTTCTTGTTGTTAAAGGTGAAAACAAAATAAAAAGCTTTTTGGAGTGACCTTCCCCTTTAACCGAAGTATGACTTTTTTCTAGTGTACAATTGTGTTTCACTGCTTTTGTTTTGTGTAGTTTGCGGTTATACAAACTCAAAAGAGAGGCCCAAACAATTTACATGTAAACAGAAAATTTCAACGCAAATTTACAAAACTCGAATCGAAATCGGCGTTTATCCAGTGCAGCGCCAGGCTCAAGGCGACTGTTGAAGAGCCAAAGGTCACGAGCTAAACAACTTGTCGCGATGAACGTAGCGAGCGGGAATGCTTTACTAGTCGAGTAAAGTCAGGAATCAGAGATTGTCACTGATTGTTGGTGATTTAATTGACGATAATCGAATGTAAACTGAAAGACAATGCGAAATTATACAAACTCATTATTAAAATATTTGCGGATTACCAAGATAACAAATGATCAGGAAAGCCGGTGTAAAAGATGAGTACACATTCCAATCATAGTTTAACGAGGACAAACTAACAAGCAGCTAAGCTACGAAAAACAAGCCAAATAAACCGAAATTGAAACTAATCAAATGTAGGTACTTGTACTAAGTCGAATAACATATGAAAAGAAACGTAAATAACGGCAAAAACAAACTACTATTTAAAAGACTACAAACGCATGGTTACAATTTAGCACTGCTCGCGGAAGTGCTATAACGAGCAAAGCGGGAAAATAAAACCAAAATACTGGAAATATCTAAGACACAAAAGGGGACTACATGTAACACTACTTAAAATGTGTTTTGAATTCAATGTTCCAAAAAGCAAAAGGCGAGATATAAAGGCTGGGGCGTTGTCAAGTACTTAAAAACAAAAGTATTAAAGTAATTGCACTTACACATCGGTTCCCGCTTGAACTCAAAAGCCAAGGGTGACTCAACGAACTTCTATTACTAAGGCGCTCCAATCAAGGTGAAAACTAATGAAGACTAAAAGCTACTGGCAGGATGCCGCTATTTTGTACTAAGTATTTCCACGTGTAAACCAAGCTAATGACGTAACACTAGATAAACAAAATTAACGAATTAAAAAGAATCACTTGCGATCACTACGGAAATAGATGAGTCTCGCTCTGGTGTCCTTTACATCCGGGTTCAAACTCGACAAGCTAGTAAGCTAACCCACGCCCTCCTCGCACTTTTGTGATTCATATATAACATTTTGCGATTTATAAATCACACTTTTGTGATTTATATATCACATTTGACATTTATAAATCGCACTTTTGCGATTTATATATAACATTTGCGATTTATAAATAACGCTTTGGCGAATTCGCGATTTATATATCCCCGATTTGACCTTAGAACGCGAGTCGCGATTTATGAATTTCAATGAGTGTGGAATGCGATTTGTAAATTGTATGAAATTATTTTGCGATTTGTAAATCGCTATTCATCGTCTTATGCGATTTGTACATAGCAAAGCCAATTTCCTTTGCCATTTATAACGTTACTTGATATTTATAAATAACAAATTTCTTCGAATTTGTGCTTTACAAATAACAAGAGCAGTTAGAGTGCGATTTGTTAAATAACACAAAAAACTGATGAAAAACCTCTAAATAGTATTTTTACATTTCGCGCCCCATACAGTCCCACCTTCATTGGTCGCCTCTTTAACATTTTTAATAGCTGTCTATTATGCAGCGTGCAGCTACAAATGGTAATATTCGATTTGGAAGAGGAAGGGACTGGAACCGAGCATGTTGCCATAGCAACATCAAAATGTGAACCATCTGGTATATTTTGTAGGGTGCAACATCTCTGCAAAGTTTCAATAACATCGCTTCATTATTAGCGTCCGCTCGATTACCAGCCGCTGTACGCTGTTCGGGGAGGGTAGGCCAACATGAGAGAGCAGCGGAAATCGAGCCTATTATTGGCAGAGAACAACCCCGTTCCCAGGGTCCTCTCTCTATTTTGAGAAAATACCCTGGTTACGGCTGGTCGCGTGTCTATGCATGCCAACCCAAGCCGCCGAGAGGGTGGGTCCTCAACTTAATTTTGTCAACACTCCCTTGAGAGGTGAATGTTGCGCTGCTACAGACGTTAATATTTTGAAAAGGAAGCAAGTTTTTTTGTCAGAGATCCTACCTGGCCAGTGCTTCGACTCTGCCTGAACTTCTCTGAGTACGAGTTGCTGATTGAGAGGGAACTTTGGTGGGGAATTTTGCTTATATTTCACTGCTCTTTTAAATATTAAACCGTCAACAACCTACTTCGGATTAGTTTTTCACACCAAAAGAATTAAATAACCGTGAAAAAATCGATGGGATACATTCAACTTGGAGCTACTTTCTTGACCGAAAATTGGATTTACCGCTAAACAGTTAAAAGCCGCTGCATTTTGCAAACGCGCGGGCGATGTCGTAGTCTCCTCAGCAGCCGTCATTAGGGTCGTCACGTAACGCTCCTCCCACTAACGGCTGTTCTACGCTAAATAACAACGCAAGAAAACCATATAATCTTGGAGGATAAGGCCTGCTCCAAGTACCAGGCAAACTTTATTAATAACTAAATCACATGAAACGAGTGGTGTCAGGGGGGCCAGGAAAAACCCACATAACCCTTATCAAAGGGAACGGGAAACCTGGGTGGAGCCACGACACACACTCGGACCCTCCACTGGCCAAAAAACCTTAACCTTAGATACCCATACTTCTAGTAACTTCAAGCATCTCAGAATGAGAACGCTTGGTGTAACGCCTCTTAGTGCAAGGATTCTTCCATCCTGCATGTCTATCTTTCAGCTCGGGATCGCTTAGATTATAACCGTCATTAGAAGCGCCACCCGATTTGAGGCTATGTAAACAATAATCACTTGGATCATTAACAAACGGCGAAACATATTTCTTGAATTCGTCACGAATAGTGGAGTAACTAATCCCTAGAGACTTGTGAAAATAAGCACCATTCTTAGTGCGAACTATTCTACGCAAAACAGGAGAACAAGATTCCTTAGGACTAGCCAACAGAACAAGAAGCCTCTCAGTGATTGAAACGGGACATGAAACCTTACCAGATCTGGCAATTATAGAAGTATGCTCTTCACGAAATTGATCATTCTTCCTCTTAGAGACGAAAATCGACATGCCATAGTGAACAATGGTAATGTCTTTGATCTTAACACTCAATAACTCAGAAATTCGAAATAGACCAGCATAACCAACTAAAAATACAAACAAAAAACGAATGTCTGCAAGAGAAGCTAAAGCTGTGTTATAATACCGAGCGACTTTGACAACAGTCTCAAGATCCAGGGGTTGCTTGGGTTGAACTGGGTTAGATAACTTTCTTCTAGCTCCTTCCGCGGCTGCAATAACCGTTGGATGCTCTGTGGGCGACTCCAGACCTGCTATCTTGTGCGCCCAACGAATACCATAAAGCGCAGAATCAATAGCAGAGCAACCATTATTCTTCCGCAAGGCATCTTCAGTTAACTCCAATAAGTACAGGGCAATGCACAACGGATGAGCGGGCATGAAAGAAACGCCTTGCTTTGACTGCGTCCAGCGACGCCAACGGGCCCAACCGTACGAGTACTTGGAAGTAGTACTAGGAGCGTTAGACGCCAGGACTAAATCTAAAAGATGAGGAACTTGAATGGATAACTCCGGATCGGACAACTGCCGAGCCTCCTTTCACACGCCAACCTTGCTAATGTCTGACGAGATAGAAGAGTGAGAGAACAGAGAACACTAAGAACCTGAAAAAACAATGAATCAAACAATTATCTAGAAGGAAGATACGCAAACTCGACAGCCCACTAAGCCTACGCGGTCAACACCAAAAACCAAATCAGATGGTAAGCAATAAAACTAATAAGACGATAGAACGAAGGGAACAGATTGACACGACGCACAAGCTACTGATTAGCGCAACCTGACAGGAGGCGTACAATTTGGCACCACACAAAACGGGAGGTAAGAATAATGCAACCGAACAAAGCAAAAATACCCAAAAAATGAACGACAATAAAATCGCTACCGCAAAACGCGAAGCCAACACCTCAACCAAAATGGGAGGCAAAATAACACAAACGAACCCAAAAATACTAAAACTGAACGACAACTATAACGTACCGCAAAATGCGGAGCCAACACCTCAACCAAAATGGGAGGTATGCAATAC
>CM042759.1:10200079-10216675 GCA_022496165.2 Catalaphyllia jardinei
AAATCAATGTAGAACACAGACGAATCTTGAACTTTTATATAAACTGAGAACTACAGTACTTTGTAAACAAATTCTTTCCCTGGTAGAGATCGATATAGGCAAAAATTTACACACAAGAAGTGCGGTAACAAATATCCCCACCGTCCTCTCGGTATTGCCAATCAAACGGACCAATTGTATTGATTTGCGTGTTAGTAAAAATTTCAACCAATCCAAGTTCGAAGGTCTGATCCTGATCCTGGCCTCTGCATGAAAGCAGAACTCCCAGCCTTGTGTGGTGTCGTTTCTTCAATTTCTCAACCATGTGTTCCTCATTTCACCATGTCCGCATTCACGAGTATTTAGTTTACAACATTGTATAAATAAACAGTGGGACACGTTGTTCAAATTCTTCTCAATTCTCTTCTCTTGACTTTTGATCGTCTAAAACAATAACTTCAATCTTATTGCTATCTGTAGCTCTGCTGAAACATCAACATGACCACTACAACTCAAGCTATGACATTCTGCACTAAATTCCATCATGTTTGTTTTGACCTGCGTCCCCCCAAATAATCCCATAAGCGCTTGCGGCACGACTTCGTCCCCAGGCTATCACTCTTTTCCAAAGTGAGCTATTCCACTGACTAGCTCAACATTAAAAAACTAGAACCAAAGTACTGTAACACCTCTGATTATGAACTATGCAATGTATGCATTGTTGATATATTTTTGATTCTTCTGTACAGTGACCAGCCTACACGCCATCACTTGAAGAATGTGTATGCTTGCTTGTCAGCCTCTATGCTGGCTGCAGCATTGGGAAGTGGAGTCCATCTTTTTACTGATATATTGAAGGTATGAACTCTTCTTCAAGACATAACAAAAAAGACAACAGTGTTTAGAACTATTGAAAAACTAAATAAGAAGTTGCATTTTGTCGTCAGCATTTTCAAAATAACCAGGGACCCAACACAAGTCACTGGCTACTTCAAGCATTTTCGCAGGGTACTTTTTGTCATAAAGTAATATGCAGTTTTTTTTCTAGTAAACATAAAACATAATTGTGGTCTGAGGAAGTGATTAAACAGGTGAAGAACTAAGGAGTGTGGCTATTGTATGCAGGGCTTGAAAAAAAACCTGTCCGGTCGTCCGGGATGAGTAGATTTTCCCTTTGGGCAAGTAACTTTCTTTCCTTCCTTGCTCGATGGGCAAGGACCCAGGCAAGCCGTACGCCGACTAAATTTTTGATAGGTAGGCTCTAGGCTCACAAGTGTTAAGATGAAGCTTGATGAAAAGTACAATAAATTATTTATAGCGTCGTTTTGTTGATTGTGTAACGCATGCTCATGGCTCAGAAGTGGTTGCATAGCAAGTGATGAAAATCTGACCCCATCAAATTTCTTTCCAGGATGATAGCCGAGTTGGGAACGAAAATGCTGTGTTTATTTCTTAATTTTAGCAATTTTCTGTGAACATTTTTCAGTTTCTCTGTACAAAACTTAACTCAGCAATGACATATCAATAATATTAAAACTGTAGAAATTTTACACAAAAACTGATAAGTCACATATTTCTACTACGAAAACGAAGCCAGCATTGTTGATGCCAAAATCCAGGTAAATCTCTGTTTTTGGCGAAACAGGCAAGTTGGGCGCCCCCGCACGAAATGAAAAGTGTTATATTATTAAAAAGAAATGGATAAGTAAGTCATCAAAATACTTTCAGAGTTCCTGGAAGATGACTTACAGTAGAATAGCGTTTCTTTCAAACGAAGACGTTTTCCCTTGACTGAAACTATTTTTCATGCACCCAAATGATATGCTCTCGCTGGCTTTTCAAATTATGACACTGCCTGCTTGTTTCAAAATTAAGGAGGGAAGGTGATTTGTTGTTAATTCTGTGTGATATAAATTTCTTGGGCTTCTCTTTACAATGATTTCGTGGAGCTAGACAAGATGCAGGTGAACATTCAAGGAGTCGAACACAATCTTCGACGAGTTGAACAAATTGACTCAAGGCTGTATAATAAACGAAGATACACTGTACCCAACGTGTGATACAGGAACCAGGAAGTAAGTAAACATGAAAGTGATCAGCACTAAGAAGACTACAGTCAATATGGGTTTATTACATTAAAAAATGCCTGTAGTTTGACTTCCATTCTTGGGTTTATGAATTATTAATGAGTTTGAAAACTTGGCCAAGCGGGGAAGTGCCCTGGGCAAGAAAATTTGAGAGTTACTTGCCCAACGGGCAAGGTGGAATTGAAATATTTTTCGAGCCCTGTGTATGTTCCTTTGATATCAGTAAGAGCTAATTGTGGTAGGCACGCTGCTGTCATTCAAATGTTTATGTATCAGATTTTATGGCATGTGCACATTTCCACAATGAAACAGAGGCAATATACACTCTATGTATTTCCTCTGTTGAGAGGTCACAGGCAAATATTATAGGCTCTTTCAGTTTGAATGTGATGATAAAACAATCAGCTTGTAATTATACTGAATTTTTTTTATTGACCTAGCCATCTACCCATCCACATGGTTCCTTACCATGAAATGTTACTCATTGGGGTTAAAAGGGCTTTAAATGTATTTTAATGATCACTTTGAAAGATATTTTAACAATAAAACTCTTCAATAAAATGAGTGTTCAGCGTTTAAGACAAATGAGAATTGAAAAGGTGCTAAAAAAGCAGAAATAAAACAAGATCGCCGATTTTCAATTTTTTCCAGGGCCAACACCCTATTTCCCCCATGCAGGAGAGAGTAACCCACTTTGGGACTCTTCCCCACATACATGTGTAAGCTGCCTTTATGGCAGCAAAAATGTGCTCTGTGTACAGTAAAATGTGCCCTGTGTACAATTTCTTCTGCTACTTTATTTCAGTTTGAAAATCCTGTGTCATAAACAGTGGTAGTTCAACACTAGCTGTTATAAACAGTTATAAACAAATTACAGGTAGTGTAGTGGGATAGGACTGATGTGTGAATTCACTTAAAAACTACATAAAAACCGTATCGGTGTTCTGTGCAGTTGTTAGCCAGGACTTTGAACCATATTTCGGTATTGTTAGCACCAAAGACCCACTTTATTGTTCACGACTGTCAAACTGATGTACCATCTTGGTACTGGGCATACATTTTTTCTGCACATCATCTCAAGGCAGTGATTTCTGTAGTAAAAGTAAATACAGATGAGAAATATATCTCTTCTAACATACATGTGTATGTTCCAAGAACATTGACAAGACTGATTTATGATGGCTTGTGGAGACTACAAAAACAACACTTCCAGGGTTCCAAACTGCTGCATTAGATAAACAACAATTTCCTTATGCTTACTGGTAATTTTTCATCCAATAAATGCAAAGTGAAGATGTCTTTCATTGGCAAAGCAACCTCACTGGCTTGTCATACCATTGCTTGCAACTACCTGTCAACATGCATGACAAAAACATCGTCTGCCAGCCAATCAAAATTCAAAGTTTTGACAATCAAACTTCAAGTTTATCCCCCACTTGGGAATGTTTTAGTGCCACTCTGCAAACACTTGAAGGGAAGCAAAGTCTACAATGCTTACAGGCATTTTGTCTTTTACGGTTTTGAAAATCAGAATGAATGATAAGAAATCAGTGCAATTTCTGTCAGATATCCACTGTGAACTTTTACAACATGCAGAGGAATTTAGGAAGAAAGGGTTCACCTCACCATTGTCTGCACAGTTTCTGGCAGAAAAAGATCTTCATTTTCTCCGTGAAGGCCACAAAAGACTAGTCTTGAACATGATTGTTCGGCTTAGAGAGGCAGTGGTGGTGTGGTTCAAAAGGGTTTGGAGCTGTACTTCCGGACTCTCTTAATTGAATGGCTTGGTGCAAGACGGTCCTAAGTGACTTTTTCAGGTAAAAATTTTTTTCCTTCGAAAGTGCCTGAATTTTTGCATGTGCTTTTCAATAAAGTACAAAAACATTCTCCTGTATGTTGTTTTGGCTGAAATGCTCTACTTTTTGCACTTTGTTGCGTTCATTGTGCACGCTTCGATATTTTGACTTAGTTTTTCTCAGAAGCAAAGTGCAAACCAGCCAAAAAAATTACATGGGATTGTTTTACTACTTAATAGAAAATCAGGCACTTTTGAAGGGAAAAAACCCAAAAATGTCACTTATGACTGTCTTGCACCAAGCCATTCAATTGTTTGGCTACTTTCCATACTGCCTTCACATCTACCTGCAGCCCTCTTCCAACTTTCCTATATGGATGAAGTTGTGCAAGTTCTATCACTTGGTTTTGTAAATCACTTGAAATTCCTACATAGCTTATTTTTTGTAAATGCCATGTCTTGCCAGCTATGATCATTTATAACTGGCACCAAAACGTGCCCAAGTGGGCGAGTGAATGTTGAAGTTTGATTCTTGAAACTTTGAATTTTGATTGGCCGGCAGATCATGCTTTTGTTGCACATGTGGACAGGTAGTTGCAAGCAATAATTGTCCAGTCAGATGTAGACATCACAATTTGAGAAAATGGGGCAAACTTGTTGCTGTGAAACAGTCTCGTTTTTGTGAATCAAGTGAGTTTTTATTTTGAAGTCTTTTTTTTTTACCTGTAGTGAGTTGAAAGGATTACCTGGTGTTTGCTCTACTGAGATGTGCACAAGTTTATGCCCCAACTCTAATACAGGGATGTGGCTAAGAAAAACTGAGCTGGACCATTATTGCTTCTCCAGTGTTTGCACCTTGTTTTCAAGTGAAATGCAAGCCCTCTTACAGCCAGTGAAGTTAGCTGGAAACTAGCTCTTAGCTATATCAATGAATTGTAAATGTGTAATACAGCTTTTCCATAAAAAATGGTATTTACAGTTGTAATAACATCTGAAAATGTTGTCGTATGGATATCTTTTTGGCTTTGCATATCTCAGACTTGCACAGCTTGAGCATTTGAAGCTAGTGAAAATCAAGCTTTAGGTTGTTTTGTTGTCTCTAAAAACCCATTGAGTACAAAGTACAGTCCTCATTTTTGCTCAACTTAGTTGTTGTGGGCCCTCGCCGTGCCCTTATTTAGATTGTGAAAAAATGTACTTGTATAAATTTGCAACAATTACTAACAGAAAATTTTCAGACAATAAACATTTATTGACTTTGTTACTTGTTAAAGGGTGGCTTTTTGTCAGCCATTGTCTCCATTGGCCTTCTGATTGCACTGGCCATGACCCCTTATGATGGAAAGAACCAGTCTAAGAGAATGGGTAAGTGTAAAAACCCACGAACTATGTAGGTGTCTCTCTTGTTCACAAGTCTAACCCTTTTCTTTCCTTTTTCAGGTATCCTTATGGGATTTGCATTTTTTACAGGTGATTATTTTTATGAAGTAAAAAATCCAAAGCTGTATGCTAGTATAATGTGGTAAAACACAGCAGACACAGCAGATAGATAAATAGATAGACAGACAGACAGACAGACAGACAGACACTTTGATAATCAAAAAGAAATGGTCTACACCAAGGTCAGTGTTTTAATAACATATTAGCAGAGCTTTGCTAACCATAACTAAAGGAACATGATCACATGCATGCATAGAAGTAGAATCCCATGCAACTGTTTTTTTTCTGTGGTCAACAAGGCTAGCGGCATGTAGTCATGGGCGAATGCACCCAACAACGACAATGACACCAGGCAACATGGCGGCCATACTCCAGTTAATGCTAAGTCATGCAGTCTCAGACTGCAGTACATGTCTTTGATATTGGACAAACATGTTATGGTCAATTGACACCTGTCAAAACAAGGTATTGGCTGACCATCACATGACCATATCACAAGCTCAGGTTAAAAGGGCATTTTTTTAAATGTTGACCTCTGACCAAGTCCTGGTTCTCGATGGGATCATGGGCTCAGGTTGGGTGTGTTGTAATAATGGGGTGGGTTGTTTAGAAGTCACTTAATCCTAACCCAGGATCAATACTTTTGAGTCATGGGCTCCTGGTGTAGGTTGAAGTTCAACAAAAAAGAAGGCTGAACAGTATATACAAAAAATCTCACCGCAACGTTACAAGACTCATGTCAAAATTCTCACTTATCCTGGGTTACCTTAATCTGGTATTGAACAACCCGGCCCAGGCACTTTGCCTTCAGGGTTGGCTAGCTTCATCTGTTTTAACTGACGAAAATTCAGGGGAAATTGAAATTATAACACTGGTAATTTAATACCATAGAAGGGCAGAAAAAAGAATTCATGCCATTTGTGCTTTCAACAATAGAACAAAAGCCACTTGCTTTGTAGTTCCACTGGATAGGCAAAGTTTGACTGCTTTCTGACATGAGATTGTGGACACACCCAAAATTTCCTAGCCAAGGGTGTTCTTGCCAGTGATTTTATTCCACAATCTTAAATGATTTTCTGTCCCGCAAGTCAATACGTAATCAGTATAACAGGATACTGCTGAAGGCTGTCTGTACAACTGTCTATAATGCACTGTCTACAAGGCTCGCCAAAAGACAGGTGGAGCACCTGGAGGTTAAAACTTTGTCACAAACCCAAGCGGCATATTTTCATCACTGTTTTAGGAGAAAAACTACTTCAAAGTAATCATTCTCTTTGGAATGTTTACGTGTGGGGATGTTGAGCAGCGTTTTTATTGCTAATATGAAACACTTTTTCGGTTCTGTGTGGGAAGAAAGCTCTAATTGTGCAGAGGATATGGATGTTAGCAAATTATGCAGATCGGCACCCCCACCTCCTGTCAGATGCCCTGCATAATTTTCTACATTATCCTTTGGGAAGTATTACATGTGGCTTGGAAAGACCTTCAGTGTAGCCTTAATTAATGGGCAGGTTATATTGATCCAATAGGTAGAGAACTTAAGTTGGTTACATTATTATTTCAGGGTTGGGTCTTGGCCCTATCATGGATGTTGTGATACAAATTGATGCAAGGTACGTAATCTCTGTACTTTTTAAGGGATAACATGTAAAAAGGATGTCTTAGGTCAATTGTTCACATTAAGCAAGCATAAGTATCTGTTAGGTTCTGAAATAAAAAGTACATGGAGGGAATATATTTTTGTAAATATATCTGCTTGAAATAATTTACTGTGTGAGTACAGGGATTCCTTTCTCCTTCTGCTCTGTGAGAGATGAGAGGGTATCTCATGCATGCGCTCATGAATTACCTTGGTCAGCATGTTGCATGTGTTGTACTTTATCATGTGATATGTTTACATGCAATCAGGGATTTCCTTAGGGGCTGGGCACTGGACAAATTGACTAGCTGTGAACAGAGCTTTCTCCAGCTGCTTCATTGATAATTTATATCATAATGTTGCTGTCCTTGGCTGGTTCCCTGAGAAAAGAGAAGAGAGTTTTTTATCTCAAAGTTTCCATTTAACCTTCTCTCTGTTATATAAGCACCAATGAAATATCATTTTACTTTTGCTGTGAAAGGGGTGAATTATAATGTAGGGATAGCACCAGTGGTCTTTTCAGTGTGAAGATTAAGATGTTATTTTCGCATGTGAAGATAATCTTGATTTTGCACAAAAGCTCGCCTGGTGTTTCATTGGTGTTGTTATAATATACATTTAATAGCTCACCTCAATGACAGATACAAAATGCTGTTGAAAAAAATCATTGTTGTTTTATATATCATTGCTGTCACACTTAAATGTGGCAAAGATAGCGCAGACAAGTGGCCAAGAGTGAGGAGATGGAGGTATATATATTGGTTGTTATGTGATATTTTTTGCTGAATGTTTTGTTTTCCTCATTCAGCATCATCCCCACTGCCTTCTTTGCTACAACATTGATATTTGTGTGTTTCACTCTATGTGCTCTGTGGGCGGAGCAAAGAGCCTTTCTATACTTAGGAGGTGAGACCTCTGTAGCTATGTACATAGTTCTTTCAATTACAGTTTAAATAAATGGTATTCCCCCAGATGATCAGGCAGCTTTGCCAGTTAAAGAAGTTATTTACTAGGTTCTTTCTCTGACAATGGCGCCACAATTAGTTCTTTAATATGCAGTGGTGCCACAATTAATCTTTGTTTTCAGATAACTTCAGTTGTTAGACATTTTCGTAAACTGACAAACTAAAGACAAAGATTGAATTTTAATTTGCAATGTCTGTTGAAAATGTCTGGTCAGAGGCATAGCTGAGGGATATGAACAATTGAAAATTGTTCTGTATTGGTCAGGGCTGTTAGGCTAAGGAAATGTTATAAAAATAAGTTTTAACACTATTCATTCCCCTGAGATTTTCATTCTACTGGCCCCTCACTTTTCACACTACCATTACCCCTGCTCCATTCAAAAGTTTTCAAACCAACATCTGTCACCAACTGAACATTCTTTTGCTTTGGTGACTGCTCTCTTAAAAAGTTGAGAAAGCAGTCAACTCCAAGTCCAGTTTCTCATTTGGAAAGTGTAGAAGACTTAGCTTCTGATAATTCTTGGCTTGACTTGGAACTCACATATTACAAAAAAGCTCTGTTATTTTATTTAGGCACACTGATGTCAGGGTTGAGCTTGCTGTGTTTCCTTTCCTTGGTCAATCTGTTTATTGGGGCACAATTCATTTTCAAGGTAACTTAATTTAGCATTGTATGCCTAACAAGAAGCAGTTTTAAAAGGACCAGACGTGTAGCATTCCACTCAGTATACACTGTAGATTGATAATACAGACGATGTTGTTTGTCATGATTGTAGCAAACAGTAGCTGTGCCTTGAACAAATATTTTCATTTGTGGAATGTTATTACTGTTGTTGTTGTATACAATAACATTCTTTGTTTAAATCCTTTATCTTTCGGAGTTAACTGCCCAGACTTAAGTATTTTGATAGTTTATCTAACTTGTTAGTAGTTTTCATACAGGTGAAGTATGATCCTCGCAGTAAATTTTCCAATTTAAGCAACTGGAAAGAAGAAGCCTGAAAAAAATCAGGGCTTCAACGGGATTCGAACCCATGACCGCAATACCGGTGCAATGCTCTACCAACTGAGCTATGAAGCCACACATTGGGAGCAAGGTCATACTTCACTTGCATCTACAACCGCAGTTCAAATATGGTTATTTACCTTGCTCCCAATGTGTGGCTTCATAGCTCAGTTGGTAGAGCATCGCACTGGTATCGCGGAGGTCATGGGTTCGAATCCCGTTAAAGCCCTGATTTTTTTCAGGCTTCTTCTTTCCAGTTGCTTAAATTGGAAAATTTACTGCGAGGATCATACTTCACTTGCATCTACAACCGCAGTTCAAATATGAATTATTTTATATAAACTTTACATCAGGTTTCATACAGGCCTTTAAAGTTTGTTTTGATCAGTTTTATACAATTTAGTCATTAGATTTGTATCATCATTTGCAACAATGCTCGTGTGTTAACACCATTGTTAAAATAGTTTCAAATGACATTTCTAATTACCCTTTGTTGAAGCACTTTTGTTCCATGGAAGAGTCCCACAAAACTTTTAAATCACGGCCATATTTGATCAGTCACCTGACCAGAATAGAAAAAAAAAATAAAACTTAGGAGGCTGGAAACAGTTTCTAGCACTTTTCTAACGGCTATACTTTGAATGATAAAGACTGCAACCAGTTTGACAAGTGATGCTACAAGGGTGATATCACCTAAATGCCCAATCATTAGTAAGTTACAAGTTCCAGTCATCCTTTTATATAACAGGTCACCATAGCAACAATATAACCTGTTAAACACACTCTTAATTTAAACTTTGAGCACTTTTAACTCACAAACTAGCGCAGTGACCCCTATTTTTTATTATCCAATTTTGCAGAGTTTGATTGAAAAACATGTAGAGAGGGTTCAGAGCCACCTTAAATTTTCGAAAATTCAGGGTTGCTCAGAGCCCTTTCCACAGAATTTTTGTAAACTTTGTCAAATGTTGCATCTTATCATGCCTATTACAATGCGATGGAAAGTGCTGTAAACTGTTAAGAGCCACCTTAAAAGGCATGTAAATCCGAAAATATGAATCAATGTAAATAGATTAAGAATGTCTACATACTTAATGCTTCGTGTGGGGTTTATGAAACTCGCATTATCATAAACGTTTTCCTGTTTTACATATTGAAATTTTAACGCACGGTTTGGCACTAGTTACACACGCAAAATCATTTTTTCTTCATTGCAAACGTTCCCTCATAAAAATACACCATTTAGCACTATAAGCCCCTCCAAAATAGCTTTCTTCTAAATTTTGCCTTCAGCAATTCTTTTAGCAACTGGTCTAAATCTGTAGCTAAGAGGGATTTCCTTAACTGTAACAAAGAGAAGTCTGAAACACTGCTGGGACCTTTTCATCTTCACTTTTTTAACATGATGGATTATAATCATAATTGATGATTAATCATGATATTTTATGTGCATTGTATTTAATTAGGTTCAGTTGTACGGTGGTTTGCTGTTGTTCTGTTTCTTTGTGCTCTTCGACACTCAGCTGATTGTGCACAAACACAAACAAGGAGACAAAGACTTTGTCTGGTAAGATAGCTTGCCTAACGCATCATCCTTATTTTTTATGTTTCGATCTTTGTTTGTTGAGGCATGTGCGTATCAGGTAATGTGATTTCTCTATTTAAAGGCACTCGGTGGATTTGTTTTTGGACTTCATAGAGATTTTCCGCACGTTAATGATTCTCCTTGCTCAAAACAAGGTGAGTCTGTTTATATTGTGTGACTCTTGTTAAATGCGATACTTTATAAACAACACAATAACAACAACAACAGCAACAAATTAAAGTGTTTGAGGGTATTTAGCATTGCTGCTAATTGGAGACACAACAAAGGAAATATAAATGTGAAAATAAATGTTATGTACATATGTAGAAATTAATTGTGCAAATATTTTTAAAATGTATCTAGCAAAGTTTTAAAATGCAAGATTAACTGCAATTTGGAATATTTGGAATTCTTGTGACAGTTCTCGCAGTTTTCCTCAAGGGCAAAGTTGTGTTAAATAAAACTACTGAACTGAACATACCGGCTTCAAAACTAATGGATGAGACCTGCATGTCACCAATGTTTTTATTGATTGATTTCATTATACAGGATGGCAAGAAGAGGAACTAAGGATCTCTACGAGGGGATTGGCAAATATTTTAACCCCTTGTTTAAGTTAATACAATAATGCACGAAAATTAGAATAAAAGTGGGTAGTGGAAGCTACTAGGATTTGCACAAATACCAGATAATAAGTTACTTTACCTAACTGACCAATTATTCTAAGAAACATCAATAGTTTAAGATGGCTTACACGTCATTGATGCTAGCAAAATACGTTAGTCACTATTAAGATCATGACTGAGAGAGCATATTGCGAGAGCACAGTGACAAACGATGTTGCATTTTATTTTTTAACCTGTCGTTGCTTGTAAAACTACGCGGTCAAGTCAATGCGTTGTGTATTCTCTTTAAATTGCACTTTATCCTGTGTAAAACTTAGAGACCGAGTTTTCATAATAGCGAAGTGTAAGATAATCTTTTGGTTTGCAACTCTGTTTGCTTATAAAGTGTGGTGTGCATTATTACAAAAACGAGTCTTTTCAGAATTGTTAACTTTCCCACCCCCATTACAAGCCTGTTATCGAACGCCTCACCAAGTTTTTCCTGGGCAACTATTCCATTGACGGAGCTACATGTTAGAGGTTTTCAAAAGTGCCTCACCCCTCAAAAGTTTTCTGCACAGCCAGTTTGAAGACCAACGGTGTTCAAGATCCTGGCAAGTGTGAAATGGTGCCTCAAATGTCAAATCCATGTGCGCGAGAATCCTTACACAAAGTGCACTTTTTTCTGGACCAAAAATTCCCAGTGGCAAATGGCATAGCATTTTCTTAAAAGCTGTAATAGAGGTTTTGCACGGCAGCCGTGTTGCACATCAGGAACAATAGATTCTTTTTCCTATGGAAAACAAATGTTCTTTCTAATGCAGAACATTTTCATGTTCCTGACCATGCAACATGGCTGCTGTGCAAAACCTCCTTAGACGACTACATCGTAAAATTGAGCAAAAAGTTTAGTTTGCGTTTCCTGACATTTTCAGTGGCAAGTGCAATCGCGTCTTCCCGAATTTCTAGAAAAGAGGACAGCCTCACGGGAAGAACCCAAATGTTCGAAAATTTCTTATCGGTAATTTCCGTTCCTTTGATTTTCCTCGCGATATGTACGGTTAAATAGTATGCGTCGACGCTCAATGGACGTTTTGGGCGTTGGTATGCCAGGGAAGAGGGACTCGACATGGCCTGCATATGCCGAAAACAAGGTTTATGTGCGATTCCGAGACACTGGAAGTGGAAAGTGGACAGTTTGGGCCATGTTGCGTAGGGACTCTTATCCAGCTAGCTCCATGCTCGAGCGAGACCACATGGCCTGCTCTGGAATGTGAGGGGCAGGGATGTGCTGGTACAAGACTCACTTCACACGATACTCCCCGCGTCCCGCACGTGCCCAAGGAACAAACTTAACAATTAATGTCGTTTCTGAGATGTCCACTCTCACGAGGGAGTACATCACCTTGACGAGTATGATCCTAACATCGCTGTCAGTGGTTATAAACTAGAACGTATTAAATCTTGCAAACTACTTGGAGTTCGCATCAATGAACATCTTAAGTGCGACGATCACATCAAGCATACGGTATCAGGATGCTACGCCACTCTATCAATACTAAGAAAACTGAAACATCTCGCCAAATATGAGCTCAGAAAGCAGCTAGCAGAAACACTGATTTTGTCAGAACTAGATTATGCCGATCTGGTTTTTTACCCTCTACCACATTTCTTACTTCGCCATTTGCAAGGGGTTCAATTTGCTGCTGCAAGTTTTGTACTCGGTCACTTGTTAAGAACTTCTGAGATTTACTTAAAATTGGATGGCTTCCAATCAATGAGAGAAGAGATCTGAACCTCCTGAAATCATGCTTTAAAGCTTTGCATAACGATGAGACTTGGTCAGATTATCTTAAAATAAATGCCCCAAGGAACTGCGCTCAAGTAATTCAATCAGATTAGTGGTCCCGACCGAAAACGGAACTTTCCAAGATAATGCGTCGAAGCACAGGCGTCCCAAACTCACGATTCGAGGAATCGATCAAATATTAATGATTTATGTAGCGTATCGAGTGAGACGTGACTGACTTAAGTGCGCGGTGTTGTGTTACACCCTGGGCTTTGAGTGCTCTACAAAGCATTGTATGGAATTTATAATAACCAAGGATAAAATCGCGGAATGAAATAAAATGTTACTTTTTTTGAATGAAATTAAGTAAATAAATTCACCTTGCCTGATTTCTGTTGTCTATTTGGCCTATTTCGTCGTTTTTGGGAGGTTTTCAGGTGTTTGTCATAGCTTTCGAGCAGCGGAGTCGAATTTCGGCGAAAAAACGGCCTCGTGGTTCAGGTCTTTCGAAACAGCAGTGTCCAGCCTTGACTTCGTCTATAGAAAGCTACAACAAACACCTAAACCCCCCCCCCAAAAAAAAAAACGACGAAACAGGCAAAATGGACAACAGAAATCAGGCAAGGTGAGTTTATTTACTTAATTTCATTCCAAAAAGTAACATTTTATTTCATTGCGCGATTTTATCCTTCGTTATTATAAATTCCATACAATGCGTTGTAGAGCGTTCTAATTCTCAACGGCCCAATGTGTAACACAACACGGCGCACTTAAGTCAGTCACGTCTCACTCGATACGCGTACATAAATCGTTAATATTTGATCGATTCCTCGAATCGTGAGTTTGGGACGCCTGTGGTTGTAGGAGCTGGTTTAGTTGTTTGTAGCTTCGTGCTGTGATGGCGCGTAATCCTGTGTGACGCTCTGTTTCTCTCGCAGTAAAAGTTAAAGTCATCACATTTGCATTGCGCATCCTTTCTGCGCATAATTTATTGCGCCATTTAGCGCGCCCTCGTGCACGCGCATACTGAAAACATGGCGAATTTGCCTTGATATTGAGCTCTGTCAGTTGAAAAATGGCTACAGCTCACCAACGAGCATGAGCACCCCACCTTTTTTTACAGTCATTGTAATGAACTTATCACAAGCTTTGCGTGAGAAAAGGCTTTTTTGATTTCTATTGCTGAAAATTGAATAAATAAGAACAACAGCAGACAAACTGTGGTCTTTTCTAGTTTGCCGTTTGGTAACCATGTCAAGAAATTTGGTTTAAATTTTAATCAAGACTTCAGATTTCTGTCTAAATCAAACTTAAAATGTTTATTTGTGTCCGACACAATGCATTGACTGTAGTTTAACGCGTGTTCTCAAGAGTCTCGGTCACAAAGATTTGACAATTATTACTGGGAATGCGTTCTTCTAAAAGCATTAATGGCAAAATTGGATATTTTCAATGCCTCAGCTCCCGTTTTTTATTTGAAAATTTAATTTCTCATATGATAAATATTCAGTGACAAAGTTTGAACGAAAATCTATTGTCAGTTATATTTCAGAGGAATTACCTTTAAGTAAAAAAATTGAGTCCACTTCAATCGAGTTGCTGAATTTCTGTGAAATTCACTCAATGAATGTCCTCGTATTCTGCTATTCACTTTACAGTTGTAATTAAAACCAATTTACTGAGGGAAAGAAATAAACGTGACGTTTTCCGGCTTGAAAAACCGACCTCGAGTTTTGAAATCAGTGAGGATGATCAAAATGGATGATAAGCCTTCACAACCACGTGACTAGCAGTGGGCGAATGGAAAAGGATCCATTTGAAGAAACTGACAATGTATGTACTGTAAGCACAAATAGACGGTGTCGTGTTCTCTGTTAGTGTGTAGTTCTGCCTTTGTTGTAAATGAGCACGTGAAACGAAACGGATGAAACGAATTAACAGCAGTTATAAATTGATTGAGTTCCTCTCTAGTCGAGGAAGTGGCGCCGACACAGTCGTCAATGTAGCGACGGTAGACGTCAGGTTTGGGGCCGTTGTATTGATTGAAAAATTGGTGTTCAATGTAGCCTACGAAAAGATTGGCGTAGCTGGGTCCCATTTTGGTACCCATGGCCACACCATTGATTTGTTTATAATAACTGTCGGCGAATGAAAAACAATTTAGTGTATCCATTTTCACATCCATCACATGTCAAGAATTCCATTCCTTATTCTCAATTTCTTAGACTTCGTCGCCTTTGTAGTGAAGACTCTGGTTTTTCCTTAAAATCAGAAGAAATGTGCGAGTTTTTCGACAAACGTGGCTATCCTGCCTCTGTTGTTGAAGCAGGCCATCATCGCGCCCAACAAATTGATCGGCAGTCAGCACTACAAACGTCTCAGAAGGAGAATAACAATAGAATTCCATTCACTCTCACATTTCACCCACACAACCACGCAGTTAAATCCATCATTCTAAAAAACTTTAAATTACTTCAAAATGATCCCGATACTGGCAGAATCTTTTCGCAACCGCCATTAATTTCATTCAAACGCGACAAAAACATAGGTAACTTTTTAGTCAGAAGTGCTTTTCAAACGAGTGAACAACCCGGTACTTTTAAATGTGCACGCGCACGATGCAAAACATGTCCTTTCATTTGCAACGTTGAAAAATTAATTGTCGGGACCCAAGCGATCCATAAAGAAAACTGATCATTTTAACTGTACCTCAGCCAATGTCATCTACTGTATAACTTGCACCCTTTGCAAAAAGTTATATATCGGCGAAACAGGTAGACGACTAGGCGACCGATTTCGAGAACATCTTCGCGACGTAGAGAAAGACGACAAAAACGCATCTAAACCGGTCGCTAGACACTTTAATCTGCCGAATCATTCTACGCAACATATGATAGTCTGCGGCCTCTCCCTACATCAAGGAAGCACAGAAAGCCGCAAAACTCTAGAACAAAAATTTATTTTTCAAATCGGCACTCTTAATCCTCACGGTATCAACGAACATTTTTCATTTAACTAATTTATTCTGTTTTTCACGTTGCCAGGCACCAACCAATAGCGTAGCTCCATATTTCTATATTTAAACCACACACAACCCACAATTCCTCGATTCGCTCCGACGAAGGGCTAGCGCTCGAAACGTCAGCTTCTGAATCTCTTTACGGTGGCTAATTCACATTATCAACTCAGTTGATAAAACCAAATTACTTTGATATAATGTCCCAGTGCGGGAATGATAAAACGCTTGCCCTCCAGCATGGCGGATTTTGAACCATGTGATCGTTTGTTGCAAAAGGCCTATTCGCGATATCCACCCCCGTCCCCTCTTCGCGAAATCGAGTTCAGCGAAAAGAAGCGTGAACAATAAGGTGGATCAGATCCCGCTTGTGATTGGCTAGAACACAATAAGTATTCCAAAACTGCCAAAAACAAAATTAGAATTAATGACGTATATTGGTAATGGTAGGAGCTAAGTATTAAAAAGAGGTTTGTCTGGCAGGTAAGATTTTTGGCGAAATTAAGAAATGCATCATCAAGCCCAATTTTTTTTTCAACCTTTTTTTTTAAAAAAACTATCTCCCTTATCCCTTTCAGTGCCAAGGACGTACTTATATATTTTACTATGTCTAACGCCAGACGATTTTACTCAGTCTAACGCCAGACGATTTTACTCGTCAAAGGGAAACCCCTTGGCACTGAAGGGGTT
>CM042759.1:10216775-10249909 GCA_022496165.2 Catalaphyllia jardinei
AACCCCTTGGCACTGAAGGGGTAGTAAAAATTCAGAACTACAATGGAACTGCTCCCAGCAAGACAACTGAACGTCATGGAGTCTGTAATCAGGTAGAGAGAGAGAGAAAGCAACAACACATGGTCCCCGCAAACTGTCAATGGCTTCTGGGTAAACCATCCACAGCAGGAATCATCTCATTGTTGCTGTTCTTCGGTTTTGACATCGAGGCCACTATAAATTAATAACGATTTTACGTTAAAATTCATAAAACCGCGAACACCTAACTGTACTGAAAAATTCACACCAAAAAAGTAACTCTTGTATGCCTTGTGTGACTATATTTGACCAAAGCAGGAACATCGAAGTTCTTAGATTTTCAGGTTATCTGCCGAGGGACTGCGTACCCGTCATATCTTGTCTGCCGCCTACTATCCGTTTCATATGTAAACGGAGGTTTCTAACTTTAAATACTCAGTTTATATTTTAAGCCTATATCTTGTCAATTTTTTTTTTCACAATTATCAAGTGTGCGAAGATTTTTGCATGGCCAGTAAAAACACCCTCTTTATTTGAAAACATAAAAATAAAAAAATATATTCAGATATTATGGACAAAGAAGGCTAAAGAAAACGGTACGTTTAAGAATGCAAAGAACGCCCCAACCTTAGGAAACTACAACCCCGAGGAAATGAACGGGTTATCTGATTTCTGGTTTATCTTCGTTAATACAAAGGATCTTAGGAAGTTTTTGTTTACTCTAGACAAGGGGTTTTACAAATGTAAACCATAATACACCGCTCAAAGCAATTGACTCCCCGCAGAGTTTAATATCGCAGGCTTCCAATTCCTTGGCCAAAAGGCGTCAAAAAGAAATGCATTCCAGATGCCCCATAGGTTATTCATAACAGCAAAACAGCAAGGGGTTCGCTTGCTGATGTTTCCAAACATCTCTTTGAAAGATCTAAAGTATACCTACTTTATTGTTTTCCGCTTTTATTGTTTATTCCAAAGTGTGCGTTACTAAATATTCAAAAGCTGACTCAATAGTAAGCCGCTTTTGCGTGTAAATTCCACATTTGAAAAGTACACCATAAAGCTTTCAAAGCTATTTGGAGGAAGCGATCGAATATCCGGCGACCTTAACATGGAGCCGTTGTTTGACTCCTAATTAGATAGATCGTCTAATTCTGTCCAATCAGAACTTGTTTTGTGTTGTGATTGTCGTTTTCTTCTGCCGCTAGCCAATCATAATTTGCGCGCTGAGTATGCTAATTTTCGTTGACACTTCATTTCAGTCATGCATAGTCGGCCATTACAAACCCGAGCTAGGAGTTGTAAAGGTTGGCGTTCTTTGTCGAATTGCAGAGATTCGAATTCCGTTAGTGTTGCAGTCAGAGTCAAAATGATCACAGAAGCTTATAGTTCAAGTTTTGCTCGATTACTGCTCCCCGTCGTGATCTTTGGGGTTTGTTTATTTCCCTGCTTGTGCCAAAAGAAGTGTGAATCAGTGACAATACCTCTTTGCACAGGTCTACAGTACAACACTACTTTATTTCCAAATATGTTGAGACATAGAACACAAGAGGAAGCTGCTCTCGAAGTGCATCAGTTTTTCCCACTGGTGAAAGTAGAATGTTCCAAGGACTTGGCGTTCTTTTTATGTTCGGTTTACGCTCCCATCTGCACTGTCCTTGCGATCCCTGTACCTCCATGCCGTTCCCTTTGTGACAGCGCGAGAAATGGATGCGAAGAGCTCATGAAACGTTTTGGTTTTACATGGCCAGAGTCCTTGCGTTGCGAGAAGTTTCCTAAATTTGGCGGCGAAGAAATCTGTGTTGGCGAGAATATAACGAGCGGAAATGGCCAAGGATTGCCTACAAAGAAACCAGAAAGACCAGGAATGAACGCTACGGAGGAACCACTTGATAGGAGTTTAGTGCCGTTTCGATGTCCAGAAGAGCAAGAAATTGATAACGATCATTACACGTTTTTCGGCAAGAAGAAATGTGCAGCAACGTGTGAAAACATTTATTTCGATGACAAGGAAAGAAAAATTGCCCGTCTCTGGACTGGAATATGGGCAATTCTCTGTTGCATTTCAACCCTCTTCACGATTTTGACTTTCATTATTGACATGAGAAGATTTCGATACCCAGAAAGGCCGATTATTTTCCTCTCGGGTTGTTACTTCATGATTTCTCTTTCTTTCATCATTGGCTTCGCTGCTGGAGACTCTTTGTCTTGCACAGAATCCAAAACTGGCTTTTCAGTCCTTGTCCAAGGAACTAAGCACGAGGGATGTACTGTGATATTTATGCTGCTTTATTTCTTCAGCATGGCTTCCTCGATCTGGTGGGTTATTCTAACGCTCACTTGGTTCCTGGCGGCTGGACTAAAATGGGGGCATGAAGCTATCGAAGCAAATGCTCAGTTTTTCCACCTCGCAGCCTGGGCGATTCCTGCGGTCAAAACAATTGCCATTTTATTGATGACAAAAGTTGATGGCGACGAACTAAGCGGCGTCTGTTTTGTTGGACTTTCAGATTTAAATGCACTGCGAGGATACGTTTTGGCCCCTTTGTTCGTTTACTTTTTTGTTGGGGCTACGTTTCTTCTGGCGGGATTTGTATCGCTTTTTCGAGTGAGATCCGTTTTAAAAGATGATTATAGCAAGAGGGAGAAAATCGAAAAACTAATGATTCGAATCGGAGTGTTCTCTATCCTATACACCCTTCCAGCAATCTCGGTAATCGGGTGTTTATTTTACGAGCAGGCAAATCGAGAAAAATGGCAACAATCTTGGTTTGAAGGTTGGAAGCACCAACAGGCCTGCATCGATGATATGAAAGACATAGACTGTCCCAAATACCCTATAGCTCATGACAAACCGGATTTCACCGTCTTTATGGTTAAATACTTAATGTTCTTGATCGTCGGAATAACATCAGGATTTTGGATTTGGTCAAGTAAAACCATTAACGTGTGGAAAAAGTTTTACTCCTCTGTAGTGCACAAAGTGTTGAACCACGGAACAAACACGCCAGTATGAAAACCGTCTGTAAAGTTACTAGCGCCATACAAGAGATGTAAGATTTATGTACTTGATGCCAAAAACAGCGCCGGTAAATTAAATTTACACCACATGATAAAGAGCTCCAAGATGGCATTTTGCTTTATCACTGCATGATGCCTTGCAAAGAACTCAATTTCCTAAGCTTTTCAGACCAAGAGTTCACGGTGGGAATTAATTTTCAAATCGCATGATTGCTAAGGGCCATCTTAAAAAGAACGTGTCTTGCCTCGAGTAACTTTACCGTGTGTTTAGCAGCAGGAGAGATAAAGTACGTGGATTGACAATGTACAGCAATTCGATCTGGTTGAAAAATGGCATGATGCATTCTGTTTACGGCTTTTTTGTAAAGAAGTGAAATTGTAAATTGCATGCTTAAGTGCTTACACTAGATGAGACATTTTACTTTGAAACAAAGGAACAAGTAAACTGATATCAAAGAACCGCACCTTCAAACGGATTGTAAATAGGTATAATAGAAGAAATAATTATTTCTTTCAATTTCTACTGTGATTTTGCGTTGTAAAGATCGCTTAATTTCTCAGTTGATAAGCTGACTCCATTAAGAAAATTAGAAGATGTAGATCCAATAATATCCAATACACTTTTGATTCTTCCCTTTCTTTAGCTTATCCAGATAACATCTCCATCTGTTGATGTAGTAGAATAATCCTCAATTTTGAATTTTCTAGAAAAGGAGATTTGTTACTGTTTGTTTGTGGGGCTGACATGTTCTTATCTATGACTTTTTCCTACAGTTAGTGATATTTGTTTCTTTTTGCTTTGTTTATTGACACTTGCATACCTAAGACTTAAAGCATGAGTGGTGTCTAGAGAGGAAGGGTGTTAACTTGAGTTCAGGATGTCAATTGAGAGGAATTCCATCAGTGGCCCATGTGTTTTTTTCCTAAGCCACTTATGGTAATCCAATCTGATTTGAGACTCTAACTTTTCATGTTCATAGACTTAATAGCTAATAGTAATTTTTTTCATCAGTAGAAAAAGAGAGAAAAATACATTTTTTGCTATACTCCAGACTGGACTAGCTGCTCTTATGTTATTACAGAAGTGTGTACTTAGCCTCTTAAGCAGGTTTCTTAAAGCGTTGTTTAGTTTCGTTTTTACAGTGTTGATTGTAGATGTATGGAAATATGCTTAGTTGAATATCCAGTTTGTTGAACAAAACATATGTCAGCCACTCTGACATTGATGTTACTTTGATTTTTTGACATGTTATGCTCTGATTAAGACTAATATTAAAGCTTTAGTTATATATATTTCACATCTGGTTTGTTTCTACAGGGTATTCCCTTGAGTATTCATGCGTCAATTATTGTGTGGTGCCAAAAAGACAATCTTTTCTGGATTTGCTATTTAACAATTTGAAAGCAATGCCCAATTTTTGGAAGAGAATATGGTGGTATAAACTTACTTCACATTTTGGTTTAATTTTTACAGAGCATTTCTTTAGCAGAAGTACATATCTCATTTCCGCATGGCAGTGTTATTTTCTGTAATTATTATGTAACAAATTATTGATATTGATGTTTTAAATAACATAAATAGTATAACCTCTTAATAGACCACTTAAAGATGATTTCCAGTTGTACTGCCCATTCTCCAGAGTTTGTGTTTTTTGTTTCATTTAAGCATCACAATATGTAAACATTTTGTAACTGCTTACATGAAGTGAATTCAAAATTTCAAAACAACTGCCATCATGGATGTGAAGCCAGGGCTCAAAATAACGACCGGTCACCGGACAATGTCCGGCCAAGATGGCTATTTGCCGGACAAAATTTGGGTTTGGCGGCCATTTTGACCGGTCATGAACGCAGAAAAAAATTATTTGCTTTATTTCTGTAAAATGTAAACAGTTAAATCAAAAAATATCTCAGCAGCTTGTAGTTGTAAAATAGGTAGCGGATTTTTCAAGTTTTTTCAAATACGGAAAAAATCCTAAAGTGTGGACAGGGCCTTAGTGGTCTTTAAAAACTGAAAGTGTTTACAACCAAAATCACATCCAACGTACATGTAAGTCGTAAATTAAATATAAAACTATGTGCAAAGTAACTACGGTTAAATGAGCATTTCTAATAAAATAATAAAGCGAGTTTTGATTGTTTTTATCACTGGCAGCCGTGCATTTCAAGATTCATGTTGAGTAAAATGCAGTCTGAGCCCACTGCCTGTGGAAATGCAAATTACAAACATATTTAAGTGATACTTTTAGCGATTAAAACATTTATGCTCTTCAACACTATCTTTTAAGCATATGAGGTGATATTTTTGGCTTAATGGTGAAATTTTTCAAAATAAATATTTTCAATATTTTGACCGGTCAAAAAATGAGACTTGACTGAGCTAAAATTGGTTTTGCCGGTCAACACGACCGGCCAACATTCAAAAATTATTGCAAGTGAAGTATGATCCTCGCAGTAAATTTTCCAATTTAAGTAACGGCCCATGTAAGAAGGAAAGCACACACGGCAAGGAATGCAGAAAGGTGCTAACTTTTGCAGAACATTGCTATTGTTATATCATACTTCTGATTGGCTCAATCAGCAAAATCTACTAAAACTTCAGGTAGCTGGATCTTTATTCATCTTTAATTTTTCAACTATTTTCCTTTCGACAAAATCTCTTCCGAGTCTCAATACCACAGTAATCCTATGTGGGGAACATTGGAAAATTGGAGGCTTTTATTGTCTTTGTTTACGACTGTTGTGATTGGTTAAAATGTTTTCACACAAAGGAAACTACCTTTCAAAATAGAGTTTAAATACATTTTATTTCATAAACCTGCTTTCCGTCGATTGATTAATTCTTCGTCTAAAAACACAACCGTTTCCATGTGGGGAAAGTGTATTGCCGCAGAACAATAGAAAATGCTATAGTTCTTATCTGGACCATTACTTAAGCAATTGGAAAGAAGAAGCCTGAAAAAAAAATCAGGGCTTCAACGGGATTCGAACCCATGACCTCCGCGATACCGGTGCGATGCTCTACCAACTGAGCTATGAAGCCACACATTGGGAGCAATGTCAATTTAGCGAGTTCATATCTCCCGTAAGGAGTGAAATGATCATTTCACTCAAAATTTGTTTACCATAACCTTTGGCTAGATGTCTTGAGAAAGAAACATTTTACTGTGCCTGTTGAATTTTTTCAATAACACATGAACTTTGTGATATGCTGCCCAGTTTAGGATCTCTTCATTTACTCAATCAACTGTTTTGTGTTTTACTACCTAACTGGACCTCCAAGGAAACAGGTTATGGAGGATGGGGTCCAACTAACCTGCTTATAACCAATCTTATATCTCAGTACGTGCACTGCGATTGGTCAATTTAGAGGGCCATATTCTATTGTATGTCTCACTAAAGTTTCAAGCTGTTTTTATTGCCAAAATGCTTTGCTATTTATCACCAAGTGTTTTTCCCTTTTATTGCAAGTAAAAGTTTACAACTCTCTTTTACTTTTGAAATTGTGTCCAGGGCCGTACATAGCTGGGGGCAGGGGGGGGGGCAGTTGCCCCTGCCAGGAAAACTAATTTTTTTTTCTAACATAGTGTTTGATTTTGTTGGGCTGTATACGGGAGATCCCTGTGAAGGTTTGTGGAGTTTGCCCCTGCAGACAAAAAATCCTAGGTACGGCCCTGGTGTCTTAAAACGTGCTAACATTAACTCAAGAGTCACTTAGCTTTAAATTTTTGACACACAACTCACTTTCGAGGTGTGTCAAAAATTTAAAGCTGTTTTGTGAGAATAGAAATCGTTCCTGCATCCATCAGACACAGTTGAGATATAGAATATCTTACAAACCTCATCCTCTTGGTCTGTACTGCAAGCTACAGATCACTTCGTGCTCGGGCCGGAAAGGGGGAAAAACTTTGTCAGTAACTTACAGTACAGCCCTCAAAATCAGTTAGTAAAAGGTATATATATTGACAAATTTTGTAGTCTTAGTCAAGAGAGTATCATTGTTTATTAATTGGCTGAGCATGCACTTTGAAGTTTTCTGATTGCTCCTTGAATTGCATTTCACTCACCCTGTGAGTAGTGAGCCAAGTTACTTTTAGTGCTTGTGAGCTTGCATCTAATGCATGTTTTAATCTGTTTTTGTGTGTGCTTATGAGTAACATATTAAAAAAAATTCAGTTAAAAGAAACTGAAAAATAAACTCTTTCAAAACCTCAAAGAAGTTCCTTTTAAGACACCTTTGATAATTGCATGGTTTTGATTGGGTTTTATTTCTAATTCTTAATAGTCACATTTGCTGAAGGATTTTTGGAGGTGTTTTATTTTAGATTTATAGCCTTAGGCAATAAGCCAGGTTTCAAACAGAGTACTAGTGTAAATTTATGTGCTGGACGTAAGCATTCAGAATTCTTTTTGAAATGTTATTCAGAGACTGGGATTATCAAAACAGCAAAGTTGCTTATTTCTTTGTGGAGTCTAGGCATGCATTCTCAGAAAATTAACAACAATATAGTACAACAATATAGTTTCTTTGAAGTTTCTCTGATTCAGAGTGACAAAGTGAACTAGTTTTAATCATTTGAGGTGAAAATTTGTACTTTGGTGACAATTTTTGAATTCTTTGAAGCTTACCTTGTGCCCGGAGGGGGGGGGGGTACACCCTATAATGGCCTATACGGGTAGGCTCCGCTTGAAAGGGGTACCTTTTTCACGCTTTAGGTACATAAAAGGACAGGGATTTCACAAGATGAGGTATATAAAAGGGTAGGGAAATCGGTCATTTAGGTATTTACAAGGGCCTTTAATTATAATATTTCGAATAGACGCCCCTTATGGCTTTGTCAGTATATTTATTAAGCACTACACGAAAATGAGAACAAGACTTCCTAAAGTAGGTATCTAAAAGGGGTACCTTTTTTTCAATCAAAGGAATATAAAAGGGGTACCTATTCTGCCAAAATGGTATATAAAAGGGTAAGGGGTTGGACCTCGGGGCAGAGCCTCCCCTTATTAAACTTTGTTAAGTACCCCCCCGGGATCTTGTGCCCCTGCAAAAAATGGTTTGTTCAAAATATGAACGTGTGCAAAGTCATAATTTGTTTCAGTGCAATGTCACGTTGCTGTGACTTTGTCCTGGTCTTGTTAAGTTTGAATGTTCACCTGTACTACAGAGTGAAATGGGATACCAGCAGTTTAATAGCATGTCTTGGGTTGTTGCTCAAAGTATTATTTCCTTGTTTTGAAACTAACTGAACATCGCTTCTATTGTGGAAGTGGTGGGGAAGAACATTAGCCTGGCCGGAACACTCGAGGGGATCTCCCCTTGCGCTCGCGAGCCGACTGGGAACGAATTAGAAGAAAAACATGGCGGCGGAACTGTCGAGGGTTCGTCCGGAGCATAAGTTTGACGAGGGTGCCCTTCAGGATTATCTCATGCGAAACTTGCCAGGTTTTCCCAGAAATCATACAGAGTGGACTGTTCTACAGTACAGGTTTGTGTTATTTCATGTAACTGGAGCATCAGTGCTTAAATGTGAAGCATCGATCTCCCATGCCAGTGTTTGGGAGATGTCGATCACTGATCATCCCCGAAAAACACTGGGCTGCACGTGACATAAACAATCAGTGCAAAACATAGATTGCGAACTACAGACTGCAAATTGCAGAGCGGAAAAAATACAGACTAAAGAAAGCAGACTTTATCGAGAGCTAACTGTAAACTGGGTAACCCGATCTTCAGGCTAACCGGAGCATTATTCAGTCTTAAAATAACCAAAGTGCGCACTTTCACTCTTGAACTTAGCCTGGGTCCCGGGAGAGGCTCTCCCATAAAAAATGGCGCGGGTGTTTGTTTTAGCTTTCAGGGGTTAAAAAAGGTTGTTTTATCACCTCTTAGGGTGTTTAGCCTCAAGAGGTCAACAGTGCACAGGAGCTACCTTTTAGGGTATTATATTGGGCAAAAAACACGAGATAAATCTTCTTGTATTATGTATGAATTGGTAACTCTTAAAGGAGAAAAAATTTCAAGTCACACCCACAAAACAGGATCTTGGTACTTCTTTGGGGTTCTTTTAAAATTCCACCGACGAGTTCCCCAGTCCTTTTTATACATAAATGGTCCCCACCCCGGGACTTGAGTAATGCCCAGATTAGCCTGTTTGCATTTAGTTCTCAATATTGGCAATGGTGACATGATGTTATATGTTCAAAAAGTCTCCACTCAGCATTTTGTACCTGTGGTCTCTGTCACGGGAGGGGTACTCATATAATACTTGAGTGGCACCCAAACCGTGGAACAATCTCCCTTGCAATATCCGTAATGCCAGTAATTTTGATCATTTTAAGCGCCTGCTCAAAACCCAGGCCCGTAGGGAGGGGGGGTGCGATGGGTGCGCCCGCACCCCCCCCGCAGACTGCTGAGGTCCACTTTTTTGTTAAAAAAATAAATAGTAAAAAAAAAATAATAGTGTTGTGCTGTTTGTTCTGTTCTAATTCACTGATTGCGTAGTAAAAATTAAATAAATATACCAAAAAAGATTCCATATTTGATCAGTAGCCCGGGACGGAGATTTTAACAATATTTAGTCAATAGATGACTATTTCAATTTTTATTTCGGCCATGTCTAGACATGTCTCAGAAAAAATTGTTTCCCGGTTGCATGTTACATGCAGCACAAAAGAATTGTTTAGCCGTTGTACGGAAAACTACTCAGCGACACTGCGGCCACAATCTTTCTCAGTTTTGCGACAGTTTTTTTGTTATTTTTAAATAGTGACATTGGCATTGTTCTCTACATTGTAAAATACATACGTAAAGCATTCTCTTTGCCAAAAAAAATCAATTTTGAAGTTCAAAATTTGACAAATATCCACGTTTTTAGGTTCGCTTTTAGTGACCTATATTGCTATCATACTGACCTTCAAAACGCACGAAATGCAGTCTCAGACAACTTAATTTTCAAAATTTCCCGGGGGGGGCATGCCCCCGGACCCCCCTAGTAAATAGCGCCTCCGGCGCTCATTGGTCCGTATAATCAACTGCTCGCACCCACCCGTAAAAAATCCTGGCTACGGGGCTGAAACCCATCTGTTGAGAGAGGCGGATAGTCACTACAGCTAGTATTTTTACATGATTGTAATTATAACTTTGTTATTAGTTTGATTATATATTACCAGAGCTAGTTTTTCATTTAGAATCAAGCTCAACAAAATAATGTCGTCACTTTCAAGAAATTACCTTTCAAGGGCAAGAGATATTGGTGTCAAGCTCAAGAGATCAATTCCATTGCTTTCAACGAAAAATTTATCTCATTTTCACGCTTGTTTCATATCAACCCCAAATTCCCTATCACTTTTCAATGACTTGACCTTTCAAGGCCAAGCTGGAAATGTTGTCAACAACAACGCCAAGCACTGTCAACAAAGTAGTTAACCCATAATGGGAAAGGGACCAAGTAGTGTTAGGAGGGCCACTGGTTTGTTAGTATTTTTATACTATTTTAGTGCAACCCTCATTAAATAAAGCCTTAACTTACTTACTTACTAATGCTTAAAGTGCCATTATGATCAAATTTTTACCTCTTGATTTTTTAGGTGTATCACATAGAATTCTATGAAAGAATGAAAACACCGTTTACTGTTTGCAAATACGTCTATTAGTTCTGGAGATATTTAAGTTTCAAAAATGAGTGAAATATGCGAATGCGATGACTGATGATGTCATACACTCAGCCCAATATTAGATTAAATATGTAAATAGAGCTATCTTGACCAATTTGCAGTGCAGACCATTGAAACTTGGTAGGCTAATAGTTCTACAGAAAACGCACCTACGGCTATAAAACATTTTGTTCCCATTGCAACTCACTCTTTTCCAGTCCCCACCCACTTGATTTCATATGTAAGCGATTTTCAGCTTGAAAAATTTTAAATAAGGCCACAGACTCAAGCTAACATGTTGCATATGCATGTTGGATCATGTATTTGAGGGACCATTTGCAAATATGAAAATAAACGCAAAAGATGGCCAGAAATGCCTTTAATATCAGGGAGGTCTGGAACCCAGTATGTTGCCATGGTAACAAAATTGTTAAACTCAAATTGTGGAGTTCATTTAGCAGAATGTTACTGCAAAGAATCAAATATTTCAGATACCAATTGGCTGAGATATCTTTTTTCATCATATTTGATCAAAATTTGGTTGTGTATGGCATCATTGCTTGGCTAATTTGCATATTTTAAAAACTTGAATGTCTCTGGAACAAAAAGAGATATTTGAAAATACTAAACAGCATTTTTGTTCTCGTGCAGGCTACTTGTTTATAGATCAGTGGCAAGATCCAGGGGTACAAATGGAAAGCATCAACAAAATTAACAATATATTCAAAACGAAAAGCAGACAATGAACCAAACTTTCCAAAAAGATTGCTTAACAAATAAGTATTTTTTGTATCTAAATGTTTATGGAAGAGGAAACAGTGTGTAATTTTAATTTTTTTTTTGTGTGGAATAAGCGCCATTTTGCAATCTAACTCGTAACAAAAATACCAAGATGTGTTCCAACTTTAGTCCACCAGTTCACCAAAATCAACCGCACACATCATTTGTTGTTGTACAAATCTTTAATTATATCCAACTTAGATGTCTTGCTACGAACAATACTTATAACACTTCTCAATACAATAAAATGAAGAAATTTACACAAAGATGTCTCTTGTAACGCTGTTTATATTAATGGTTAAGAAAAAAACTTCTCATGATAAAATACTATCATTGAAATGGCCTTTTGCGCTGAAAAAAAACTTATTACTTCTCTTACCATACAGTTTATGTGTGAGTAAATTCAGCTTGATTGCTTGAGCTGCTCTAGAGATAAATGAAAAAATGTTTGACCCCGAACACATTGTTACAAGCTCCATTTCCTCCATTTCCTCCAAAATAAACCCTACTTGTTCAGTTTTTTTTGTTCTCCCCGAGAAACGAAATGTCCTCGAGACGTGAAACAGTGTGCGGACAATCCTCATAAGATTACCAGATGGCTGCAAAATCTGTTGCTTCTTTCTCTGCTTTAAGCGGACAATATTCCCATTTTTCTCGAACCCCGAACATAATTGCTTGATCCGCCATTGTGTAAAGCGAACCAAACAACAAGAGAGTAGTGCAACATTGAATGCTGGAGGAAAATGTCCGCTCAATTTGATGCAAGAAAGCCTCCATTTTATCAAAACACGTTTAAAACGTTTCTGAACATTTTTTTTTTTTTTGGGGGGGGGGGGGGTGGTACTTACATAAAATCCAGGGGCCAAAACAATAGATTCAACAGATGTGGATTTCTGAGAAACGTGACTTGTTGTGTGACAGGCAACGGATAAATATTCAGTGGCCATGTGGAGAAACAGTATTAAAGAAAGAAAAGAAGAATGCTAACAAGAGGAAATACTACTGATTGAAATAATCAAGAAAAGCTTGCTGAAAAGGCCAGAGAACGAATGAAGCAGCTACGTGAAAAGCATGTGCTGATTAGAAGACAAAGGAAAGAATGGTACAAACTCTTGCCTGCTCAGCATGAGGAAATCATGTCTGTTTTTTAGTGCTTGTAGTGTTATTTTATTTGTGCTGCAGTATTTTAGTAGCTTTTGAAATGTTTTGAGATGATTTGATTTCTTAAAATGACGTTGTAAAGCGAAAATGGACAATGACCATGCCCGAAGTGCATTATGGGTAACATATATATATATATATATTTTTTTTTTGAGTTTTTCCCAATATTTTTCACTAAAATAAATTGAAATTATATCCTGAGCATTCCTGACATTAAAAGAGACTATTTCGCATCAAATAAACTTAAATTTTAAAAATTCCTTATTTTAGCCTATGTTACGCCTTTGTACCCCTGGATCTTGCCACTGGTCTATGTTTTAAAATGGCCTTGATAGAAAAGATATGATTTTCATCATAGTGGCACTAAGTCGATTGATGCTTCGTATACTATTCATGAAGTATTTACCGATATTTACTCGGGCTTCAAATAATGCATCTATTAATGCTAAGCCCGAGGGGGGGACCCCGGGCATATGTGGGGCATTTGACCTGTATTGCCTTCCCCACTCTCGAGAATTTGACTAAGAATCTGGGTCCCAGGAAGGAGACGTTTGCTTTCTTTGCATGGAGGAATGGGACCAAGTCACATTGTCTTACAATGTACAAAAATCATGTCTTGCGGCTGTAGCTTGAAATGTTTTTCACCAGAGGTACCAGTATTGAGACAAAATTTAAAAATAAAAGTTGATTTTCAAATATCCCCTGACCTGTTTCTTTTCTAAGGTACCGCAAAAGCTCCCACTATGTAGTTTTGGAAGCTGAACACACTAAGCTAAGAGGTACTAAAACAGCTTTCTAAAACACCTGAAAGGGTCTTAAAAAGTATGATGAGCACTCCCATCCTTTTGTATGTGGGAGTCTTCCCCATCCGCTGGGTAATCAAGACGGCTTAAAGTAATCTGGGTTAACACACTGAAAATTTGTTTTATTTTTTGAGTCTGAGTTTTTGGGACACCCGGGCTCAGTCGCTCTTCATGAACAACGTAATGTGTTTAGTGAAGAAAGTTTTGGAAAGAATCAGAGATGTCGATCATTTCAGCAGCAAAATAAACAAAGTTCATGCTCGTTCTCACGTGGTAAAAAATGAGCCATATATACAAGTTCAAACTATGACAACACTCGAAGATGAGGCAAACAACAAGCAATTGGATGAAGTAAAAGATGACACTCAACGTAGCAACTTGAATAGTAATTTAGTGTAAAGCTTGTGTTAAATTATCCTGATTCTTTTATTTGAAGCACGAGTAAATAATATTGGTAAATACTTCATGAACAGTATACAAAGTATCAATCGACATAAGCATTATGGTTTAGCTACTTTGTTGAAATTGCTTGGCATGGTTGTTGACAACATTTGCGGCTTGACCTTGAAAGGTCAAGTTGTTGAAACATGATAGGGAATTTGGGGTTGATATGAAATGAAGGGTGAAATTGAGACAAATTTTTCATTGAAAGTAACAGAAGTGATCTCTTGAGCTTGACTCAAATATCTCTTGCCCTTGCAAGGTACTTTATTGAAAGTGACGACGTAATTTTGTTGAGCTTGATTCTAAATGTCTTGACCTTGAGAGAAAATTGGTTGAACATGAATTGATTTTGTTGAGCTTGATTGAATTGTTGAATTTGAGGCCAATTTTATTTCTTGAATTTTGCACCATTTGGCTTTCCATACATAACAATATCATCTAAAGATTTATCAAGCACTCCCCTAGGGGTGCTGTAGTCTACATTCAAAATTAAAAGTAAAAGATGAAAGTGGCGAAATTGTGTCATTCTGTGAAATTTATTGGCTTATAGGGATTGTATGCTTTCTTCATGCAGATGTGCTCTTGCTTGAATTAAGCCTGGCTAGAAATTGAACAATGTCTTGCCTGAGTGATGATCTGACCAGTTATACTTTCTTCTCGCTGTCATGTTAATTGGTTTTATTTGATCATATTGAAATAAGTTGCCTTGTTCTTGTTCACTATCAACATCTACCACATTGTATATTTGAGGAGGTTTGATCTAAAAATGATATGAACAAGAACTGTTAACAATTTGTATATTGAAATCTGAAATTAATGGAATGCCCCCCTTAAATAATTTTCAAGTTGTCCATTTCCTCTTGGATGCAAAAGTTAGTTCCAAAGAAACCATTAGTCAAGACAGTCATGCGCAGTGAGTACAATGTATAATAATAACCATTATTATTAGTTCAGATTACCTTTCTTAAGTTGCTGGAATCTTTTACAAAGTGAGTGAGAGGTTCCAAGAAATTTGTTTGTCAAATAAATATTTGAAAAAAAAACTGTTCTCATACTCGAACTCACAAGAGGTCATTTTGCAACAGGAAGTAATTTAGCTTAAAGTATCAGTGTCATTCTTTTTGTTAATTTATTTGTAAGAAAGAAAGACAAATGAAACTGACTAGATTTTATATTTTCATGACGTTTCGAAGTCATCGTAACTCCATTATCAAGTGATAAATAATTACAAGTGCTAGAGTTTAAGTGGATGGAAAGCATAATTTGCATACTGGGTGTTGTAAAGAATGTTATACAAATAACTTTGCCTTGATCGAGTCGCTTTGGACATTAAGAGAGGGTGACAATTCCCTAATGTATAGCATTTCATAAATTAAACAGTCCTGTTTAGTCTTACATTTTCGTAAGACTGAAAAGTGCTGATTGCTATTATCAGGCAAACAATCGTGTTTACCATTGAAATGTTTCTTGATGCTAGACAAATTAAATATATGTTCCTCAAAACGTTCATGTAGGTACCTCGTAAAACCCGGAACCCGTTAGCCATATTCTTCGATCAAGCGAGCGAGTTCAATATTCAAATAACCAGTCCATTAATGCAATCTTGAGGGGTACGCTTCACTTAGTTTGACTGTAATCGATTTGTTTTGGAAAAGACATCTCTAACACAGACAACACTGAACTCGACCGCAGTTAACATTGCGCGCTGTGGGAGGCGCGGTGGCCTCATGGTTAGTGCGCTTGTCTCCGGATCGAGCGGTCCGGGTTCGAGCCCTGGCCGGGGACATTGTGTTGTGTTCTTGGGCAAGGCACTTTACTCTCACATTGCCTCTCTCCACCCAGGTGTATAAATGGGTACCAGCGAATTTAATGCTGGGGGGTAACCCTGCGATGGACTAGCATCCCATCCAGGGGAGTAGAAATACTCCTAGTCGCTTAATGCTAAGGAAACCGGGATAAGCTCCGGCCTGATGGGCCACTTGGCTCGTGTACAGACTTTACCTTTTTTTTACCTTTTTGTTAAGTACTGATGAAAACATTTTTTTCCATCAAGTCACAAATCACATTACCTGTAATTTTGTCTTTCAGTTAGTTTTCGTGTATCAAACACTAATTTTTGTCCTCACCACCTGTCATTTGCATAAGCCCTTTGCCACCTGTCTAATAATCCTACATGACTTTGTTGTAGTTCTCCACAAGTCGAGTAATTAGTAATTGATTTTCCATTAAGTAGTGATGTCAAATGTTGAAGGAAATTATTTAAAGTAGCAATTGCAGAAGTGTTTATTGATGGCTAGCTCTCCTTCTGCAGGTCAGGTCAGTCTAATCCAACATTTTACTTGGTGAAAAATGGAAAAGAGTTTGTTCTCAGAAAAAAACCACCAGGCAAATTGTTGAGAGGAGCCCATCAGGTAAATATAATTACCAAGTGTCAGACAGTCTCAATTGTATGTGAGCCTTGCAAGAATTAGATTTGATTGATATACTGAGGAGGAAAAAGCCTAGTGAAAACTATTTACTTATGAATCAAAACCACTAAGAAAGAAATCGAGAATTGACTACTTCTTAATTGCAAACTCAATGTCTCATCTGGTTTCTCATGTTAATATTGGAGTTTCAATTGCCCCAGATCACAGAGCGGTAAGGTTAAATGTGGATTTGACATCCAACAAACGAGGGCCTGGTCTGTGGAAATTCAACAACTCTCTGTTACTTGATGATGAATTCGTCTGCTTGCTCGAGACAAATTATTTGGCCATAAGTAAAAAATTTTGTAAACTGGATGATAAACAGCTAAAATGGGAAATGATCAAGATGGAATTGAGGGGCTTAATAATTCAATACGAAAACGCAAGGCCCGAAAGTCTAGACAATACCTAGAAAGTTTAGAACAACAGCTTGCCGAAACGGAAGCGTTTATCAACAACAGTAACGAGGACGACAGTAACTTAGAAACTAAATTAATGCTGCAGGAGCAGCTAAAAAAAGAATTACAATATCTCTACGAAAAGAACTTTTAGTAGTATTTTGTCTGTCTTCGTATTTCCTTCTTTTTTTTTCTCTCTCTCTCTCAAGCTTTTGCTGCGGTCTTTTAGCATAACTATTGTGCGTTATTGAATAGGTGTTAGTCTTTATTCTGAAGAATACTATGAAACTCGTCAAAATCTTATCATTGAATGTAAGGGGGTTGCGTAACCACGTCAAGCGAAGGGCATTGTTCTTGTATCTTAAGAATCAAAAAGCAGATTTCTATTGTCTTCAGGAAACTTTTTCGTTAAAGGAAGATGAAGTCCCTTGGGCTTCAGAATGGGGTGGGAAAATACTTTTCTCACACGGTACAAAACATTCCAGAGGTACTGGCATATTGCAGAGACCAAACTCCTTGTTATCCATTGAATGTCTGTCTACTGATCCAAACGGTAGATTTATTATCGCAAAGGTTAAATTAGGTGACAAAGATTTTTTTCTAGCTTCCGTTTATGCTCCATGTGACTCCCAAAAACAATCTTTGTTTATACAAAATTTATGTACAGATATTGTCTCTAAGACCAATACGTCCAGAATTATAATCGCAGGTGACTGGAATACTACTCTTCACTCAATAGATAAACGTGGAGGGCGTCCATGGCAAGAGACAAGCTACAGGAATTCCCTTCTTAGTTTTATGGGTGAATTAGGTCTTGTTGATGTTTATCGAGTCTTGCACCCCAAAAGAAAGGCATTTACTTATGAATCTAAAACTCTGAGGCTTAAATCTAGAATTGACTTTTTTCTCATTGCACAGTCCTTGAACCTAAACATAAGAACAGCTGAAATACGCTCTTCAATTGCTCCAGATCACAAGGCCATTCACTTGAGTGTAGAAATCAATGACGAATTTCATCGCGGCCCAGGGACGTGGAAATTCAATAACCAATTATTAGAAGATGAAAACTTTGTCCAGCAAATCACAGAATGCTTACCGAGAATCTTGGCAAAATATCAAGAAGTTGAGAGCCATCAACTTTTATGGGAACTTATTAAGATGGAGTTTCGCGCTGAAACCATAACTTACACGAAAGCTAAACGCCGTGAACTTAAAAATAGGGAAACTTATCTTCAGGAAAAACTCGATGCCCTTGATAATGAAATATGCCATGGGCATGACCATTTCAACCAATCACTGCTAGATGAATACGAAAGCATCAAGACAGAACTCCAATATATTTACGAAAAGAAAGGCAAAGAAGCCATGTTCCGCTCAAAAGCCCGCTGGATTGAGAAAGGTGAGAAACCCACCAATTATTTTTTTAATTTAGAAAAACGAAACTTTGAGGAAAAGGTTATTGCACAGTTAAAACTTGAGAATGGCGAAATTACTTCAGACATGAAACAAATCAATCAAGAAATAGAATCATTTTACAGCAATTTACTAGAAACAAAATTATCCGACTCTCTCTCCACGAATTTCAGTGAGAACTTTTTCGCCTTTGTTGAGAACCTACACATTCCCAAACTCTCTTTTAAAGAATCAATGTCTCTTGAATCCGATCTGACACTTGCTGAGATAAATAATGTTTTGAAATCTTTTCAGAACAACAAATCCCCTGGAGAGGATGGCTTTTCCAAAGAATTTTATGAAACATTCTTTGACCTAATCGGTATACATCTCCTGAATTCTTATAATGAAGCTTTTACCAAAGGACAATTGTCAATATCTCAGAGGCGTGGCGTTATTTGTTTGATACCAAAAGATGACTCCTACCTTATTGAGCTGTCTAATTGGCGACCGCTAACTCTCTTAAACGTGGATTATAAAATTTTGGCAAAAGCAATTGGCCAAAGAATTGAGTCAACACTATGTTCGCTTATACACTCTGATCAAACAGGCTTCATTAAGGGTAGATTAATTGGCCAAAATGTTCGGCTTTTAAATGATATTATGGAATATACAGAAGCTAAAAATCTCCCAGGCATCCTACTTTTCATTGATTTTCGTAAGGCTTTCGACACCATTGAATGGAATTTTATCCACAAGTGTATTGAATTATACAACTTTGGTCCAAATATTAGAAAGTGGATATCCATTCTCTACAACAATGTCGAAAGTGGCGTGATGAATGCGGGTTTCATGACCAATTATTTCAAAGTCTCTCGAGGCGTCCGTCAAGGGTGTCCCCTGAGTCCTCTATTGTTTGTGTTATCGGTTGAAATGCTAGCTCTCAAAATACGCCAAAACCAACTTTGCCGGGGCATCAAACTCCCAAATGAACAGAATGCCAAGATCTCACAGTTTGCTGATGATACAACTCTGATTCTTGAAGATACCACGTCGCTAAGAAATGCCATGAATATAATTAATTCATTTGGAGTATTGTCCGGTTTGCAATTAAATAAAAAGAAAACAAAAGCCTTGTGGATTGGTGCTTCGAGCAAAAACAAGACAGAGCCTTTAAAATTCCAGTGTCCAAAAGATCCCATTAAATTTCTTGGGACTTACCTTTCCCATGATGCAGTTGCCAACAATAACAATAATTTTTATATCAAGATAAGGAAAATGGAAACAAAGTTCAATATATGGCGGTCGCGGGATCTGACGCTCTTTGGAAGAACTATGCTTGCAAAATCTCTAGGTTTGTCTCAGTTAATTTATACTGCCTCCATGCTTTCTGTTCCAGAAACAGTAATACAACAAACCCAAAGTAAACTATTTGCCTTTTTATGGAAGAACAAGAGAGATAAGATCAAGCGTCAGGTTTTGTTTCGTCCCTTATCTAAAGGTGGGCTAAGCTTCCCCTGCTTCAGGACTGTTATAAAAGCACTACGTCTCAGTTGGATTAGTAGACTCTTAAATAACACCCATGATACCTGGACGGCAATCCCTAACTACTACTTCGATAAACATGGCGGATTCCTTTTCCTTCTAAACTGTAATTACAGTGCCGGGAAACTAGACCAAAAAATCCCCCTCTTTTATCGAGAACTCCTTGATTACTTTCAACAACTGCGCGTCAATTACGAAGATCCACTGAAACGCGAATTCATCTTGTGGAACAACAGAGACATTAATATTGAAAACAAATCGGTCTTTTGGAAGGCCTGGAGGGATAAAAATGTTCTTTTTGTGCAAGACTTGTTGAACAATCAAGGTAACTATCTTTCTCCTCAAGAATTCAGGGATAAATATAAAATCAAAGTCAACTTTCTACAATACTACCAAATCACCTCAGCTATTCCCGCTTATCTCAAAAGTTGCGCTTCAGCCCATACGGACCTTGGGGATCTGAATTCAATTTTCGAAAACTTCGATTTCCAACTATCAAAAGACATCACTCTCAATTTAAAGAAAACATCCTGCAAGCAGTTTTATAAACTTTTTGTAGAGGAAATAAATACAGAACCTACTGCGATTAAATCATGGCGAAAAAAAAATTGCTCTGAAGTTGATGATAATTGGGTGAACTGCATCCAAAATAATTACAAAATTACTCGGGATAATAAGTTAAGACAATTTTATTTCAAGCTGTTGCACAGAATACTAGTCACTAATAAAGAACTTAAACGATTTGGGATAACTGATTGTGACAAATGTGTTATGTGCGGCGAAAATGACTCTATTGAACATACATTCTTTGAATGTCAATCCTTCTTGAAATTGAGTGACGAGTCTCTTCAGTGGTTCAATAGCGTACACAAAATTAATGTCAGCCTCACCTCGCTACAATACTTTCTGAATTTACCAAGATCAATCGCCAATCTTTCCGATAAACAGACAAAGGATTTGTGTCTTCTTCTGTTATATGCAAAGCAGTACCATTACGCTTGCAAAACAATGCGAAAGAAACAAGACTCTTCTGAATTGGTATCCAAATTTATAATCCAGCTTGAAATAGAAACATAACTTGACGTGATTATGTTGCCCTTGCCCCAGCTACAAACACTTGTATATTATTTATTGTTAAGAATCAGTTGAAACACCTATCTTTTTTTTTGTGTATTATTATTTTTTAATTTGTTGTAAAATAAAATCTAGGGTTTTGAGCAAAAAAAAAAATAAAAAACAAAAAAAAACAAAACAAAAAAAAAAAAATCTCTACGAAAAGAAAGGTGATGGCGCAATGTTTCGCTCTAAACTTCGATGGACTGAACAGGGAGAAAAACCAACAAGGTATTTTTTCAATGTGGAGGGAAAAAATTTAATCACAGGACTATTACGGAGCTGGAAACTAGCGACGGGGTTAAAATAACAGGCCACAAGCAGTTATTACAAGAAATCGAAAATCTTTATCAGAATTTATACCAGTCAGAATATGGTGGTTCACATGAACTCTTTGCAGACTTCATCCACTCCGTAAAACTTCCTTTGCTGAGTGAGGATGACAAAAAAAATTGGAAGGGGAATTAGAATTAGAATGCCGTCTGATTTTAAAAACCTTCAATTTGGGCAAATCACCAGGTGAAGACGGCTTTACAGTAGAGTTCTCTATAAAGTTCTTTGAGCTTCTAGCAAGCGACCTAGTTGAAAGTCTAAACACAGCATATTCGAGAGGGGAGCTGTCAATTTCACAGAGAAGGGGGGTTGTCACCCTTATTCCAAAGGCAGATTCTGATACTCTGAAGCTCACAAACTGGCGGCCAATAACCTTGTTAAATGTCGACTACACGATTGCATCTAAAGCAATAGCTGCACGAATTAAAAAGGTGCTTCCACAGCTAATACATACTGACCAAACAGGCTTTATGAAAGACAGATTTATTGGTCAGAATATATGTCTACTATGTGACCTCTTAGAACAGACCAAACTGGAAAATATACCAGGCATTCTCCTCCAGCTCGAATTTCGCAAAGCCTTTGACACAATCGAGTGGCCAATGATTCAACAAGTCCTGTCACTTTTCAACTTTGGTGTTTCTATTAAGCGTTGGATAGACACTTTCTACTGTAATGCAGAGAGTTCTGTTATTAATAATGGCTTCATTACTAGGCAGCTCAAGTTGTCGCGAGGAGTAAGGCAAGGTTGTCCACTATCACCCTATGTGTTTATTTTATCTGTGGAGATACTTGTGTCTAAAATACGGCAGGATAATTCGATTTGTGGCGTTTTTATCTTTCATAAGGAACTTAAAATTAGCCAATTCACGGATGACACCTGTCTCATCTGCAGCGACCTAATATCAGTCCAAAATGCTTTGCTCATACTAAACGAGTTCGGGATTTTATCTGGCTTAAAACCCCACGAATCTAAAACCAAAGCTCTTTGGTTAGGTCCATGGAAACAACGTACCGAAAGACCTCTCAACTTCATATGGACGAAAGAACCGCTTAAAGTCTTGGGGATTTATATCTCTTACGACAAGGCCGGAAAAGAGAGAAAAAATGTCAGCCAAAAAATTGAAACCCTTAATGCAAAGCTGGGTACCTGGAGATCGCGCCAACTTTCGGTCTTTGGGTGGTGTTTAATCGTTAAGTCTCTGGGGATTTCACAGATCATTCACTCTGCTGCCGTGCTAGACATTCACAAGGATTACATTGTAAAAATTAAATCTTCAATTTTTAAATTTATTTGGAAGGAAAAGCAGGACAAGATTAAAAGGGAAGTTCTATATCAAGATTATGAAAGAGGTGGTCTGCGTGTAACACACGTTAAAACTCTGTGTAAGGCTTTATGTTTAGCATGGATTCAAAGATTCCTAAAAAGTGACAGCTGGGAACTGGAAAATTGGAAAGTCATTCCGTGTTCCTTCTTTAAGAAATATGGGGGCTTATACTTCTTGCTTCACTGTAACTTTGATGAAAAATTTCTAAAGTCGATTGAAATGCCATCCTTCTACAAGCAAATTCTGAGTTTCTTTTTGGAACTGAAGAATATCTATGACATGAATGGAGATCAGGAATTATAATCATTTTTAACAACAAAGAAATACAAATAGGTAGTAAAACTGTGTTTTATCAGGATTGGTTTGACCAAGGAGTCTACTCAATTTGTGACTTTCTCAATTCTAGTGGAATGTACTTGAATTTTGCAGATTTTTGTCGGAAATTTTCAGTTAAGTCAAATTTTCTCACCTATTTTCAAATTCTGTCAGCTATTCCTAAACGACTGCTGGAAAAGGCAAGAGACTCTCTTGGCACCAATTCAGGAATTCTACTTTTCAGCTGTCACCGTTGCTGTTGATCGACCTATCCAAATTAACATGTAAAGATTACTATTTGCTTTTTTTGAACAGGAAAGAACCTTGCGCAACTGGCCCTAACAAGTAGCAACACGACCTTCCACAATTCACTTTCTCTTGGAGCACAATTTTTAAGCGGATAAAGTCTATTAGTAAGCAAAATAAATTAAAGGAATTTTTCTATAAACTTGCTCATTGAATTGTCACCACAAAGAAAGAATTACATTTATACGGAATTGAAGACAACAAGAGCTGCCATTACTGTGGGGATGACGACTCTTTACTACACTCTTTCTTAGATTGTCAAATTGCAGTCGACTTGTTCCGGAAAGTGCTATGTTGGTTTAATGAAAAGGAAAACTCTTCCATCACATTAAACTCAAAAGAAATACTCTTCGGAGCAGCTACTGATAACGATAAAAAAATTAAACAACTAAATTTCTGCCTCCTCTATGCCAAATTCTACTTTCATTTTCAGAAAATCAACCAACGTGCCTGTAATTGGGATGCTTTTGTCCGTAAACTAAATTTTATGTTGAAAATAGAAGGTTTCATTTAGTTTCCTCTACATCTCGCAATCACAACAAACAAACAAACAAACAAAATTTCCATCTCAGCAGTTAGGTAAATTAAATAGAATATATCCTGTAGAAATCAGTTGTAATTAAATAGCATCAGTATAAGTATTGTAGTTACCCGTAAGTGTTGTATGTAGCGTATTGTTGTTGGAAAAAGAAGAAAGGTATTGTAGGTTAGCGTAGGGTAAACATTGTATTGTAAGTAGTTTAGTGTAAATAGTGTGCTATAGGTAAATTCTTTGTAAGTATTGTATTAAAAGTAGTTAAATTGTAAAAAAAGAAAAAAAAATGTGAGCCTGCAAGTCGGAGCGGCGTGCCACGACCTGCGAGCCTATTTTTGTGAGCCACTATGTTTTTGTTCTGTTTTGTCTTTAGTTTTTAACTTAACATTAATGTTTCATTCAGTAAATGTTACACTTACAGAAGAAAAAAAAGTTTTTTACTTTCTTTCATGCATGAAATTCTGCACAAGTAGTTTTTGTGTCTGTATTAAATTTAATTTCATTGAACGCATTTTAAAGGCCTGTTTATAGTTTTAGATATGAATGAAATTTTGTCGCAATGAGTTTCCGTTGAAAATTTTCATGACAAAATGTTGACTAATATGTAAAATCGACTAACATCAAAATATAAACAGGGACACATTCAAGGGAGGCACATTTTAGGTGATTATCAAGGTGATATAAAATTATCAAGAACAAAAAGTGCACCTAACCCTGAAACATTTTTTTCACTTAAATAAATCTTTGCACATGTTGGAAACACACTGAGCCTTTTTAAACTAAACCTTGACTTTTTTGTAGGCTGTAAAAGTTACAAATTCTAGCCATCATATGTTCTCCCACCAAGCTAGTAAGGGGCATGGATCTATCCTTGGTTTGACGCCACAGACAGATTTGTAAGTCTTTGTAAACATGCATGCAAAGACGTTTGTGACATCAAAACAGGAATAGACCCATACCCCTTACTTGTGCAGTTGTGAAACATATGATGGCCAGATTATGTCACTTTTACAGCCTCTAAAAAGTCTAGATTTGGGTTAAAAGGAGGCAAAAAGGCACAATGCATTTGAAACAAGTACAAAGTGAAAAAATTATTTTACGTTTAGATGCACTTTAATCTACCCTGGTCCTAGAGGTTTTTCTTCAACTGAGTAAAGCGACTGTTAACCGGACATTACAATGTCATCAATCAACATCAGATCATTTCCGGACAAGAATGCTATTGTTGTCGGTATCAATGTAAAATATTTTTCCACTTAACAGTATTATAACGCGTGCGCATTGTCAGAACAGATCGTACCGGTAGGTCTAGTTTCTCTGTCTTGGATAACGTGATGAAAGAAAGATGTCACTGTGTCGCACAGGCATGAGGGATCCCGCTGGTATATATATATTGTTTAGGGATTTTTTTCTCTGTAAAAGTTCTATTAGTGCCTTAATGAAAATAAAATTAACCTCAAAAATATAAGTTCCACTTATTCATTATACAGTAATTGAAGAAATCTTTCCTATTTTATTTGCTATTAAAAAGAAACACCTTTCTATAGATGCAGTGACGACATTTTGCTATGGTAATTAACAGCTTAATGCTTGATGGCTTTTTGTTTAGTTTAAATGTAGAGATGCAACAACTCAGCTGAAAACTGGGTTTTGGACACATCAAGCATGATTTCTCTGATTTGAATGACTTGTCAAACAGTTTAAATTCCTGCAAAGCCAGATAGTGTGCATTTTATCACTTGTTCTAAACAGGGTCTTGAAATGGAGGCTGTTGTCCTATACAGCGTAGGGTTTTTAGCGTATTTTTGTCCTGAACAGGGTCAGGATTTCAAACCCTCGGCGGCACCCCTATACCCAAACTTGGGTCAAGTACCCCCCCCCCCCCCCGATCTATCTCTACCAGGGAAAGAGTTTATTTGCAAAGTACTGCAGTTCTCAGTTTATATAAATGTTCAAGATTCGTCTCTGTTCTACATTAATTTTGTTTCTGACAGTGCCTTCAAAGGAATTTGACTTCTGTACTCAAGGAGTGTTTTCCAGAGAATAGGAGTGTCAACGAATATCACAGCCTTGCTCACAGTCATAAATCGCAAAGATGTGTTTGCCATTCTTCCAACCAGACATAGAAAGTCAATTTATTATAATTCGGTTGATCCCTGATGTCGGCAAATACCTGTGCCTGACAGACTTTTCATACCCTCACCATGTCATATTGGTTGTGTACTCTGAAGTTTCTGGTGATCGACTCTCATATTCGTGAACTACAAAACCGTGGCATTTCAACGAAGATGGTGACGAGCACCATCTGCTCAAAGAAGCTTATGCTTTTCTATTCCGAAGTCCTAAGGCCCACTTACAACATGAAAAGTGGAGACACTTGCTTCATAATATGTATAACAGCAGAACCTTCATAATCGTTGCGGATGAAAACATCGCCAACACACACATTGACCCTGGCCAAATAGGTCAAAAGATACCACTTTTCACCACCCAAGTGGAAACATTAGTGGCTGATAAGCACATGATTGCTAAGCTTCCATTGGTCCCTTTTTGAATTATCAAATTGACACATTTGACAGCTGGCGTTTGCATGAAAGTGAGATTCAAGTCCAAGGTAACCAGAGGCTTTTCTTTCTTGCCGCTTTGCGACTCATGTTCGCCGCTTCGCGGCTCTCTCGCAGCTCTCTCATGGGGTGAAAAATCAAGAAAAACCTCTGGGACCAGGGAAACTTAAATCAAGTACCGCCACGAAAGATTCATAATTAATTCTTTGTCTCCCAGTTGTCAGTAGTTTTGTCTCTCAGGCTCTTAATTGTTTTTTAATAGTTCCTCTATTAAATCGAAGGACTGGACAACTGCTTATTTCGAGCATTCAAAAGTTTTGAGATAGAACCTATCTGCCTGGCCTGGTGAAAGTCAATCAGTACAATTTACTTCACTGAAAAAAATCACAAGCTATTTCAAACTATTTTTAATAAGTTTACCTCTGTACCAGACTTGTGGTGTGCACCTTGAGGCACACACTTACAACTCACTTGTACTTGATAAATCTTTGTTTAATTTTCTTCCAGTGTTGCAGTGCACCCTATTTTCTGTGTCCTCTTGATAAACACCTTTTCATCACTAATTAAAATAAACACCATTTACATCACTCGTGTCTCTGATTACGATGTCTATGAATTTTGTTATCCTAGCTATCAACTTGTGAAATGTCACACTGTCATGGCACTAAAAGTTTACCTCGCTTGCTTGGTGGTTCAAAAGCATGCTGCTCCAAAAAAAAGAGAGCAAAATTCACCATCACCTCACTTAACATGCTACAGTGCACCCACACCTGAAGACCGCAGGTGTTTTCCATTGTGCAGATGCAAAGATTCCTGAAATTTTGGTCGAAAGTCAAATGGAAAGGTTCATTTCGGTTTCTTCCAATCAAATACTTGGAAACACCTTTGGAAGTTGTCCATTTTTTTTGGTCTGACTCAGCCTGGACTGGTCCAACCAGAATTTGCCATTCCAGTTATGACAAACAGGCTGTAGCAAATTTGGAAAAGGAACAAAAAACGGTTAGAGTCTGATTCCTCTTGGTTTGCCCAGTTTCATCGGAAAATACATATCTTTCTAAGGTATCTATTACCATTTGGTTTGGCATAATTAAATCACATGGCATGTAATGAATACCATATTAGAGCATTATGCTCACAAAAAGAGACTTGTGAGTCATGGTTTGAGGCTTGGGCTCGCAGGCTCGTAAAATAGCCTCCCCCCCTCCCCTCAGCTGTTAGCAAGAGTTATTAATAGTTGTTTTCAGGGTTATTTTGGATTTGCATGCATGGAAGCAAACCAGTTTCCCTGGATTAAGGAAATATTACATGTTAATGAAAAGTTAATGAACTGAGACTGCAATGTTGATGCAGCTCACAGGACCAGTCATTTTCAATAAATTTTCAGAATATAAACTAATCAGCTCTAAGTGTGAATGGAATTACGTCCACATCCCATGGGCTGTTATCATGGAGTATATTTTATTATTTTACATACCAGCATGTACTGATTGGTAAAGACCATGGAAAATACAAATTAAAAAAGATTAATAAATATTCTTTGTGGTGACATGTTTCCGTGCACTTTTATGGTAAAACACATTTAATAGCAAACAATAGTATTACTGCAAGAATATGTAATTGGTTTTCTCAGCTTCATGTTTACATGTAGTGCTTATAAGAGCAACACATTCTCAATTTCTCTTTTGCCTTACAGCTTGGCAGAGAATTTAGAATACTGTCTGCCCTGCATAGTGTCTCATTTCCAGTACCCAAGCCTTATTTGTATTGTCAAGATGTTTCTGTCATTGGTACAGAATTCTACATCATGGAGCATGTCAAGGTAAAATATGAATCTTATTTAATTTGGTTGTACATACTAGTTCCACTAATTTAATATGAATGAAGTGGCATATGTTGCAGTCAGAGATAGGATATGATAAGATTTGTCAGAGATAGGATAACGCGTTAAAGAATGATGATAACATAATACACCAAGATAACAGACAAATGCGCAAACTCAGTGCGATAAGTTGAAATGGACCTTAATCAAACCTGATACAGCACTATGCCCCACTAGCTGTATCAACTCACCAACATAAAATGTGTCCATTCAAAAACATTTGACTTCCATCTTATCCCCTCTTCTGAAGGAGACATACATGTGCTCGATAACGGCATGTTTGCCCAGGAAGTAAGAGAACATTTGATTGGAGAGGATGATGTTATGGTATCATTTGATGCCATGTCCTGGTTTACATCAATTCCAGAAGAGCTCACTTTACATCACTGGTGAAAATTGCAACACGTCATTGCTCAACCCGAGCATACTGACATATTTTATAACAAATATCAGGCAGTTGTTAGAGTTTGTTGTAAAAGAACAACACTACTTCACTTATAAACAAGAGCATTAGAAGCAAATGTTCAGCTACACCGTGGGGTGTCCTGTGAGTGCCACAATCCCTTACCTGGTGATGGAGTTTATAGAAGGAAGGGCAGTTTCCACCTCTGCTCATCCTCCATTATGGTGCTATCTGTATGTGGATGACAGCCATTCATCCCTAAGGGAAGACTACATGTATGTGGAGGAGTTCCATTACCACCTGAGCTCTACCCACCTGAATGTACAGTTTGTTATCATAATGGGGATTGAAGAAGACAACAGCCTTTATTGGGCACTACAACCACCAGAATACATGGTGACATACGAAACTAACATGCACAGACAGATTCCATGACAATAACTCTCATCACCCAGCCAAACACAAAAGATCAGTTGTAAATACACACATTAATAGGGCTCAAGTAATACCACTGGGAGAAGCAGGATGATCCAAAGAGGGGAAGAATGTCCTCAAGCTCTTGCAGGATAACTATCTGTTGCGGCGCCAGTTTATCAAAATTGCAAGTCCTACTAAAGTGTGTCTTGCTGCTTTTCAAGCAACAGCGACAGCTCAAACAGTATCACATCATCTACTTCAGCAATTTAGTGGTCCTTCCCTATAGCAGAGGCCTCTCTGAGAAAATCTCACGAGTATTATGCAACAACAACCTTAAAGTAGGTTCTAAACCTCCTCATATTTTACATGCCCGCTTCCCACAGCCTAAGGACAATTACCTTAGGGGATTATCTTAGGGGAATAACTATTGAGCTAACTAAATAATGAAGGAAACCCCAACCAAAAATGTGTTAAGAGAAGGGGAGAGTTGCACCCACTAACCCCCCCCCCCCTTCCCCCCTGGACCAGGAACTGGTTCCAAGACAGGTTATAGGGATTAGTTTAGATTTCTGTTCTGGTCATGGCTTGGAGTGGAAGGGAAAAAAATAACAACAACAATCCTGGGCACTGCATTCAAAGTTTAAACTTGCTTGGGGGTAACTGAAATTGTCCTGAGGCGAGGAATTACAGGACCTTGCAAGGTGGCCACGTTTCCCAAAAGCAAAACACACTAAAGGCTGCCGACACAGGTATAGAAGAAACCGTGAACTTTCATTCCTTGGCTGAGGAGGCAAAAGCGCTCATTTGAGACCTTCCTGAATTTCTTTAGCTGTGGCTACCTCCTCTTTGTTACCAAACAGCTTGACGAGTATTACCAAAAAGCAGGTTGGAGCAAAAGAGGCTGTTTTGACAGAGAATAACACTAATTAAAATCTTCTGGCCCAGTGGTCAACCTTATCTGTTGCTTTGATACAATCAAACCTCTAAATTATTCCTTCAACACATTACAAATGAGATGACATGTTTTGGGCCAATAAGAAGTTTAATTCGAAAGTCATTACATGGATGTCCCCAAAAATTGAAAGGCCCAAATAAGGAGAAAAAAATAGGAGGTGAAAAGGAGAAGAAAAAATATATATAGAGAGAAACAAATGTGGAAATGCGACCTGAACTCCCAAGGGAAAAAAAAATGCAGGACAAGAACCAATAGTAACAATAGCCTGCGACAACCTAACAAGACCTAAAATTGAAGTGCCTATGAAGTAAAAAATAATTGCTGCTTATTTGACAGGCCTTTCAAAGTGTAGAAGAATGGCGTTTTTCCTTTTAGAATATCTTTTTTCGTTTTAGAGATATTTACGTGGTGACGTCATAAGTGGTCTCACTAAAACAGTACAACACTTAATCAAGAATATCTCTAGAAATATTAAAGCAGTGTTCTTCAAACTTGGCATCAGCACTGTACATCATAGAAGAAGCAAAATGACACCTGTCATGCCATTGCCATGACAACAGTTTTGCTGCTGGTCCTGTTTTAATTAAGACTAAAATTCCCAGATTTTATCCTAAACAAGGATCATCCACTCAAAACAATCTCATGGGGAGGGTTATGACAATATGGGAACCATGTGTGTGCTGAGGTAGACCCTCTGTCCCACTTTAAAAGATTGCAAATGGGGATATTTGGTTTTTCACAGAAAGAGACTGGAGCCAAGATTGTTGTCATGGCAACAGCACAACAGGTGTCATTTTGTTTCTTTTGTGATGTAAGTTTCTGGTGCCAAGTTTGAAGAACACTGCTCCAATATTTCTGGAGTTATTCTTGATTGGGTGTTGTACTGTTTTAGTGGAACCGCCTATGACGTCATCACTTCCCCATTTGCATAATACAAAAATGTAAATATCTCTAAAAAGAAAAAAGGTATTACCAAAAGGAAAATGTCACAGGGCAAGTCATAGTATAAATGGATAACATGAATAGAGTTCAGGTGGTTAAGGATATAACAATATGATGACGTGCGCTGCGAAAGATAAACAAGAAAACAGGAAACAAACGGAGATTGTGCATGGTACCCTGGGCATAGGCCTGAGCTTGGATGTCCCCTACTAAGGCCTGAAGTTGAAGTAAGGAATCCGCAGAACCTCTTCCAAAGTTTGTAGTGGCAAAACCTGAAGAAGGCGAAGACAGAACGATTAGCTTGACCCATATTCAAAACGTCAAAATTAAACAACTCGGGAGGGCATGGGATGATGGTGGTTGGGATACCAGATGTCAGAGCCTCGAAATGGGCCTTGTGATTGGGAGAAAGATGACAGTGGCTTAAGTGGTCAGCGATTTTGTGAGACTTGAGGCGTGCTTGAGTAGACTGCAATCTGGCAGTGAAAGGAAGGAATCCCAGGCAAAATCATCAGACAAGTGGCGAGAAGAAATTGTATGCTGAGATTTTCTTGTGCCCATGCTTCCAGATAAGGTCTGTTGAAGAGACAGCGATGAATTACAGCGAGTGATGAAACAACGCTAGCTACTCTTGCAACACAAACATGTAATGACAAACAAAATTAATAATTAACCTAGTAAATGTCTATAAGTTGTTCAAGGGCTGGTGAAGAGGTGCAAGCTCCCTCTTCAGTATTTTTCTGAAGGGACAAAAAAACTTTAATTTGTAAAGAACCAAATAATTGCAAAAGCAAAATTAAGGTTCATTTTGAGTGAAAGTGGAAGAAACAAGATTGCACCAGAGTGCTGTAAAACCTCATAAATTATAGAACCAAAGCATGGCATGTGTTTGGAAACATTAAAAACTAATGTAAACAAAGGAGTTTCAAAATAACATGTTTGAGGGAATGTTTTTGAAAGGCTGACACAAGATTAAAGTAATAAAAAATCTGTAACAGTGCCAGAGCAGTGTAACTTGGCAAATGGGACAGAAAACCCTAGACAGTTTGTTAAATAAGACAAATGATCCCCCCAGGGACTAGTTTGGCCTAGACCCTCGGTGTCTGACGTGTTATGACATACCAGTGTTATGTGCAGGCTAGATTCACAGTTATTTTACCAGAAGTTTGGGATATGTGTAGTTACCACTTAAAAATTATTTGTTCATTGTATACTTTCTTAGGGAGATATATTTCGAAGTCCATCTCTACCAGATCACTCAGTGGCCAAAAGAAGAGCTATCTACACTGCAATGGTCACTACTTTAGCTAAGTTGCATGGCATCAATTACAAGAATCTAGGACTTTCTGATTTTGGACAACAGACCAACTACCTAAGGAGGCAGGTAATGGATATAAAAAATAGGTCTACAATAGGTACAGGTGTGGTTTACAAGTTATACCTGGTCCAATTATTCTTGTTTTCTTTTTATTGACCTCTGATTAAATTGGAAACAACATCACTTTGATAATAATTTAGAGAAAAGAGTAAATTTTCATTTACTATTTAAATACTAGATTCTGTCGACAAGAGAAAATGTCTATGTTGCAGGTCAATTTGTTTTCAACCTAGGTCAATTTGTTCCAACCTAGGTCAATTATTTGTTCCAACCTAGGTCAATTTGATTTTTTTTTTGCTTTTGTGGCAAACAAAAAAATATTTTTGGCACCTTCGATCTTCTTTTCATCCTCCTTCTTCTCTTCATCTCCACTCTACCTAACTCACCTACTATTCCCTCCCTGCTCTCCCAACATCCCAACCTGTATTCTTTTTATCTCAATGCTTACCTTGGGAGCCTTGAACCACAGACCTTTGGTTTTCCTTTGGACTCATGTCCTGATGCCTTACCATTGAGCCATGCAGACTTGGATGCAAGTTCCATTTTTTTTAATTACATATACATTGTAGTAGTAATAAATTTCCTTAAATTATTCAAATCAGACATACTTATAAAAGTGAATATACCACCCATTATTACACTACAGTACATGTACCTCTGCCCTAAATATATACAAATTAATCTTACTGTAATTTATATCAAATTGACCTAGGTTGGAACAAATTGACCTAGGTTGGAATAAATTGACCTAGGTTGAAACAAATTGACCTAGGTTGAAACAAATTGACCTAGGTTGGAATAAATTGACCTAGGTTGGAATAAATTGACCTAGGTTGAAACAAATTGACCTAGGTTGGAACAAATTGACCTAGGTTGAAACAAATTGACCTAGGTTGAAACAAATTGACCTAGGTTGGAATAAATTGACCTAGGTTGGAAACAAATTGACCTAGGTTGGAATAAATTGACCTAGGTTGGAACAA
>CM042759.1:10264704-10295672 GCA_022496165.2 Catalaphyllia jardinei
AGGTCATTTTAGATCATTTTAGGTCATTTTAGATCATTTTAGGTCATTTTAGATCATTTTAGGTCATTCCTTGTTTTAGTAACTACGCAATCAGCACATACTATTCTGGTGGATGCTCTGTACATGTACTTCCATTCCACCGCAGCAGTTGTAAGGAGTCTTGATCTTGTTCTTGGACCTTAACTTGTTGACCTGTTGAAACCTTGAGAGGACATTGAAGACTATTGGAATCTGATCCCTGAAAAAGGTGGTTGTTGAGGCAGGTCCCAACATACTCAACAGCAGTGTCAAACACAACTCTCACTTTACCTGATTTGTCGACATCCAGATTTGTCTCCTTCCTTAAGGAAGAAAACATTGCCGGTTGAATCGTTAGTTCTCTTTACCGTCCAGCTTAATCACAAGTAAGTTACGGAAACCCGACACAACGGCAACACTCTTTGTTCGTGTTACTTACTTGTGATTATTTTCGAATTCCGGCTGACAAGTTACGTCGACAAGGAAAGAAAAAGCTATGGACCTTCTGCTTCGCTTTTTATATCCCTGTAGCCTAAAGGCATGGCAAGCTGAAGCTTAAAATATCCAAATGTTTTAAAAGCTAATCTTATTTAAGCTCATCATGTTGGGTTTCTGTCATGCGCCATAAGCCTCACTCCGGGCCAGTCAGTTGATGAATCTCTGGCACGAATTTGCCCCTGTCTCCCCTTCCACATGACGCATTTATAAGAGGGCATTGTTGAGCTTCATCCAATCAGCGTGGAGTAAAAAGCGTGACGGTTGCTCCTTGGCACACAAAATCTGTGCCGCGGATGCTGATTGCTTCGAAAGCTGCATTTCTCGAAAATTATTTGGCGGTTAGTGCTTGGATTTTGAATGGATCTTCAATTGAATCCCACGAGAAGAAGCGTCGACCTTTCAATTTATCTGGTGTACGATTTGGAAGCCGGGCGATTCTAATTTCCGGGTGAAAATTGGCTTTGCGATGGATCGGTAAAAAACAAGCTTTCCATCCTTGTCTCCTTCTTATAACGTATAGTAACAGTCAACGCAAAAACCACCAAATCGTTCAAATTCGCCATTTAGAGCCACAGAAACAACAATGCACTACAACTGAAGTAGGTTTACATTTATTTTGAGCTTTAACTTAGACATTTCTCGATATACGTTTACGATATAAACTCTTCAATATTCTCCCATACATTTCTTTATATTTCGAACATAAACAGACACACTGCTTGTATGGGTGCCCTGTGACTCTGTAAGCTCATGTTTAATAGAGCAGCATAGACATCTAATCAAGATGGACCTGCCAGTTTGCTGAGGATTGGTAGATAAGCCATCAGCCTTGACACCAGACTCCCTGGTGCTTGATTCATCTCTCAGCCTTCTTATCAATACTGACTCCTGGTTCATTTTCAATGGCAACCTGATGTTTGACAAACTTAGCAAGTTCTGACAGACGCTGGCTGGGTCCACTTTCTTGAATGCTGTATAAAACAACTAGGTAGCTAGCCAGGGATGAAACATACGTATGTAAGGCTAGCCATTGAAAAATTCTCAAACTTTTTCAAACTTGGTAATTGCCTGACAATTTGACTCAAGTCTGTCATTGTCCCAGCTAAATAAAACATGTGGCACTATTAATTTTGAAGTAAAAATGCGCTTATAGATGTAACGATGGTGTTAGAAACAAAATAGCAAGCAAACCTTTTAAACAAATAAAAACTTTCCCATTATTGAGTCAGATTGTACCTTGAGGCGTGGTCTCAGTTTGTCAATAAAAAAAACTTTTCATAAACAAGGCAGTTGAACTTGTTTTTGCTCTTCTTTAAATCAATAAAGTTCTTGCGTGATCCTTTTGGGCTAAGCAGTGCTTCTCACAGAAATGTTTGCTAACAGAGGAATAGGAGTTCTTATGTTCCTCAGGGCGTCAATGAAAGTACTGGCATGTGAAACCAACATAACCTGTATCACACAGTAACAACCAACATTGTGAGTGTGATAGTATGCAGGGTGCCTGTGACATATGAACTAAGTTAATTGACCTTGCTCCCTATGAGTTCTTGTAGTTCAGTGGATAGAGTGCCCTCCCAGTATTTGGAAGGTTATGGGTTCGCTTCCTGCCGGTGACTCAGATTTTTTTCTTTGTCCCACGCTTGTTTTATTGCCAAGCTTAAAATTACTCTTTACATTTAATATCATGTTGTTTCATCTTTAATATACTCGCTTTGGCCATTGGCTGGCTGCATCTTGATATTCCCTAATGTGACAGCACCATGCTTTTAGTGAGTTCCTGTATGCCAGTCATTACTTGGCTGTATAGCCACGTGATGCAGTTCCAGTCAAGATCCACAAATTGACCCTTGCTTACCATGCAGTCTCCATGAGTAGCTCAGTGGTTAGAGCATCCGACTAGATCATGGAGGGTCATGGGTTCAAATCCCATCTGAGACTCAGACTTTTTTCTGAGTTCTCCTTACATTTAATATCATGTGGTTGTTTCATCTTCAATATAAGCTTAAAACTCACCATATTTATTTACTTATCACACTAGTCTCTCACAATGACTTTGGCAGTGCTAATCCTAGCAGTATGGAGGACGCCTGTCACATAAAATTATGATATCAGTTAAATGACCTTGCTCTCCGTGCATTCTTGTAGTTCAGTGGATAGAGCACCCACCTAGTGTTCAGGAGGTTATGGGTTGATTCCTGTCAGGGACTCAGATTTTTTCTTTGTCCCATGCTTGTGTCATGTAGTTAGATAATTCCTCTCAAATAGGAAGGTCATATTAATACTAACTTCCTGAAAGAATGCTTGTAATTTCTGTGGTCAGAAAATCTAATATGTTGCATGTATTACTACAATGGCCACCATTCACAGATAAAGTTTATTTCCTTAGGGCTTTATGTTTTTTAACTTTTTGTAGAATTTTCATTACTTTATGTATAAAATGTATCTACATAAATGCCTTATATAGTGTAAGTGAGGAATTAAATTGAATTGTTATAATAACAATAACAATTGTTATAATAACAATTTGTTTACAGCTCAATGATCATTCCAGAGATGTTGTGAGTGTTCACACTGTTATAACTTTGACAGTAAGCTTCTTGTCTTACTTAACAGGGAGTTCTGCAATGGGAATCCCATCTGAAGAAGAGGTTGTTTCCACTTACTGCAAAATAAGTGGACTTGGTGATACCTCTTTTCACCATTGGAACTACTACCTTGCCCTGGCATTCTTTAAAGTGGCAGCAATAGCCCAGGTAAATAATTTTCAAATACTGTAAAATCTGACAAATAATTTTCAAATACTGTAAAATCTGACAAATAATTTTCCTTCCAGGTGAGTGATGTTGTATGTTAATGTGCATGTTTATTAACCGCACAGCCGTAGGCGTGCACGGGTCATGTTTCACCTTCAGTTTATATTTTTTTGTTGGTGACTATTCCTGAACCTCTGTGGATGATGTTATCAGCAGCCAACAGGCCATTTCTCAGGTCTTTCCGTCATATCCCCCCTCAGGGGAGTTTTGTTAAGTTAGCGAATTAACTATTCATGAAGAAAATGGCCGCTGACGGGAGAAATGTTTATTTGTTCAAAATTGGGCCAAAATCCCTCATAGATGGACGTCAGGACAATTGCAAGGATAAAGAATCTAATTTGGGACCAGTTGCTGGCTACTAAGGCTGACATTATCCAGAGTTAAGCTGTATTTTCCTTTTGCGTGCAAAATGAAATTTTTGTTTCTGTTCACTTTAGAAGGGAATATTCAATGCGCTAGAAAAGGTACTACATCTGGCGTCAACGATGGAATGTGCTGATGGTGATAAATAAGATCATGTTTACTTTGCCAGAAGTAATGGTGGAATTTTCTGGGGAAAAAAAAATTAAAATCTCAGGGCTCTTGAAAAACCCTTTTAACATATGTAAGTTTATATTCATTTAAACGGTTTTTTCCTTAGACGTAAACAAACCTCTCGGATTACAAATCACGCTATGCAAAGAATGTAATCATTGAATCATGCATCTTGGACTGTTCAATCACAATGTGGAATTGATCATGCAACTTATGATCTGTTGACCCGTCAATATACTAAAAATCCAGAGCTTTTTAGTGTGCGCTGTAGAGATGAATTTGGCTTGGAATTTAACTGGAACGGAGCGCTTAACCCTGTACTATGATTTTGTAGAGGAATTGTGGCGGCTGGCATGCTTTAAGTGTCTTTTTTTCGCTTCAGAATCGAGTATGTAGCTTTTACTCTTCTTATGACAGGAAACTCAAAAAGCGATAAATCGCTTCAAAGGTTTTCGATAGAAAAGACAACAAGGCATTGAGGTCAGTTATTTTTATTACAAATTTACTAAAATTTAGGCTAAAATGCCTATTGACGTTTTTCTCAATATGTAATACAAACCCTTTGTAACACAACACCTCCATTTGCTGAAGGCGAGAGTCACGTTTCGTGCAATGAAAGTCAGTCATTATGTAACAATAGATGACGGCGGTAACTATTTTACGTTTCATGAGCTGAATGTTTGCATAAAGATTAAAAAAATAACAAAAGTGCAGTCGGACAGTGTGAGTAACTGTGAGTTTTAAAGCGTGGTTAAAACCGCACCGCAGTTCTTGTTACATAATATGCCACTCCCCATTGGGGCTTTTCAGGACCTATGGAAACAAACAGTGATACATACATATTAAAAAAACATAACTAGGTTAAGAATCCCAACTGGCAGGAGGCAGACCAGTTGGCTGTTGTTTAAATTGATTGCATCACATTAGAGTATTCATGTGCACAAATAGGTAATTGTGAATAAGAGCTCCCTAAAAAAACAGTCGGCTGACAGATGGCTGAGAGTCGGCCGACTGTTGGCTGTCTGTCAGTTGACTGTCGGCCGATTGTTGGCAAACAAAAATTCTCTCCATGGAAAGCGACATGTTCAAACTTGACAGAAGGGTGGCAATTAAGATCCAATTATGAAAGCCTCTTTGAACAAAGACATGGCTTTGACCAGTCTATATCATTGACACCATTTTAGCCCCCTCGAGACCATAGAGAACATCATATCACCCTTCTTAAGATTCATATTTTCATCTTGGCTGATGAAGTTAAGTGGAACCAAATGAAATATTTTAGTAAGATTTTATATGATATATGTTTAGTAAGATTTTTAATTGCTCTCTGAGTACAGAAATTGTTTTTTTTTATATTTTGATCCTACTATTGGTTTTATGCAGGGTATTTATTCAAGAGCTCTTCAAGGAAATGCCAGTGCTGAAAATGCAGCTTCCTTTGGAAAATATGTAGAACCACTGGCATCAACTGGATTAAAGCTAGCGCTGCAAGGGCAGTAAGTATAATGAACAGGTCTATAAAAGAGATTGCAGATTTATATATATATATATATATAACAACAAACACTGGAAAAATGACTTGCCGATATTTCATCTTTATTCAACAAAGACTTCATCAGGGCAACTAACAAAGCGATGAAAACCGTTACAAGATATATACGCTAGCTGATATAACACGTGACAATATGAAAATGCGCGTGCACTTTAAGGCATGTGTGTTACAACAAAGACCTACATGGAATCTAATTACCTGCTAATAGAAGTCCCTTCTCGGGCTTCAGCTACAGAAAAAGTCATCACTGTTTAATCCCAGAGGGTGAATGGATCGAAGCCTGTAGGCCCACTGGGCCTCCCTATCCCTAAGCCTTGTTTCGTTGTGACACTTATCTATAAGCCGTACCCTAACATCAGTTAAACCTTGATGATCCGGTTGGTTAAAGTGCCTGTATATACAATCATCCTTAGTTTTATTTAAGTCTTCTGTGGGCATTGAGCCTAGATTTATGGTTATTAAATCAAGTCCTAAATTTTGTAACAGTTGATCCCACATATTGCATTTCACATCTGGCACACGATAAAAGATATACAACGTGATCGGAATTACAGTCCACATTAAAATTAATCACAAAATTGTTACCCGAAACTCTACTCCTAAAATCCTTACACTCAACCAGAAAGTCACACACCCTGCACCTCCTATCCCCGCACTTACAACAGCCCTTATCATTTACTTTCGTTGGCATTTCCGACTGAACTAAAATATCTTTGAGGCTTTTAGGCCTCCTAAAAGCCACTATCTGTACCTGTGTAATGGCTGACTGACAACGTCTTGATGAGTTTAGAACAGGGTGTAGCCTGTGCAAAATCTCCCCGATATTGAGCAGTGCCGGATGAAACGTGACTACAAACGAAATACGAAATATATATATATGTATACATTGCTTGTAAATAAGTTAATGGTTGTGCAACAGCTTTCCTTAATCTCACCTTGTGACATAATTGTGACTTATGATCTGTCGAGTTTAGCTTCCCAAATTGAGAAATTGTTTCTGTAGGATTTTCATGGCCACAATATTGTTGCTTGAAATTTACAGTAATTTAGCCTAGATAGATCTGACTTGTTATCTGGTACTGCATGGATGGTTGGCCAGCTGTAAGGGAGAGGTATGTTACCATCTTCAATGTCAGAATGGATAGGGCAAGTAGTTTAAGTGCATCTGACTTGATGGAGTCATCTTCATGGTGATTGAAATCAGCATGTACTTGCTGATAGTGTGATCCAGCTTTTAATTCTGCTTCTTGAGAACTTTTGCCAAAGTCCCCAAACGTTTCAGCCCCCAACAGTCACCCAGTCACAACAACTAATGCTATGTCTTCTATCACTGAGCTTATGAGCTGCCTTGGAGCTAAATTTTACTTGGATGGGAAATGTATTCCCTTTGTTATTATGTCATCCAAGATTGATTTCTGCTGCTCAGTTCTCAGGCTACCATTCATTAAACTTTTGGTCTTAATAGTTCTCTTTGCTGTCGTTGTCAAGTTGATGCAAATTCTGGCATGTAGGAGCATTATTTTTTGTAAATTGTGTCCTGGCATAATTTAAGTGGTAGTACATGAAAACATATGCTATCATGCAGCGGAAACTGTGCAAATACAGGTCTCATATTCCCTCTGTCTGTGCCCTTGTAAACATGAGGGGCACAGCTCCACCAAAATGCACAATTGACATTTTCCTTGGTTTTCTGGGCTGCAACTTCATCTAACATGCTTTGCAGTGATGGCAATTTAGGGGAGGTTATTAGTGCTTAAAGATCACTTAGTATGGGTTGCTATTTCTTGAAAAAGGACATTAAGGCATCACCAGAATAACTGCACCCAGTGATCGTGTGGGCACAAATGGCTCTCTTTGCATTCTTGACATGTTCTTTTGCATTCCGCCCAAGTCCATGCACTAATGACCCATGCTTCTACCAAACCAGATCCTTTCATATGATATGATAAGGTTTTGCACAATCTGTTATTGGTACTCAGGTATTTCCCATTTCAACTCAATCAGCTTACAGTACAGAGCTTCATCCACTCTTATTACTGTACATGTATTTTGCTGTTGGAGTGTGGTTGAAATGTGCATGTACCTGGGGACTAAATTCAATGGGCGTAAACTCAGGACCATTGTCAGAGATGAGCTGTCTGAGGATCTCATACCTAGCAAAGTGGACTTTCAGCCTCTTTGTGGCAGTGGAAGACTTCAAACCAGTAAGGCGGTCAAGCTCTTAGAAGTTAGACTTGAAGCAGACTGTGAAAAAGTAGTCTTTACCATGGTACAAGAACAGATCGCAGCTGATTTTCTCCTAAGCTCGTTCAGAGACTTCATGGCTCATGAGGGTTTCCTTGCTTGAACTCTCTGCAAGCTTCACATGATTGTATCTACTCTTTTAACTCTTTGTTTGTACCAGGGATGCCGCAAGGATGTTTTGACTCCTTAATGTCCAACATGGACCTCTTTCATTATCTGAGATCTCAATGTTTTTGGGACGACCACAGAAGACCAGACCATCAGTGACTGACAGTTCATTGTTGATATTGACGTACAGTGTAACAAGAGGGCGAAGTTAAGACTTATCCTCTGGCCTACTTCTTGGATAGTGTGCTTCGGTTGTTGTAGTGCTGGATCACTGTTTGTGTGTCTCATTAGACAGCACAAGGTAAGTCAAGGCATTGATGGTTTCAAATTCTTTTTGTGTGTCTGGTTTGTGCATGAATGCCCAGCTCAGGGTTTCTGCCAGTAATGTTTCTTTGCTATTCACATACCACACGTCAACGTCAGAGGCCAGTGCTTACACCAACATGCCTTAGAGATGCTTGGGAGCTCTATCGAGGGGGTTGTTCGCAATATTCTCTTATGACTTGTGTTCTGAGTAGATGGTTTTATGATGGGCACATGACGGCCATAGGTGTACTGGTGCCATTTTCCAAGAGCAAATAGTTTGGCAAGTATCTCCCTCTCAATTGTTTCATATCTTGTTTTAGTGTCCCTGAGAGCTCTGCTAGCATAGGCAAGGGGTGCTCCTTCCTGTAGAAGTGTTGTACCTGGACCTTGCCCACTGCCATCACATTTGATGGACGACAGCTTTTTAGTTGGGTCGAAGAAGTTAGTACAGGCGCCTTTGTTAAGAGATGCTTGATTTCTTCAAAGGCTTTGTCATGAACAGAGTCCCAGATACCCTGGATGGCAGAGGTCTTCTTGCTCGCCAGCAGCGAGGAGCGTTCGTCAGAGCTAGTAGTGTTGGTCGGCGAGAGACCTCTGGCTCAGGCAGTTAAGTCTTTTGAGCACGGTGATCCAATCATGTTTCGAATTTATTTCTCCCGAGTCACGATTTGACCCTGGGAATCTGATTGGTGAGTTGGAAAAAAGGGTTGCTTTTGGTTAAGTGCACAATGTTCATGGCCAAACCGGTTTTACAGTTTTTGCTGTAAAACTGTGAACAACCAGAGAAAATTTCTGGAATGGTTATTCTTTTGCTGAAATGAAACCGCAAAAGACCACAGCATTGATTAGTCATGTATTGACAAAAAACAACAAGCTGGCTTTTTCTTCCACGAGAAATCTTCAATTTTATCATTTTCAAATACTGAAATTTGTCTTTCTCAATTTTGGCTTTGGTATCCCCAAAGAATAGATGTGACATTTTAGGGAAAAGCAATGTTGAATCAAAAAGACAGGATCAGTCGGTTAGACACAGCTAGACAGCGCGTCTGAAAGTGAGAAAAAATGAGTCAATCACAAGCAATGTTCCTCTGTGTTTGTTTCATGTGCAGTTCAAAACGTCATGCTGGTTGACTGACTGGTGTTTTTCCATCCATGTTTTTTTGTAGCTGAGAAACCTTTACCCATGAAGCGAACCTGCACCATTGTAATTTTTCACAAATTCCACTCACTTTTAGGTCAATTTTGAGCATACGGAATCAAGTGACTACTGCTGGTTTGTGGTAAAAAGATAGCTTTCTCAGAGAGATGCAAAGGGAAAATTGAAGATTTCTCGTAGAAGAAAGGGCCAGTGATTCGTGAAACGCAATCATGAAACATGACACGCATATTCTGCTCCATGTGGGTAAAACCGCTGCTGTGTTTCTAAAATAAGCTATGACTGCGGATGTCAATCAAAGGAAATTGGCGTCGGCATGGAAGTGAGGTTATCCATGTGTTTGTGCCGTTTGGCACTTTGCGACTCGCCTTCACCAATTCGGTGCTCAGTTCTGTTCCCCCTAACAAGATCAGATCCACTCGTCATCGAGAAAAGTCAGATTAGACAGACATCGAGAAAAGTCAGATTACTGATGGGTGTGTGACATCAAAAAGTTTAAGTACAAACTTTGAGAAGTAGTTTACTGTTCCTCTCAGTCTTAGAACCTTCTTTATTTGTCTTTGGGTGGCTCCATCTTGAGGACTGCTTCATCCTTAAATGTGTCAGGTTTGAGAGCACTGCTGCACACATGACCCATAAATGGATGATTCCAGTAAATATCCATGCCATACCACTGGCAGCATCCTGGAATTCTTAGACAGAGAGGGGGTTTCTTGGACTGGAATTCTGAAGGCGCGGGGTAACGCAGTTTAGAATTCCAAACGCAAAGGGGGGGGGGGGGGATTTCAGCTCTGAATTTCCAGAGGGAGAAGATGGCGAAAGCTAGAAAGCTTTGCTTGAAATCGCTGATCTGATAACTTTTCCACTTTGAAAGTCAAGCACAAATCAACTGCAGGAGCAGAATAACGATTGATCAGGCAGGTGTTAGCAATCACGCAGATGGGTTAGTGGATGGGTTGAGCAGCAAGCTCCACATTGCAGAGGCCTTTAAGGTGATGAATTAGTTGATAGATTAATAAAACATTGTTTCTTTCCAATCTAAAATTGTCAATCGACGATGTTGTTGTGTGTGAAAACCTCACCCCACTCTCTCATTACCAGATGAAATGCTTGACAGATTTGTAGGCTGCGTTACCAGTGATCAGCAGTTACTCCATGAACATGATTTTCAATATGATGGGTGACAGGACATTGTGAACTTCACTTTTGTCTTCCACTGGTATTGGTAATATATAGATTTAGGCCAGCCTAAAACCGTAGCTCCTTGGCCACGTTGTTAAGAACCTGATTTCAGTTCTGTACCTTTGCAGTGAGGTTTTTTGTTTTGAGTTTTACAAACATAAAACAAAGCAGGAAAAAACATTTGTATGAAGAAAACATTATAATTCGGATAAATTTTAATCCTAGGCTAGCGTTAGTGGGCTTCCGAAAAATCCTGAACTGTTTTCAACAAGTTACCCTGACATGAGCCCGCGATCCAATGGAAAACCAGCATTTGGTCAGTGGTCAACCTAAAAAAAACACGTGACCTTGATGAGTTGTAGACTTAAGCCCGCGATATGGTCAGGTGATACTGGTCAGCAGATACCTTGTTTTTGTTCATAACATGGATGTCCAATATCAAAGAGGTACACGGTAAACCAAGGCTGCATGTCTCTATCAACCTATTATTTGGAGTATGGCCGCCATGTTGCGCGACTCCACCGCTGCCCATGATAACCATGAGAAAATCAATACATGGGTTTCTTTTTCCTATATGGTTATGGGGCTCCGCTTGGCGGCGCTTCGGGCCGCCGGAGCTCCGCTATGATCTACTCTCCTCAAAATATGAAGCTATTGAACTGAAAATAAAAACGTTTTATTTGTTGGTAAGCAACTTATGTGCCTATGAAGTGCCTAAGTGCCTATGAAGTAAAAAAATAATTGCTGCTTATTCGAAAGGCTTTTCAAAGTGCATAGAAGGATGGCGTTTTTCTTTTTATGATATCTTGTTTCGTTTTGCATTTTATGTTTTTCTGAGTAAAGTGATGACATCATAGGTGGTTTCACTAAAACAGTACAACACTCAATCAAGAATATCTCTAGAAATATTAAAGCGGTGTTCTTCAAGCTTGGCATCAGGACTGTACATCACAAAAGAAGCAAAATAACACCTGTCGTGCTGTTGCCATGACAACAGTTATGCCGCTGGTCTTGTTTTAATTAAGGCTAAAATTCCCAGATTTTATCCTAAACAAGGATCATCCACTCACAACAATCTAATGGGGATAGTTAAGGCAATATGGGAACCACTTGAGTGCCGAGCTAGACCCTCTCACACTTTAAAAGATTGCAAATGGGGATACTTGGTTTTTCAGAGAAAGAGACTGGAGCCGAGATTGTTGCCATGGCAACAACATAGTAGGTGTCTGTTTCCTTTGTGATGTACATTTCTGGTGCCAAGTTTTAAGAACATGGCTCCAATATTTCTGGAGATATTCTTGATTGAGTGTTGTACTGCTTTAGTGGAACCACCTATGACGTCATCACTTTCCTCGTTTGCATAGTACAAAAACTTAAATATCTCTTACAGGAAAAAAAGATATTCCCAAAAGGGAAACGCCATTCTTCGTTACTTTGAAATGCCTTTCAAATAAGCAATTATTTTTTACTTCATAGGCACTTTGAAGATAACACTTAGAAGGGAAAGCTGTTTGTTTGGCCGAAAATTGTGAACAGAATTTTCTTGCAGGGGGAAAAAGCACAAGTTTTCTGTGCGTTAGAAGTTTTAGGCAGTCAAACAGGAATTTCAAAGAGTGTGAAAAAATAATCTGAAATTCTGGAGAGGAGGAAGACATCTTCCAGGATTTTTAGCTTCTGTTATTCCCTCTTCAGCTTTTCACTAAGAACCTGTGAGTCAGTGCAGATCCTTATCCGGGATTTCTTTTCAGCAACTGATGCACCCAGTCAGTGGGCTTATCCAGGGGCACAATTATGCCTGTGTCAATAAGACGCTGGAGTTCACTTTTGACTCAGGCAGAGTGCATGCAAATCAAATCACAGTGGATGCACTTTCAGCCATTGTTGTTGCCAGGAATCATGCCAGAGTTCCCTCGAAGGCATTTGGGAACTGCTGAATGTAGGGCTGGTTAAGAAGGATACTGCATTTACGCTTTGAACTTGTCATAGTTTACTTCAATAAGACCCGTTTTTCTGTGCTGCTTTACACTGAGTAGAGGGGACAGTTCCCTGGTTTCAATGACAGATTACACTTTGACTTTCTGCTTTGTGGTCAGATCCAGAGGTTTCCCTCCATAATTTGAAGATTCACCGTCTTAGGGCGAAGGTGCGAGTTTCTAAAATAGCACTTAGGCAAGATGCACACAGTACAGCCTCAGTCAACTTGCAGTTTGACAGGTTTTCTTTTCGATCTTCATTTCACAGTACATTGCCAGGTTGCTCTGAGTTAACATGCTGCTCTTGGTCAGTTGTCATTGTACTGTACTTATGGTTCCAGCTTAAACTATGGTTAGCTTAACTAAAATGTCGGACCAGATTTTCCAACTGTGTAAATTGATGAAGGAAAAAAGTCCATTATGTCTAGGTGTCCATTTCCTTCCACTTATTACTGGAGGAGTTGGAAGCATTTTGCACCCAGCCTCCTGAGCAGTTTCTCCTTCCAGAAGCCTTTGACCTCCAAACTGAAACAACAGTTGCAAGTACACATACAAACTGTCTGGAATCATCAGGAAACATGGACCATGAAAAAGAAAATATCCTTGTGTGGCATCGTAAGCAACTCATCTTTAATCAATATTGATATCGCAAGATTGCCATATCTGTTAGGAATAAGTAAGCTCTGACCTTGTGATGAACCTTGAGTAGTTTAAAGCAGTCAGTCATATGTCCATGTCTAAGGAGGATCTTACTGTATCTAGATGTCAATCTGAAACTGATAAAAGATCTAGGGATTTCAATTTCTGCTCTTTCTGTTTCTGCTACACATCTCTTCCACGTTATTACATGGCCTTTACTAGCAGGGTATTCTAACACTTCGCACAACTAGATCATTGTTAGATTATTTTGCCTCTGCAGCGATTAAATCAGACACATCAGTCAAATGAATTCAAACTTTGCAGCTCCAGCAATTTACTCAATGTCTTCACAGATGAAGAATACTCTTTTTTTTTCACTTGCGATTTATCTCTAACTTGCTACTTTTTTGCAACTTAGCTGTGACTTCCCTGGGACTTAGCTCCTTCTCACCTTACTTGTGACTGAAAACCAGCCGTGACTTAGTTGCCTATGCACTTGCATCTGCAGGCCAGGTTGCTTTTTTTTTAGAACAACAGTTGACTCCTTTCAATAATGAGTATTCTGTTTTGCTGTGGCTTTACTGTATAGTTATGACGTTTTCACTGTTTTTTTCTTTCATTTTCATGGACTCTACGTGGCAGTGCTTCTAACCTATTCTCCAAAGCAAAGTTCACCTTTAGAAAAGAGAATTTCTGTTTTCAGCAGGTCAACTGCTGTTACCAACTTTTAAACAATAATTGAATGAGGTTTTTGTGATATCGGGAATAATCAAGGTCTCGGCAAGTGTAATCAGCCTCGGCCTCCGGCCTCGACTGATTACACTTGCCTCGACCTTGATTATTCCCGATATCGCAAAAACCGAATTCAATTATTGTTTTAGTATACATTGTTTTGTGGAAAATATGTGTGAAATGCAAGTAGATTTTATTTGTGCTTCAAAAAATGCAAGGACAAACGCACCAAGCAGCTGCATCTTTCGAAACCATTCAAGTGCTCACGCTCTTTAGCCAAAGGTGTATTACGCATGCGCACTGCGCGAGGTATAATCTGCACATATAATTGGATAGCAGATTATACCCTAATCGTGCTTGTCCACAAATCCACAAAATCACGTGAATTCTCAAAGTAAGCAGGGGGCCTCATGATTTATTTCTGGTTAACATTATCCAAACATTATCCAAACATTAGCCAGTCTATCAGAGAAAACGTGGTATTGTAGGATGAGAAAGATGGAAAATAAAACAGTACATCACAATGAAAGATACAAGGTATTAATTAAAAAGGCACAAGGAAATGTTTGCTTTAATGAAGCTGTCAACCTCATTGAGTGTATGGCAAGTCGTAATTTTAACTAAGTGCGTTGTAATTATTTTAGGAAAAGCCTTCTTAGAAAGCTGAATTCATCTACATGTAGTAACATCTTTCAACCATCACTGAAGGCTCAAGTGTTGTATAAAAAGATGAAGGCATTCATGGAAAAGTATGTTTACCCAGCTGAGCAGGTAAGTGGCAAATGCTTTGCTACAATACAAACACGTGGCATATTTGATTTGAAGAAGGGTTTTCCACTTACACTTAAACAGTTTCATGAACAAGAGATAATTTCGTGTCATGTTCTTTTTATTACAAAGGTATTCTGAAAGCACACTGGCCTAGTGACTGGTGTGTTTTGTAAGAGTCACACATCTCTCTGTGTCTCTGTCCATTGTCTATATTAAGTTATCGTGAATTGGCAGTGATGGTGAAAACTTGCTGTAGACAAGCATCTCATCAAGCAACAGAACCAAGAACTCCTAGCTTCATAACACTGTCACGGTGTATTAGGCCAAACAATGTAGTCTACTTTCTTGGAAAAGGAGAATGGAAGAGAGAAGAACAGGTTAAGAATTAGTTTTTTAACTTTCAATTGTCATGCATATTTTTTGGAGACAAATGTAAAGGCTTTTCCAGATGACCATCTCAGCTACAATTTTTTTTTTCAAAATTTACGATTACTACTTTTGTTTGCATTTTTGTTTAAACAAGCTGACATTTCACTGTTGTAAATCAATTACCAGACTGGATGTATATACGTATTGGCAGAGTTCCTCAGTCATGTGACACATAGGTGTATGAGCTGGGGGGACGAGGGGTTGCTTGCAGCTACTGAAATTATGTGATTTTTCGAGCAAAACACTAATGATTCAGGCAACAACACGTGAGAGAAAACATACAAAAAATGCTGTTTGCGTCATTTCCAAAACTCGTAAATAAAGTTTCTAGTAAGTTGATTTTTGTTTCTCTTGCAATTTGAGTGAGTTTAAACCCAGATTTCAACACACTCACATTCGGTCATTGCATACATTTTTTAGGCAAGAAAGTCAGCGCACCCCAAGTCCAAAGGTGCCCATACGCCTACAATGCTACAACATTTTAAGTGTCTGCATTTGACGTCTTGTTTATACTTGTGTCCTGCATTTTATTTCAGAGGAATGTTTGCTTTGTTAGTAGTTTGCATCTTTTCAACCAGCAAAACGCATTTTTCTACTTTTTCTCTTACTAAGCTGAATCCAGACTGTGCAATTGGAAATAGGATATCCTGGTCCATATCTGGCCAAACCAATCTCAGATTACAGTCCAAACAATTCACATGTGAAGCTAGATCATTTAGATGGGAAATAAAAGCTGTTTCTTTTGAGCACACTTGTTCTGGATTATATCACCTACTAATTGAGCTCACTTGCATGAAAAGTCATTCCCAGACCCTTTTTGTTCCAACTTCCGTGAACATTCAAACAATCTGGATTAACTAATCTGAAACTGGATTGGTTAAGAGGAATGATAGGCTGCTCACAACAAGTTTTTATTTCCAACAAAAATCCAAAGCAGATTTGGGTGCTGTAGACTTACGAGCAATTTTATGTTTCGTTTTTGCCCACTGATATCTTCCTTACATTGAACCACAGACAGGTCAAGCAACGAAGTAATTTCAGTGTATCAGTTAATTAGTAATGACATATCCTAGCAATGTCAATAGATTCACTGGGACTAAAGTTAATTAGTAATGACATATCCTAGCAATGTCAATAGATTCACTGGGACTAAAGTGGCTCCATTTTGAGTTACCAAAATGGACTTTTTATGGCAGAAAGTCTATGTACTGTAATACCGATATTACCAGTTGTCTCAATTGTAGAGGAATTGCCTTCATAGGGATTACTTACAAAGAAATGTAGGCGTACTTTTTTATAGGTTACTGCTCATAATAAAAAATTATTGGAAGAGGTTTTTGTGATATCCAGAATAATCAAGGTCTCGGTAAGGATTATCGCCCTCAGGCTGGGCTTTCGCTGATAACCCTTACTTTGATTATTCTAGATATCACAAAAATCGAATGTAATAATAATTGTTTTATTATACATTAAACGAAACAAAAATTGAAGTCATGTTTTTGCTTCTTCACTGACGTGAAGCAACACAAAGCGCGTGAACTTGACATGATTACCCTTAGAAAGCATGCGCTGCAGTCATACATGACATGATAACCCGTGACCTTGAGTGTCCTTGACATGATAATTGTATTAATTTTTTATTATACATTCGATTCTCTAACTCTTTTGTGATTGGCCGAAAGCCTACAGTAAATTTTCGAAATCAGCGCCCGTGACGTCATAACTGCAGATTATACAGTTATCATGCCAAGGACACTCAAGGTCACGGGTTATCATGTCATGTGTGACTGCAGTGCATGATTTCTCACAGTAATCATGTCAACTTCGCACGCTTTGTGTTGCTTCCCGTCAATGAAGAAGCAAAAATACGACTTCCACTTTTTTTCGTTCAATGTATAATAAAACAATTGTTAAATTCGGTTTTTGTGATATCCAGAATAATCAAGGTCTCGGAATGGGTTATCAGACACAGCATTCGGATTCGGCTGATAACCTTTACCTCGACCTTGATTATTCTGGATATCACAAAAAACCTCATCCAATAATTGTTTATAATCTGCAGTTATGACGTCATGGGCGCTGATTTCGAAAATTCACTGTACGCTTTCGGCCAATCAGAAAAGAGTTAGAGAGTTGAATGCATAACAATAGGAATTGTCTGTGTTTAGAGGTGTTAGTACATACAGATCAAAATTTGTGTTCTGTTTGTTTTGAATTTCAATGTCATCCTTTGCTAAGGCCTATGGTTCTACACAAATATCTCAGTAATAATAAGAAATTTTAATAAATATTTCTACTAGGCCTTCTATCAGCATGTGAGTAATCCTGCCACACAGTGGAATGTTCCTCCGTTCATTGAAGATTTGAAGGTAATGCAGTTGTAAAGTTCTAACTAGTATAGTAGATATTTCTCATCAGAAGGAATGCTTTCAGTTAGTATCTTGCATATGAAATTGCAGTCAGTTTTCCATGTCTCTGTCCTGTCACTGTACATCAATTATTTGATGATAGCATTGTCAAGGAAACTGTGGATCCGGCATGAGGCACAGCTGAATGGATCCACAGATAAGCTCAAATTCAGATACGATACGACACGACACGGTAACAGAATTTGATTAACTAGCCTTATTTTTGTTAGGAAATTCTTTAAACCTGCTGAATAATTTCCGAGCTTGCTTCCTTTGTTAAGTACACATTGCGAACTTTGGTCTTCATCTGTAAACATACTAATTAACCGGGAAACTTACTTGTGTGTACAATTTAATCCAGTGCAAATTGGAAGTTGTCTAAAATAATGTTTATGACTTTCTCTTGAGTAGTGCTGTTTAGTTACAATTATTTTGTTAGTTATTATCGAGAACTAGCAAGGCTAAACAATCAATTTCTTGGTGAAATGTTAATGTCCTCTGTTTAATTCAATTTTTTCTCCAAAACCCCTGATTGTTTGGGCGCCAAAAATGGCAACAAGCAAGTTAACAACGCAAACTTCGGTTTTTTTGACACCTAAGCTGACGTATGTGCCGTTGCTATAGCAACATAAATAAATATAAACAGGCCTTAAAATCAGTTTTGTTTATTTGCAGAAAATCTAGTCACGAGATTAATCACTTGCATGCAACAAGCTTGTTATGATACTCGCAAGTTAAGACTATTTTAATAACAGTTTAATAGAGAGATCTTTAATCATCCCTTGTTAAAGGATAACTGGAATATCTAGGATTTCCTCTGTTAAATCTAGACATGTTTTTATGCTCCAGTTACTTATTTCCTGAAATATTTTCTTGCCAAATTTCGTAAAACTCTAACAAGTGGTTCTCGAGAATTAGGCGTATTTCCAAGAAAGCTATTCCGCATTCAATCACAATGTTTGGATTTACTATGCATGTACTGCATTTAACTGCTTCTTTCGGCAACAGAGAAAAATTTGAGACTTGCTGGCTTCTTTGCACCGTTAGGTTTTCTAACATAACTTCCTAATAAAAGATTTACCCCATTAATACACTGTGTTCAGTTACCCCGGGTCAGTTACGAAGAAAAATAGTACAGATAACATGGACATTACGGCGATTCCCTAGTTTTGCATTGCGCATTCCTACTGCGCACGATTTTTTCGTCATCAGCGTGCACGTGTACAAAACGTAAGAGATTTCCCTGAAACTAAGCTCGATAGCGAGATAAATGCTCTTTTTCTCTTAAACGAGCACGGTGACCCCCACTTTTTATTTTATAAATTCAATGAGAACAATATCCTCAATAACTGAGAAAAAAATTGGCAGAAATCTATGGCTACTTTTTTGGCAAATGAAATTAATGCCACAGATAGAGACGTAACGGGCCCAACACGGCAAGTCCAAACTATGTTTCCTTTGAAGGATAAAAATATCAGTTAATAATGAAGGGTATTTGAAGCCATTTTTTCTTGGACGTAGATGAATAAACGATCAAAGAAAGTAGAACTCCGTGTGATATAACACGTCGCATTGGAAAAAAATTGCTCTTTTTTGTTGCGCACGGAGATCACCAAAAGTCACCTTAATAACCGTATTTATTATTCAACTTTCATACACTGTACGAATTCCGATTTCCTGATTAGTTGATTTGTACCACGTGACACTGGGTTGTGACGAAACAACCTCCTTGACGTCATTATCATGGTGTAATAGCCGTTATGTAAACTCATTACACCACTGTCATTTATTTATTTATTTATTAATTACAATTCAATGGCATAAAAAAACGTTGATACAATAAACAGTGACAAAGCCATAAGGATAGTCTGCAAAAGAGTCGGAGACCCCATACAAGGCAGACCACCTGAAAAAAAAAACCCTCCCAAGAACCGTTATAATTTGAGAGATAAAAATTTAAATAATAGATATTATTACATTATAAATAAACATAAATCAAGCATTAGTCAAAAAAACACAGTCATACTGTAATCACAAATAATAATATATAACGAAAATAAAGCCAAAAATATATATAAAAATGTCTAAGAAACAGTATGCAAAGCAAAAAATAATAAATTATACAATTCTAGAAAATAGGAAATCCCTTACTCCCCTCTTAAAACTAGAGATACTTGAGGCTTGCCGTACAGAAAGTGGTAACACATTCCACGAGTCAACAATCCTTTTAAAAAAGCTAAACTTAAAAGTATCAGTCCTTGCATAGTTCTTCTTCAATATAAGTTCACCCCTTCCCCTTAAAGAGTACCCCTCAGAATTTGAATAAAATTGAATGTACGAGGAAACGTCTAAGTTAATATACCCATTAAGAGCTTTATAAAAAAACAAAACATCCAACAGAAAGCGTCTATCCTTTAAGGATAACAAGTTCAATCTTTCTATCCTAGTATCGTACTCAACATCTGTCTTAAGTATAAACTTTGTAGCCCTTCATTGAATCCTTTCCAACTTGTCGACATTTCTAGCTGTGTAAGGTGACCAGGCAACAGTACAATACTCCAGTTGCGACCTTACCAAGGCACAGTACAAGGTTCTTAGGGTGGTTACATCAGTCAGACCCCTGCACGTTCTTTTAATGAGGCCAAGAATCTTATTAGCCTTACTTGATATTTTGTCGACATGGGCATTCCAAGACAGCATACTCGTAGTAACTAAACCAAGATCACAGAATTCAGATGTTTCCTCCAAGGTATTATTATTGAGCTGAAGATCAGAGCGGAAAGGCATCTTCTTCTTGGTGATACGCATCAGTTTACACTTCTTCACATTGAAGTCCATTAGATTTTGTTGACTCCGTGAGTACAAGTTATCCAGATCTGATTGAAACACTTGATAGTCGGAAGGACAATTTATCACTCTTGATGTTTTACAATCATCAGCATATAAGGCAATTGTGTTATCAGCCATAACTGCATCAGGTAAATCACTGATGAATATCACAAAGAACAGGGGACCTAATAAGGAACCCTGTGGTACACCAGATGGGATGACAGTCCAGGAGGAACTCAGTCCCTCAATGACAACCCTTTGCTCTCTATCAGTTAAGTAATCCTTACACCAGTTCAGTAGAGTACCAGAGATACCAAAGTTGCACAGTTTCTGCCAGAGTATATCATGTGACACTCTGTCGAAGGCCTTAGCAAAATCTAAGAAAACTACATCCACCTGTTATCCATCATCAAGAGCCTTGGTCCACTGATGGTGTGATGGTACACCATGGCTTCGGCTGACTCAAAGTTTGACAATTTTCTTTGCAGTGTGTTCAATTTGAATAATAAAAATGTTAACGCACTCATTGCTCGTTAATTATCGGGATTTACCTGCACTCGTTCACTAACAATGAACTCGAAATTTTCAATACCGCACTCAGCGGCCTCGTGCGGTATTGAAATTTCTCGTTCATTATTAGTGAACTCGTGCAGGTAAATCCCGATAATTAACTCGCTGAGTGCGTTTACCTGTAATTGTCAGCATTGTGGCATTGTGGCCAAATTAGACAAACTTTTGGGCGTATTCAGCGAAATGGAAGACCTAAAGACGCGCTTGACAGAAGTTGAAAGCGAAAATAAGAGTCTAAAGGCAGCAATGAAGTTCACAAATGAAGATTTGGAAGAAGTGAAAACGATATCGACCAGCATGGGCGCCATCACGAACAAGAACACAGAAGATATTTAATCTCTTGAGAGAAACTTTATTTCTTTAAAACGTCGCAACATTAAGTTGGATGCATATACAAGAAGAGAAAACATTAAGATTTTTAACATCGAGGAAAATGAAGGAGAAAACGCCAACACAGAGTCATTAGTTCGTAAAGTCCTTAGGGAAAAGATGAAAATTCGAAAGGAAGATGAGGAATTCATTCGCTTCGAGCGTATCCACCGTATAACACCACGGAGGTCGTCATCAAAACCAAGACCAATTATTGTCAAATTTAGCCATTACCAGGATAAAGAGTTTGTATGGTCCTTTGTGAAAAATCTTAAAGGAACTAACATCGGAATTGCCAATGATTTTCCGAAAGAAATAGAGGAAATTGAATCAAAGCTCTATCCCGTCTTAAAGAAGGCGAAGAAAGCCAAGCAATCTGCATTTTTCAAAGTCGACAGATTGATCATAAATGGACAGGTCTATCGAGGTAAGGAAACGGAAGATCTTGATCACTACGGTGTAATAATGTGAATGACTGTTTTTCCAGGGGAGGGTGCAACGAAAAGCACGCCATGGAATTAACGTTAATTCTGTTGACAGTGTTGATGCGTAAGGACCCCGTAATCTTTCTCCAGTGTTCTTTAAATCTTGTTTATGTTGTCTTGATTTTGATCTCTTGGATCACCTGGTTGTGTGTAATACATGATAAGGTCTATTTTCCTTTGTTACGTAATTTTTGTTTGCTTGTCTTGTGCAGTTCGTTTAAAATGTTTTTATATATCCAATCTACCCGAGAACTGGAGGCTACTTACGCCTTTCTCTTTATCAAAATTACTTATATGTTTGGTTCCTTTTGCAATCAATTCCTCTTGCACTGTAGTTATAAATAGTACCTTGAGACTGATATCACTAAATGTGAGGGGCCTTAGCAATTTTAAAAAGGAAAACACAGATATAATATTTTTGCAAGAAACTCACTCAACAAAAGAAGTAGAAAATCAATGGAGAAATGAATGGGATGCGGAAATTATCATGTCTCACGGAAGCTCCAATTCACGTGGGGTCGCAGTCTTGATGAAAAAAGGCGTAGAGGTTATTGTTCACTCAAAAATCATGGACCCTCAGGGACGTTTCATTAATCTTAAGGTAGAGTTCAACGAAAACTTGTATGTCTTAATCAACGTGTATGCTCGCAACAAAGACAAAGACAGTGTCAAATTCCATGAGGCATTAAGAACAACGAACAGAAAACGAACAGAAAATTTATATATAGAAGAAAATATTATTGTTGGTGGCGACTTTAACTGTCCGATCAATCCAATTCTTGACAAGAAAGGGGGATCATTATTACCGCGTAAATCAGTTTTTGAAAGCATTGGCTGTTTTCAGGAAGATCTAGATTTAGTTGATATATGACGTGTCAAAAATCCTGTTTCCAGGAGCTTTACATGGAGTCAAAACTCTCCAAACATTTTTTGCCGTCTTGATTACTGGTTAATATCTAACAATTTGCAAGATTTAGTAATATCAACTAGTATAATCCCTGCTATAAAAACAGACCACGCTGCAATCTTTGTAGAATTTGGAACTAGAGACAACCAGATGAAAGGTCCAGGCCTTTGGAAAATGAATTGCTCAATTTTGGACGACGAAGATTATATAAAAGATATTACTTTAAAGATCCCAAGTTGGATCGCTGATGGGGAAAGGGAATTGTCCGATAATCGGACTATTTGGGATTGGATCAAATATAACATACGTGCACATGCTATCCCATATTCAAAACGGCGTGCAAAAGAAAGAAGTGAACTAGAGATCGTTTTACAAAATGACTATACAGTCGCAAGTCAAAAGTATGAATCAAACCCATGTGATAGCAATGCAAATCAATTGACTGCAGCTAAAGAAACGTTAGAGCTATTCTATAAACAAAAAACCAGAGGAATAATTATTCGTGCGCGAGCTCGTTGGCATGAGCATGGTAGGGGAAGTAATAAGTATTTTCTTAATTTAGAGAAGAGAAATTAAGTCAAAAACACATGCGAAAACTGAATATCAATGAATCTATAACAACAGATCCTTTTACTATATTGTCGGAACAAAAGAGGTTCTATCAAGATTTGTCCTCATCAGGTAACAACAGGATTGTGAATAATAATGCTGCCAAGTCGTTTTTAAATGATTTAAATATTCCTCAATTAACAGAAGAGCAGAAGCAAGCGTGTGAAGGGAAAATTCTTCTAGAAGAATGCGAGTTGATCCTTGAAACGTTTTCTAACAACAAAGCCCCAGGGAATGACGGAGTCCCCGTTGAATTTTATAAAAAGCTTTGGCCTTTAATTAGTGAACCCTTTGTTAAATGTGTAAACGAGTGTTTTGAAAAAGGAGAAATGTCCTGCTCTCAAAAGCGTGCTGTGATTACTCTTATTGAAAAGAAAGAAAAAGATCGTACTTTCTTAGAAAATTGGCGACCTATTTCTTTGGTGAACGTGGACGCAAAAATTATGTCCAAAGTCATAGCTTCCAGAATAAAAAATGTTTTACCTAGTATTATTCACTATAATCAAACTGGATACGTTAAAGACCGTTACATTGGTGAAACAATAAGATCTATTTTTGAAACAATGGACTTCACTGACTCGGAGAATATTCCTGGTTTAATGATCTTTATAGATTTTCAAAAGGCGTTTGACAGTATTGAAAGGGATTTCATCTTGGGTTGCCTTGAGGCCTTTAACTTTGGCCCGGACTTTATTCAATGGATTAAAACATTTACAAAAATGCCCAAAGCTGTGTAATAAATAATGGCACCACATCCGATTACTTTTTTCTAGAACGCGGTGTTAGACAAGGGGACCTGCTTTTCCCCTATATTTTTGTTTTGGCAGCAGAAGCTCTGGCAATTGCTGTTCGTCAAGATGGGAAAATAAAAGGGATCTCAATAGAAGGAAAAGAGACCAAATTGCTTCAATATGCCGACGATATGACTGCAGTTCTTGCAGATGTTAGCTCAGCTCAAGCACTTTTTGATTTACTGGAAATATTTAAGAAAGCATCTGGCTTAACAATAAATTTTAACAAAACTGAAGGTATGTGGATTGGGCCCTCCAGGAATAATAAAGGAAAACCATTTGGTATTAAATGGCCTAGCGAGCCAATTAAGGCCCTTGGGATCTTTTATACTTATGATCAAAAGTTGCTGCTTGAAAAGAACTTCATAGAAAATTTAGACAAGATAAAGAAACTACTTAATGTCTGGTCCTCTAGAGGGTTATCTATTTATGGTAAAGTTACCATAATTAAAAGTTTGGTAATCCCTAAGTTTGTTTATATAGCTTCATTAATGCCAATCCCGAACAACGTGATTGTTGAATTTAATCGATTTCTGTATAAATGTTTATGGAATGGTACGGACAAGGTTACTAGATTGTCAACAATAAATGAGTTTCAGAAGGATGGCTTAAAAATGATAGATCTGGAATGTATGATCAAATCGTTGCATCTGGCCTGGTTAAAAAGAATATTCAGCGAAAATGAAGGCACATGGAAAAATTATCTGCAACATCTTTGGGTTAGTTTAGGAGGACTTTTTCATTTCAACTGCAACTTTGACATCAAAGATTACACCATCAATTCTCTATTTTATTCCGAACTCATAACGTGGTGGTCAGAGTTGCGTGAAAACTTCGTGTCAACTAAGGACTGGCGTAACATTATATGGAACAATAAAGAAATTCGTATCAACAATTCTCCAATCTTCTACAAAAATTTCTTTGATTCTGGTATAGTTATAACGAGTGATTTGTTTCTTAATTTAAATAGCACTGAATCGTTCAATATTATCAAAAATAGAGTTGAAAAAACAACTTTTCTTGCCTGGGCTGGCCTTCGTCATGCTGTTCCCCGCGAGTTAAAAAATAATATGATGTCACCAACATCTCCACCATCATTTGTGATTAATAATGTTTTTTGATATCACAAAGAAGTAATCAAGGCATTATTATTCATTGTTAATAAATAAAAAGGCACAATTTCCTAGCGCCTTCAACAAGTTGCTAGGCGAATTTCACTACTCCATTGGTTCTTTACAAAAAGTGTTTATGCTTCCACATAAAGTCGCACTTGAACCTTATGTTAAGGCCTTTCAATATAAGATACTTAATTCTATCCTTTATACCAATACTAAACAATATAAAATTGGCTTCAGTCTTTGTAATAAATGCACCTTTTGCCAATCAGATTTAGAGACATTGTATCATCTTTTGTATAGTTGTCCACACTCGAAAACTTTCTGGAATGAATTTGAACAGTATTGGTTTTCCATCACGAAGGAGAGGATTTGTCTTACTAAAAAGGATATAATTGTAGGTATCATAACAAGATCTTACCCCTTGCTTAACTATCTTATTATTGCAAAACTCTACTTGTGGGATTGCAGAAGGAATCAAATCTTGCCAAATGTTATGGTGTTTAAATTTAAAGTTCAATTGAAATATGAAACAAAACTCTTTATTGCGCGTACTAGCAACAATATAAAGTTTTTAAGAGAGAAGTGGGCGACCTTTGAATCGTCGTGACAACTTTTGTTTTCTTTTCTGTTTTGTTTTAATTAAGAAAGGATTGCGGGAGGGGGGAATTGGGGGGCGGGTATCTGTCAAGTAATTTGGTATTGTAATAAGGATAGTATATTATGGGATGTATGTGTTTTGTACCATTGAAATAAAGCTTTGTATTGTGAAAAAAAAACATTGTAGCGTGAAAACAAGCACGGTGACCCCCTCTTTTTATTACGTTTTTAATATCTCCTTGTCTTATAACAGCAACATACCAAGTTTCATCGGAAATCTATGGTGGGTTCTTTTACTACGGAATCAACTTAAGCTAATGAAAGGATTGCTCTATTGACGCCGTGTTTGTTTTTGTGATCTTTGTGCACGCGTGCTATATCATATAGGGGAATCCTTGTTTACAATATTTGCGTCATTAGCATAAGCAAATCAGTTTCTGAAGGAGCTACAAATAAATCAGTTCTGAATATTGAAAGGTCATAGTACGATTAACTCTGCCAATGAATATGAGCCTAATGTATTGAATACTTTTTGAGCAACACGGGTTTAAAAACTCAAATTTAACAAAGAATGTATGAGCTCATTAGCGCTTTTGCCACCCAGAAATTTTGCAGTTTTTGAAAGACAATTTATCCTTCAATATTACACACAAAGAGCTAAGAATTGCAGCATGTATTATGTTTTGCTGGCTCTTTAGCTTCCTAGAAACAATTCATATCTAACATGTTTATTTCTGTAAGCAAAGTCGTATGCAAATAAGAAAAAATGTAAACAATGACGTCAGCGTGAATCCCCCTATTGTGTAATTCCAACCCTCCCCCTCCCAACCCTCTGGAAATTCCAATTAAGCTTCATACATTTCTTTAAATTTTTTGGCCTTAGAGAAGAACACTCCAACCCCCATGAAATTCCAATCCCTTCTGTGGGGGCAGTATGGATATATTACAAAATTATACTGTGGTGATAAAGTGCAACCAACCATTTTAATTTGCCAGATTTACAAAAAAAAAAACAATTAACGTAATTAGGTGTTGCCACTTGAGCGTACAAAATATGAGTTGCATTCTTATGCTGGAAAAGAAACTAGGTTAATGCTAATATTTGTTGTGGCTCAATTTCACACAGAGAAAAGCACAGGAAGAGGGATTGTGGAACCTGTTTCTGCCTGGAGTATCAGGTTTGAGTCAATTGGAGTATGCTTTACTGGCTGAGATAACTGGTAGATGTCCTTTTGCTCCAGAGGTCTTTAACTGCAGTGCTCCAGGTACGTTACCTAGGATTCTACTAATCTGCCATGAGTTAGAATTTTGAAATGCAGGCTGTACAAAAGCAAAGAATTTGGTAAAGCAGGGGAGCAATTTTGTTGTTTGATATCAGAAATTCAATCTGACATGTACAGCGAGTGTCTTCAAAGAGGCTACGATAATATTTAGCTTAGCTGACCTTCAAAGTTTACAATACATGCTATTCAGACCTCTGTTTTATACTGCGAGTCAAATCATTAACTTTTTGGTACAAAAATGCAAAAAGGTGTCTTTGTACTTGGTATTTTCGGCCCACTCTTGTATTAATACAAACAATAAACGAGAGAAAAGATAAACAAGATATTAAGAACTTTCGCGCCCGTTGCTACTGCGCATCTCTAGTACGCACGCCATTCATTGGTCACGAGCGTGCAACGTCATTTTCAAGCGCGCGCACCGAGTCAAAAACTCGACAAAACATAGAGCTAATGACCTTTGCGTTAACTTGGTGTGCGAATATTTCTGTTAGATGCTCGGTGACCCCCACTTTTTTTTCGGCAGATCACTTTTCTGATTCTTTCCATTATACTAAAAAACCAAAAAAATCTGTGCGTGGGACGTTTTAATTATTTCTCATATACTGTTTAAATAGGGTCGAATTGGTACAAGGATACAGGTGTGCGTGACTTAGAAGTTGTGGGTTTTAAGGCTAATTTCAGCTGATGTAATGACATAGGTAGCAAAGATCTATCAGATACGCTTATATATGCTGTGTTGAACACACATAACTTAGATATGATTCTTCAAATTAAATATATGCCGATAGTAATGAATCCGACCAGAATCGCCTCGAATGACTGGAAATCCTAGAAATGCTATGGTCTGTGCTACGCCTAATCTTCAAAACGAGTTCGGTGACACCGGATTTTTTTACGTTTTTAATCAAATCTTATAATTTCCTACTTGTAGTCAAAGTTTTAAAAAAATCTGTGCGTGGGAAGGTTTTGGGCGCAAACGTCAGTAGTTCGAAAATCTTTCAGTCACTGCACAATTAAGGACCAAGAACTCCAATTTTCCTGCTTGCATATGGTAACGTTTCTTCATTGGAGTTGTAGTACTTGGTATGATACATCCCCAAGACCCTCGTTAGAAGCATTCTTGTCCAAAAGAAATGGTTTAGCAAAATCAAGAAATGCCACCTCAACTCTTTTGCAACTCCTGTCCATAAGGGATGGGCTTAGAACAATGAAAGGGGTGGGTACTATTTTATAGCAAATAAGTATGATTGTAGCCTAAGAGAAAATGGCCGTATGGATAAAACTATCAGGCAAAACAAGAGCAAGAACTACAGCAGGGACTCTGTGAAGCACTAAATAAGTTGTATAGTTGTTAAATGAACACCGCAAGTCTTGGAGCATACTCTACCATCATTTAATATCAAATACACTCTACCAACAATGTACAACTGTTTCGACAAAGGTTGTCCCACAAAAGTGTAAAAGCGTACGCGGTAATGCTGATTGGTATTATGGGCAGTAAGAGTTTGGCTTTGCTTGATTGAGGTTCAAGGCGATTCGGCAACGAAGAAGGAGAAAGAAGGAATACATGTGTTTGTGTTGTTTGCTTCCACCACGCTGAAACACATTGAGGTTCGCTCAAGCAACCGCAAGAACCACCATTACCCAAAATAACTTTCGAAATCGTCGCGTAAGCTTTTCTCCGTTTGTAAGACAACCTTCGAAAAAGCTGTATATGTAGGTCACAGCATTGAATATGAGCCACTTGTGTGCACAGCATATGGTTATCGATTTATCCAGTGCAAAGTATGACAATTAAAAACGTTCCACTCTTTTTCCTGTAGATACTGGTAATATGGAGGTTCTTTATCTGTATGGTAATACAGAGCAGAAAAAGGCGTGGCTTGAACCCCTTCTTAGAGGAAACATAAGGTCTGCCTTTTGTATGACAGGTAACCCCCCCCAATAGTGTATTTTGATGCATGTTTGTATCTCTTGTTAGTGGCGAACATTTAAAGTACCTGAGCAGATTTCATCCTTCTAGTCAAATGATGTTTGTGCAAATTTGTTAATTTATGGTGTTAAATCTCCAGTGTTTGGAAGACTTAAATTACTTTTGTCTTGATGCTGTATTAACAGTTGATGTTCATGTTACCTGCGTTTGTCGTTTTTTTGAGGTCCTTATCTGCTTACCAAGGTCATTGCTCTTCATTGTAACTCTTTCCAGGTTGTTAAAGGTTCAATGTTAGTCAGCAATAATTATTACTAAGTTCCTGATGGCAAATTGAAATGTTATGATGTATTTTTGTCTTTAATATCCAGAGCCTGATGTGGCATCATCTGATGCAACAAACATGGAGTGCGAGATAAGAAGAGAAGGAAACGATATTGTTATCAATGGCCGGAAGTGGTGGAGCAGTGGTAATCAAGCTGTTAGTTTTAGAACATTATTGAATTGCTTGTACGACTGAATACTTGACCCTGTATTTCTCTAGGGGCAGGAGACCCTCGCTGCAAGATAGCGATTGTGATGGGATGCAGCACAGCACAGGACGTACCTAAGTATGTTTTATTACGTTTGTTTTACGTTTACGTTTCATATACTCTGGTGCGTAGTAACAAGACACAGTGCAGGAAGGAAAAAATTGGATAAGTACTTCTCATACGGATGCAATATGACATCATTGATGGTGTTATCCACAAAGGCCTCAGTAAACTCTTAAAGGAGAAATGAGTTCTTTGTTTTTATGCTCAAAACAACGCAACCTCGTCCATAGTAGACTCTTGCAGGCGTTCAGTTAGTCAGGGTGCCCTGACTAACTGAACGCCTGCAAGAGGCTACGTCCATTGGTTTTCTCGGTCGACGGTTCAATAATCTACAACGGGCTACACTTTTGACGTCATCGGTTCAATATGACAGAAATATTCTTTCTAAATTTGGTGAACAGCAGCTGGTTATGGTGAATCATGCAACTATGCGTGTGGTAACGGGGAAATATTTTGAATGAATAATAATGTTACTTATAGCAATATAGAAGCCGCACTGCCTTCTGAATAGCGTCTTGGTGGGATTAAATTGGCAAGAGGCATAGGAGACAAATTACCTGATACAAAACGAGTGTTGAGATGTTAAAGGGGCTACGTCACGGTATTTTGAGTTATTTTCACCATTGACAAAATTACCTTTAAATTGAAGGAAAGCTGAAAATAATACTTTAGAAAGATACGAAAATACTGAAGAGATAATAATAAACCATAAGGGAACAAGGATGGTTGAGGATGGAGAGGATTGCTACGTATTACCAACAACGAAATTGAAAAATTTAGGCTAAATTTTTCAAACTGTTTAACCGTGAGGCAGCTCCTTTAAGTAAATCTGTAATCTCGTCTTCTCCCAGTGGTGTTCGACAAATCCAAATGTAATACCAAGCAATAAGCCGAAAGGGCGACTTTTCTTGGTAAAGACGAATACCGTACCATGCCATCCGCTACGGTACGTTACGATATGTTACAATACAATACCATACCATGCCATGCCACGCCATGCCTTGCCATACCATACAATACATTAATACATACAATACATTAATATATACAGCGCTCATTTCAAGAGCTCAAAGGCGCTTTACAATGTTTGCAATGGCATCAAGCCCAATACTATTGGTTGGCTATTGTCCGCTGTTTAAATTTATTCAAGTTAGCTGAATAATTTGCTTACTTATAATAGGCACAGACGTCATTCCATGGTTTTAGTTCCATTAGATGCTCCAGGGATCACTAAAGTCAGGCCTCTTACAGTCTTTGGATACAATGGTCAGTCCTCTGCTAGTATCTGGTTATGCATGTAACAAAACAGTTTAATACCAGGGAGGCGAGCGTGGCCTAGCGGTAGGGCGCTGGACTGGTAATCCAGAGGTCCCGGGTTCAAATCCCACTCCCCGCCACTGAATGGATTTGTCTGGGTGTCCCCGAATTCAACTACTCCACGCCTTGTAAATAGCAACTGGTCAGCCTCCCACACGTTGGGATTCTTAACTTGTTATGTTTAATTTGTATTACATTTGTTTG